>JAEBDU010013289.1:4272585-4541847 GCA_016802625.1 Heliconius numata | reverse complement strand
TTTTTTTTTGATCTGCTGGACAATGCTCTGCTAAGTTCACAGACATAGTTAGAATGTCCTCGAGTTGGAATCGAATCCACAACCGGTAACACGCTTGTACCATGACTGGCTTCAGCAATATGAATGAAGACAAATATTCTAAGCTCTAAAATACATATGCATTAGTAGATAATGTAACTTTTATTAGTTTGTACTTTTGTTTGTTTTAATAGAAGAAGGGAATAACAAATAATATTACGATCCTAAGCTTTAAAGACCGTAAACTCGGTGCTTAGAGTGCAATAAAATTTAAGATAAATGTACGACCTGCATTTGAAACCTTTTAAACTTTTAAACAGCAAAGAAAACAATGTAAACATTTCTTATATATAAATTTATACGTAATATACATATATATTTATTTTTCACATTTCACATGTGGAAAATTTGTAGAGTGGTTAGTAAATGTACACGTAATGGTAGTGGATTCAGTTCCCATTCGAACGAAAATATAAAATACGATATTTCTTAGAAGAACAATCGGTATTTAGTGACGCCCAACACTACAGAAAAGTAGGATACTGAAATATTAATAAAAAAAATAGTGTCATAAAAAGAGAGAGAAATAAATTATTTTCATTTTCTTTTCACTGGTAATAAGACAAAGCGCAGCACTAAACACGCAATATCTCTAAAATTGGAAAATGGGAAACACAGTGTTTTAAGGTTCCCTCTTCGTACCCTGCTATATAAGAAATACAGCGTTGCGTCTTACACGAGTACATGCAACTTTTACAAATGATCGGTGTTCGCGAGATAACGTCGGCAATATATCACTCCGTCCGTCACACTGTAGACGAGCTAATGAGCCGTTACGATGCTACTGAATCGTGTGTGGTGGATAAGTATAAACGATCTCACTTCAATTTATTCGGTTGTATTAAAATACTTTTAATATTTATTTATTTTTTACAATGAGGCGTAAATGTAAACGCGATAGGATGTGGGTTCGATTCCCATTTGAGTAAACTAAATATTTAATATGTTCTTCGCACTGGTGTCGGGGCAAAGCCGTTGAGACGTTGAGTTCCGCCACTAAATATGCAATGTCTCAAAATTTGGCCGGATTGTAGTAAACGCAATGACTAGGTTCCCTTTGACTACCGTACTGTAAATCCCATAGCATATTCTGAGATTTATATTAACACCAAGAGAAGACACAATAAACGACTAGTTTATAATATATATATAATAATAACAGAACAAAAGTTAACAAGCTGGGATAGATAGACAATCGTCCTCGACGGGCCGGCGCGCGCTACGAGAGAGAAGGCTACTGAATACTGAATTACGTAGAACGTATTAAACAATGTTCAGCTTAGATTAATTCCCAAATTGCCTATAGTTGCTCAAAATGCTTAAGCTTTAGCTTGTGATATTTAAAGGGAAAACTTGCGGGATTGGGTGAAAATTTGTAGTGAATATCTAGATCATATGTTTTCTCTCTTTTATCGCTTCACGCTGTATCCCGCATTTCCCGCAGATCTATTGTTTAACTTTGTTTCCCACTTTCTGCCGAATATTAGGGGGGAATATTAGGGGCGTATAGCGGAACTCAAGATCACACTTTCGCCTTGTTACCATGTTTATTTCCCCGAGAGGGAATCGAATCCATAACCGTTGTGTTTACAGTCAGAGTGTGCCATTGCGATTAAAATCTATTTAACTTCGTGAAAGGAAGGCTATTTAAAGGAGTATCCATATCAATTTTTTGTTCATTTATAAGCTGTAATATATTCATTAGTTAATTACCATGCTTATATTTTAATTGGTACAGCACAATAATAATTAAGCTTCTGGTTTCAGACATGAAACTTAATATCAGAGTTAATTAAGAGGCAGTGGAGCTTAAGTGTGTTTATAAAAACGATAGCTGTAGGTTCGATACCCACTAAGGAAAATATTTTTTTCACTCTAGTGAAAACCCGGCGTTGGGTTTCGCTATTAAGGACGCAACGTCTCAAAAATTGAGCGGCAAATGGAGAACAGAGTGACTCAACAAAAATCTGTAAAAAATATATAACTTTCACTTTCTTTACGTTAAGAAAACAAATTATCAATAGCAAAAAAAATATAAGATAAAGTTTCTAAGGTTCCAATTGGATAAGTCATACGTTTAATGAATAAGTACTATATAGTATTCAAAAATTAAAAACTGAGTGAGGAAACTCGTGCTCTGGGGTGACATGTGATATATACCATTAATAGATCAAAATAAAATTAAAAAACCGGCACTCAACGCTGAAAAACAACTGAAAAAGTAATACGAGCATTTTAATAACATGAGCTTATTGCATTTTACGGTCAAAAAGGCCAACTATTTTTCTCATATACCTCCAGAGGTACTCTTCCCAAGCAATATCGTCGCGCTAACATATGTCGACGCACTCAAAACACAGTGGCTAAATGTAATACAGCGGAAAATTTTACTAGGAACTTTTGTCTCTGGCTTTATTCCCATGACGACTTCACGCCCTCTTACATTTACATACATACAAAAAAATACTGTATCTAATACATTTATTTGAAAATAAAAAATACTAAGCTTTGTTGTTTCATTGCCTGTTTGTTTTATTTTTAGGTGCAATCGTCAGGATATAGTTACTTTTAAAAGAGTTCTTGATTATGTTTCCTTAATATAACCTGCCGTGGTGGCGCAGTGGAACAGCATCTGAAAGTAAACGTGATGGTTGTGTGTTCGATCCCTCCTCAATGGGAATGTTCAATCACTCAACAATCCTAGACTTCTCTGCTTACTGTTATATCAAAGAATTTACAAAAAAAATATAAATGCTTTGTTTTCTTCTAATTTCTGTGAGCAATGGGACACCGCCCACTAGGGAATTGTTCTCAATTCCGACACTAGTAACGGGTGAATTTTGCTAGGATAATAAAACATTATTTCTACAATTTAATAAATAATTAATACTTACTAATATAATACTGCATGAACCTATTACCCTCAACCCAAACGTTTGCTTAACCAAACGATCGAAATAATACAAATAGCGAAATTACTTAGAGTACAAAATCGATTTTAGTGTAGAACGTCCATTAAAAGTAAAGATGGGCATTCCTCCTCACGCCTGTCGCTGGGAGCAATCCAGACCAAGAACAATTTAATGGCAATTTACGTTTAATATCACGAGCCCGACCCGCTCTGCGGCCGCTTTGAATTTTAGATTCACCACTTTTAATTTTATATTATTTAACTAGTTGTGGGGTTTTTATTGCGTAATAATTTTTAGATTGTATTTTTGAAGTCAGGAGTTAAACTTATTTTAGTTATATATGAAAAAACCTTTAAAATGAGAAAACGAGTAATGTAGGTATCGCTCTCTCCGTATAAAGTGCGATTTTTTACGTTATGTGGAGAAAAAAACAATTGTTAAAATACAGGTAGTTTCTAAAACCTATTTCACTTAAAAAAACTTTAAACCTTATAAATAAATACAAAAAAAACCAATTCTTACGAAAATAATCAAAACATTATTAAAAAACACACAACGCTCTCGAAATCTTCGTGTAAAACTTTCCTCGAGAACAACGACCCTGATTAAAAATAAAATTACAGTCTTATCAACAGTGCGAGAACTTCAAGTAAACAAGTTTCAAACTGAATATAACATCATAGCACTTTTTGAATATACAAGTTAACATCCAGACAGAATAAAATTAAAAATTTCATTACAATTCCTTAAATAGTTAAAGTTTTATGGCCACTTCGTATCCACTATAGTTAATTTGATTCATTCTATTATATTCTTCAGTTACACTTTGTACCAGAATGGTTTAATATCCAATTCCGTTATAAAAAAGTTTAATAAAATTTTGAAATAAAATATTAACGTCATTCTTAAAGTGTATCTACACAAGTTGCTCTGATGGATATAGATTAAAAATATACAATTTCTTAGTTTAAAAAATTTATTCATCTGTTTTTTTTTATTTTATTGACAATTAAAATCCCAAGCTCAGTTTAAACAAAATTACGTAAATATTAAAGGATAACATAAAAGTTTCAGCACATATTACTTGCAATTGTGTACCTTGTCCATATTAGAGTGGTGTTTAAATATTTTTAAAGCCGGCCATGGACGGACTATCGCTCGTGACGTATTCAGGAGATTACAAAGGTCGGCTTTAATCCTAGATAATAACGGGCCTAGCCTAGCTCGAGCCACGCTCAGACTAACAATATGCCTGGTTTATATAAATTTTATTGCATATCCAGGTCCGTGCTCATATCTTTACTAGTAAATGTAATAAAAGCTTTGAATAATATCGGTATTCTGGTTTATTGTATACAAAGTTTTTTTATATATATTAATCTATTAAGGAATATTGCCTTTATTATTTTTTTATTGATTATTAAGTCACTGATGTAAATTCAATCGTATTACCTACCGTATTAAAAAAATCATTTATCTATACATAAATAAAAAAATACCCCTTTAGCCCAATATTATATTAGGAGACGAATCAATTCAATCAGAGAGTCCTTAATACCGTAGACCCAACCTGGAATACCCGAGAGCAAATTAAGAAAACAAATAAAATTTTTCAATTAAAATTAATAAATAATCCATTAAAGCTCTCCACTGGCCGCCGGCAATTTCGTAACTGATACCATATTTAATTACTATTAATACCGGAGCTCGGTACGGGTATCGGCGCTCTTTGTTTACCATTAAAAATATTCTTTACGTTTACATTATTTCCTGGTAAATTTCCCAAGGGCATATATGTATGTAGGAACAGTTTAAAGAAAAATAACATGTATAAAATTTTACCGCCATTTTGTAATTAATTTCGTTTCTATGCTAACTTCTATTTGGCGAGGTGAAAGGAATGGAAAGGAAAATAAAAATGATTAATTACAAAAACCATAGAAGGCCTCATGGGGACCTATGCTAATTGCTCATGGGTTTGAATATAAAATATGAGGCCACTATGAGGCGCAGGGGCACATAGTGTGACTGTAAGCGCGACAGGTTGTTGGTTTGATTCCCACTCGAGGAGTTCCCACTCTGGTGTCTAGGCAAAATACGGCGTTAAGTTTCCAGAATTCGGTGGAAAATGAGACTGCTTTGTTGTTTGTACATGTAGTACATAATATATTACGTAAGTATGTAGCAACCTTAATGCTATTTGCATGTGTTTTCCAACATGAGCTCCAAGACCTAAACCTTTAACGAGTGTCCTTGTTTTACGTTAGGTACGTAAGTATTTATGGAGCAAGTTCAATGGCGAACGAGTTAAGTTACAAGGGGCACGGCTTTCCCTCGGTGGACTTTTGAGAACCCAGTATCGATTATACTATAGGAAGGTCTCGTAAAATCATGAGGACTCCCCGAAAGGCAATTAAGGAGAGGTGGATTACAACGACGAAGATGAAAGCGCCAGAGATATACAGCACTGTACCATTTGTCATTCCATCCTCCCTAGCCGCCCCGCTAGGGAGAGAGAATAAAGTAAAAAAATCAATCAAAGTAATTAATCAACCTACATAACTTTTTTTCGTACGAGAATCGAATCGGCCGATAGGTTTCGTATATTATAATTAATTTACTGTATCTGTAAGTATGAAGTGAAACTTTAACTTTCTTTTAATATAAATTAAGTATACCTACCTATCATATATTTAAAGTGTTAATTACTTAACACAGCTTTCAGACTCGTCATCGCGAGTGGCAATCACTTCGAAATTGGTTTTAAAAACGACAATAAAAAATTCAATTCAATTCTGTAAGCGAATAGAGTCGCAGATAAGTCCTCATTCAATTATTTATTTATACAGTTGTTCGTGTATTACTTTGCTTATTAAATTTGACGCTATTGTAGCATAATTTATAAAGAATCGGACTGCATGCCGATGATGATTGCATTGGGATTAGGATAATAATATTTATATTAAAAAAATTAAGATAAGATAAGCGTAAATATAAATACAAGTGAATGCAGTGGTATATATGGAAAGTAAGTTTAGTAGAGACATATTGCTGCCGGTAACAAGGTTAACGGCCTTAGCCGCTTTGATGAGGCGAAACGTCAGCACAGCTGCACGTTTGAACGTACACAATGTGTTGTTATACGGCAGTAAATAATGACAACGATATACTATTTTATTTTCTAAAAATATATTATACCTAACCACCAGTTATTATGGTTTTAGGTGACTTATCTAAAGATTTGAGTTCGCAGCATCTTTAGCACGTTAAGTCGTAAGATATCATCTCGTGAACTCCTTGTAAAGTAACAAGACAAAACTCCAATATAAGAACAATTAAACTTTATCATTACATTAATTACTCTATGCCATTTGAAAAGTTAGCGACGATTAGGGCGTCGCTAATTTTTATTATGGTTCGTTTTAAATGCGATTTATATTTTATAGATATATGTAAGTGAATTCTTTCACGAGGGCTATTGCCGCCCAGTTGGACGATCTGTTTGTACACGAGGTAGTTGGGGATTCGATAATCACTGAGAGAAATAATTATATTTTTTTATTATTTTTAATATATGGTAAAATTGAGCAAAAAGCACAGAGCAAAATATCTTAATAGAGCTTTGCCTTGCGAAACCTTACTAAGAAAATATATGGAAATAATGGAAAAATAGCGCTTATTTACCAACTATCTAAAACATATAGAGAGCAATCAAAACACTTTTCATACGATAAATATTCAAGTATCTACTTTACGGTAACACCGTGGAAAGGATGAAAGAATAGATTAGGGCGGGTAGTTTACATTTGACATGGGTTGCTTCAGGACGATTCGGGTCGGATTTATTGATATACGCGTCACGACAGGCGGTGTACAGAATGTAAACAGTATAATTACGTATAATATGTATTTTGTATGTTTTAAGTGTAGGTCGGTACTATTATTACTATTTTTAGTTATTTATAGATTTGAATCCCAATTCTAATTCGCGGCGTTGAATTCTCTTAATTAATAGGCAATGAATGCCCGAACTAATTCGGGCGCATATTATTATAAATAGCATTTATTTTTACACGTCATAGCTCAAAAAGCTAAAAATTAAGTAAGTAAAACTTGTTAAATTAGTTCAATCCAAAATTAATTCAATTAACCATTATCTGTATTCCATAATCCAAAATCTGTAATCGATAATAATATTGTTAGAAAAGGGAAGCGGTTAACGTTTTTAAAATAAACACAATAAAAACACATACCGTCTATATGTTTCCAATGTACTCAGATAGAGGTTCCACGTAATTACAATAAGTGACATGTATCACTCAATAACAACACTACACACTAGATACCTTCCAATCAGGGCTGCCGCCTATAAGCAACTGTGTTCGTTTGACATAATTCCAGTGCTTTTTTTCTATTTTTCATCTAAATCTACCCACATTTGTACGCTAACAATATAATAATTGATAATCGATCAATAATTAATAATCGATAATTTTGAATAATCAATGTTTGATCAATAGTACTCAATAATTCCTAATAGATATAGTCTGATCGACCGAATTCTTATTTTGCAATACGAATCAGTAATTCATAATAAGTTAATTGTTATTCATAAAATGGATTCCATGAATGGATTATAGACAAAAATTAAAAGGGATAAACAAATTAATAATATTTTATAGTATAATGGAGTATCGGTGTCTTTTGACGTCTCAGCTTAATATAAAAGATTTCAATCTATTCGTATTCTATCTATGTACAATTGCCTTGTCTGTCTTACATTATTAATATGTTAGCTAAACTAATCTACGATAAACATTAATATGTTAGTAAGGCAGACTGGCTAAAACAATCCAGACACGGTATATGAAACACGGTAATCTCTCAGTTAGACTTGATGAGTCTACGCAGAGCTTACTTAAACTATTCATGGTTTATAACTCTACATACACAAAGCAGTGGCTACAATCTAATAAGTAATGATACAACACTCTTTTCAACTTAATATATATTTTTAAATAGTATTTATTATTAACCATCCAAATATTACTTCACTCTGAATCGCGCATATAGCAGGGTAGACAAAAGGAACCCAGTGTCAAGACACTCTATTCCCCACATTCTAAATTTGCGAGCAAACAGATTAATAACAGTTACTTATTTCAAAAATTGCTGCAAAACTTAATATTTTAAAGAAATCGAAACCAAAGCAATATAAAATATTATACCCATTCCACATTTTAGTTATCTAAAACAACAAATAGATATTTGATCATCAAAACTAGACAAACGATACGTAATTAATATGCAAAATTAACTTACAATATCAAAAATTCACAAACCAATTGATTGTTCACTTTAATAAACAATACAATATATGTACATATAAGGTACGTATCGCGCTGTTCGAACCAAAATGAAATGGTCCATAAAATTAACAATCGTTTTGCATACATTAATTGCATTGACAAAACATCATACATTTCCAAAATTGACCTATATTTTATAGTTTAAATTTTACTCATTGTATTTATTGTTCGTTTATCGATTTTGTAATTAAACAGCAGTGCGAGTTGTTTGAACGTTTTCATATTAAGCAGATGTTGAAAAAAATATATTTATATACAGTGGGTAAAAAAAGTATTTGCACACCTTATTTTTTTGAAGTTACATCTACAATAATACAGAACGATTTCAATTAATTATTGTATTTAATAGCTTATTCTATATATATTTTGAATCGATTATTAAAAACTCTTAGAAAACAGAAATAAAAAAATTAGATGGTAAAAACACTTTTTTTAAAGTCAAATAAGTATTTGCACACCAACCAATCCCTAGATACAATGTTATTCCCGCGATATTTTGTCACTTTAGGTAAAATGTGAACATTGTATGTATACATGTGAACATCGGGAAACATATCCTAATATCCAGACTTTTGTTTAGTGTTCAGAAAAATTCGTGAAGCAAACATGCCGAAAGAATTTGAATTGTCGTTATCGACGCGTGAAGAAATTATTTTACTCCGTAATGAAGATTGAAATGATCGCCAAATCGAGTCAAATTTAAAGTTGAATTACTCGACTGCATAGTATATTATAAAAAAACGATAAGAAACGGGTAGTGTTGAAAATAAGGCAAGATCCGTTCCCCGAAGAAGCTCAGTAGGAGAGATAGGCGGCAAATTGTGAAATCGATCTAAAATAAACCATTTACAAGCGCTCAAAGCTTAGCAAATGATATCGCGTCAAGTTCAGGTAAGGTTGTCTGTGCCCAAACTGTAAGAAACGTATTGGGTAATGTTGGTCTTCGCAGCAGAGCAGCGAGGAAAAAATCTTTCATAAGTGAGGCTAATATAGCAAAAAGACTAACTTTCCCGAAAGAATACGTAAATGGGCCTTTACAATTTTGGAATAATTTTCTTTTTTTCTGACGAAAGCAAATTTTATCTTTTTGGATCGGACAGACAAAGATTTGTGTGGCGCAAGCCACATACTCAACTGCAGGCGAAACATGTGCATATTACAGTCAAACACGGCGGTGGCCATGTGATGGTTTGAGGCTGCATGGCAGCAAATGGGTTCGGAAACTTGGCTTTTGCCGCAGAAATAATGAAAGCAGTAGATTACGTCAAAGTGTTGCGCGATATTTTATCTTGCAGCGCATCAAAATTAGACGTAAATGGGACATACTACTTTCAATAGGACAATGATCCTAAGCATACAGCTATGAAAAAGTAAGGAATGGGCGATGTACAATGTCCGTAGAATGCTGAAAACTCCGCCACAATCGCCAGACATCAACCCAATTGAAAATTTATGGCATCTGCTGGATTAAAATGTGTGGAAAATATTTTTTTTAAATAAAAATGATTTGAAGTGTGCTTTGGTGGAGAAAAGGGCTCAAATCTCGATTTAAACAACGTCCAAATTATTGAAATCGATGCCAAGGAGATTGAAAGTCATCATTGATGCTAATGGAATGCACACAAAATATTAAGTGTCTTTTCTTTCATTTATTATTGATTTTTTTTACAAAATACGTACAAGCTGGTTGGTGTGCAAATACTTATTTGACTTTAAAATATGTGTTTATACCGTGTCTTTTTTTTATTTCTGTTTTCTAAGGATTTTTAGTAACTGATTCGAAATACATATAGATTAAGCTATTAAATACAATAATTAACTGAAAGCATTCTATTTTTTTGTAGGTGTAATTTCAAAAAATTCGGGTGTGCAAATACTTTTTTTACCCACTGTATATAAAATTACGCACAGACGCCTGAATGTAAACGCGACAGACTGTGGGTTCGATTTCCACTCGAGGAAATGAAGTAGTTAATATTTTCATTTCGAAAGCCACGCTAAGTCTAAACACTAAGTACTTATTTAAAATACACTGATAGTTAAAAACATGGTAGTATCCTTAAATTTCCTCTGCCATCTTTTATAATACAGGAGTTGCATGGCGACAAATCAATGAACTCAAAGTCAATAGTTGTTCTGTTCTAGAATAGTTTAATTTTATAGCTTAATTTTATTTTTTTCTGCTGCACTCCTGCTATTAATCAATTATATCACAACACATACACAATCGAACTAAAATAGTATCTGTAAAAAAACACAAACCGAAACAAAAGAACGTTCTAACATAGAAAATTTAGTTATACGCGAAACACGAATGGAACATTTGGGGGGAAAACGTCGGCATTGAATTGCAAAGTATGTTCACATTGCGATGAATATTTAAAAGCGTGGGCTTCGACGCCTTTACAAATAAAAACGCGGTGTAAAAGATCTCTAAAGTGTTAAGGTTTATTTGACTAGTCATTTTTATCTACCTTATCTATATCATCGTATATGACTAGCAGTATTAGCTATTGAGAAACACCTAGTGGTTAAGTTAGTACTACTTTTCAGACGTTTTACATGGCCACTTTTCATATTAAGTTAATGACAACTAATGCGAGTGTGAATCGAACCCACAACCATCTATTTTTAGATGATTGTGGGTTCGACTTAGATTAGATTATCTATAGACCCGTTATTCTACTACAAACGCGTCATTAATATTTATATGTATAGGTGATAGGTATTTTATTGCAAAGTCATAAACCATTATTTTCAGGACAAGAAGAAAACAAATAATTGATCTAATATTTTATTCTTTTCGCAATCAACAGTTTTCTTGTACACATACATAATAATCACACGTTACTTACACTATATAAATTAAAATATATCAGAAGTTTCTTATAGTAATCTATTGAATTAACTTTTGAACTATAATTTAATAGTGTTTGTGTACAGACAGACAAATAAAAAGATGCTATACATACGTACATATTAAATATATAAGAAAAGTGATAATGATATTTAAGTAGTTATTTTAGTTTGTTTACTTATAATTAGTCTGATTTATTATATTATAAAAAAAATATAATGAAAAATAAATTTAAGCAATAATCCTGACTAAAATAACCCTTAATTTTTCTTTACATGATTTTTACCCGCACCATCACTTTTGTTTTAAATATCAAAATTCCAAACACTCCAATAAAATATAGTCTATGAATTAACCAGAGAAATAAATCCATACGATTGTTATAGCATTTTTTTACTCCGTTATTTTATAATTACATAGATATTTATTCTCTCCATATATTTATTAAATATGAAAAAAATATTTTACATAAAGTACGGTCGACGAGTTGTACCTGAAGTTAGCTATAAATAGCTGTAAAGACTTGAATTTTTGAAAAAATCAATTCTTTGAAAAATTCGTTTCAGAAAATTAAGTTTTAGGGCGGCCACGACTCGTCAACCGTACTGTACATACGTTTACACTCTAAGTACTCTTATTATATAAAATCTACAAGATTTAATACCACAAGGCAGCTCGCCACTTCCCTTAATTATTTTCAAATAAAACGAAGTTATGTATATAACTGCATTATAATGTCTAACTATACTAAATAGTGCCAAATAGTTTACTATAAAAATAGTTATTAAAAATACTTTAGTTGATTATATGATAAATTTATTACAATTTATTCTAATTTTACTAATGAATTATTTATAAAATAAAGAACTTAAAACACAACATAATAAATGTCAGATCCATGTTGAACAAAAAAAATGAACCTGTTTTTAAGGTGTTTTTCGTATAAACATTTTTACGTAGCGAAGCTCAATCCTGTGCTTTTTATTTTTGTAGAGTTTCAGATTTAATAACTTAACTTAGTTTAAACTTAGACTATTACAGAGAAAAAATGTGAAAAAATAAACGAAATAACCAATAAAAAAAAGATTAGATTTTTTTATTTAACATTATAATTATCATACTCTAAATCCATAATCACTTAAATAAGAACTACAAATACTAAACAAAACTAACCATTACAATATACATACAAATTTGCTTTACAAAAACAAATCACTTACATTTGCGTCACTAACGTAGTGTCCAATCACTCCGGGCGGCGACCCGGTAGTGACTCTCAAATGTTATTCATATCGTACAACACTTGGGCGATCGTTCGCGACGCTTCCACATTGCTTAGTGCTATCGACGCTAAGTGCGCCTCGTATGAACGGAGAAGCCTGTTGAAAAATATTTTTATTTGTTATTATATGACTTTCAATGACTAATTATTTAGAAAATTAAGATATATATACAAATTTACCGACAAATATAAAAGGATAGTAATTACAATTACAAATATTAAAAACACGTACCTCCTTCCAGTATTCGAATATATAACGATGTTTCTTAATATCAGAGCTGCTGTGAGTCTAATACTTTTTGTCACGGG
The DNA here is from genome assembly GCA_016802625.1 of Heliconius numata. NCBI lineage: Eukaryota > Metazoa > Arthropoda > Insecta > Lepidoptera > Nymphalidae > Heliconius > Heliconius numata. The sequence continues at coordinate 4,529,040 of JAEBDU010013289.1, read as the reverse complement.
ACCTTCATTCTCGTCCTAATATAAAAAATAAATAAAAAACATTTTATTACACGTATAAAATAAAATTCACTTTAAGGTACAGACAGACATTACACAAAGCATAATTGTTAACAAAATATGATTAGTTTTCTAATACGGCTGTCAAGCCTAATATCCAAAATTAAAACGAAGCATATTAACTAAGATCATTTAAAAATATTTCTTAATTTTTTTTTAAATTTTAAAACAATAAATATTCATGTATTATAGTAGTCAATTCTCTTCAAGTCAGTTATATATATAATTTAATAACAAAGATAATGTACTATTGTACATATATGTATAATTATGAAAATATTTTCTGTGCCAATAGACTGATAACATCAAATAAAATTTGAAATTGAAAAATATAAAAACAAAACTCATAAAAAGTAGCTATTACCGAGACTTGTAGAATAAATTTTAAAAAATCTAATAAAATAATACATAGCTTATTTGTTTTACTTAATTTACGGAATTAAATTTATTACTACTAAATATTACAATTTTAATCGAGAAAAGCACTAAAAAAGCTTAAAATTATTAAAGCGCTTAAAATGTGTTTGTGTCATAAACAACAGTCATAATTGTTTGAAAAAAATACTATAATCATATTTCGTTAACAGAACAAACAAACATAAGAAAATTTACCAAATAGACATAAAAATTTTACTCAATATTTAATTAATTACTCTATATTTTAACTCAATTATGTTCAGTATGATATTTACATAGTCTACTACATAGGCTAGCAATCGTACTCAGAGACATGATCAACGATTAACCAACATTAAATTCATACTTATACATAAATTTAATGTAAGCTAAACTAATTGACATTTCTTAAAAAGGCTGTTAAGTATTTACTGCAACAAATAATATATAGAAATTTTACGTGAACATATTTAATAAAAACTACTCTACTAACTATACGCAAAAAAGTATTTAATATTTCAATATTTACTAGGTAACCGGTAGGATTAATTTCTAGCGCATAAGGCGACTGTATCGATCATTTTGAAGAAACACGTATTCAAATTATAGTACAAGGGTAAATTATATGGTTGTATTATATAAATTGACATATAAAATTCCAAAACAATAACCTAATTTTTATTTTTAGAACGATGTCTGTATAAAAAAAACCAATAAACATAAAAGTCACATTTACATAAAGCTGCAAAGAAAACAAAAATGGACGTAACAACATAACATAAAACACATTGTGCAAACATTGTGGCAAAGTGTGCGACGAGGCTCATAGTTTACTTGAAAAAAAAACAAATCTTAGAAACGTAAATTAACTTTAGATTGAAATTAACTATCAAAAACTAGTCACTGAATATGTTGTATCTTATATTTTTCATATTTAAATCTTTTAACTTCACCATTACCATTAGATCTCGAATAAAAAATTATGTACAGAAAAATATATTTAAAATCAACATTGTATTCATAATATTCCACGCCTTTCTTAATCTTTAACACCTTTAGAGCTCTTTCAACGTAAGTACCGTATAAGTGCTTTCATTTTTGAACAGCACTCGTATTCAATAAAATATTCTGAGAACGATTTCGTTTTATATTGAAAATCAAAATATAATAAGAAAAATACATTTTAAAGTGGGTTCCAACACGTTATTTAAATAGAAAATATTATCTATTTATTTAAGTTTCGCATTGACTTTTATTATATTAAATCATAACATATAGGCGAAGTGGTCTGTCACGAGAGTTGTTAATAAAATTATAAATATGTTTTTTAGGAAAGTAATTAAAATAAATTAGAAAAACCAGCACTAGCTAATATACCTTTAGTATACTACTACATACAAGTTATAGTAAACGTTTCTTTTTCAATGTTCAATATAATAATTTTGAAGTTTTAAAACTTGTTTAATACTTTTTTATATAAACCTAACTAAATATTAGCTAAACAAAAAAATATAATAAATGCGAACTACACTTAGAAAAAAAATAAACATATACAAATAGCGTGAAGCCTCGTCGCAAAGCAACGCAAACGCAATCTCACCGTTAGATCCGCTGTCCTAGTGACGTCGGCGCGGTGCTGCACACACATGGTAGTGGTTACGACGTGACAGTTAACATTGCATGGATCGTACGAGAGGTGTAAGCTGAGCTTCGCGTTTGTGTGAGTGTTCATATATAATATAGCGAATTACACGTCTTTTACTGATAGCAATTAATATTTTTTTTTTAATAATTTTTGTGTTCCATTTATTTCACTTTTGTGAAAAATAAAGTTGACACTAAGACTGTACAATAATGAAAAATGTATACGACCAAGCAGTAATAAAAGCATACAACGCTATTCTCAATGATCTTACAGAAATACACATTATCAACTTCCAGTGTAGAAGAATTGAAATATTATTTATCTTGGAATTGTCAATATTGATTTCTAATAATAAACTTTATTTTTTAAAGCTTTTATCTAGTTCTTTTATAATACTTTTATAATCACTCACATAAATACAGAGCTCAGATTAAACCTCGCGAACTGTGTGTTTGTTTGTTTATGTGTATCGTCGAATAAACATTTTAATTTTAGTAAATAAGTTAGTAACTGCGTTTGTACATATTTTTCAGTCAAATTTAACCGAGACATATGTACAAACGGAGTTCTTTCATCATAACAAAAATGTAAATGCACGACCTATTGTGGCTATTAAATGAAATATTTTCATATTATAGTAATAGGAGTCAGAAATTTATAATATTTAGTAGACAATACTTTTGCCGATTTCAAAATATTAAACCTTTAATGAAGAATAATATATAAAAACGGCTTAGTTAAAATATTAATAAACTTATCTTCTTAGTCTTAGTCGTAATAACGACGAATTATAACTCAGATGAAAATGTATTATTTTTCTATATATTAATAATTTTTAAGTTTGGGCAAAATAAAACGTGTAAAAAAAATAAAACATCTTCAATATTCACAACAACTACAAATAATACTATTCTTAAGAATTTTGAAATCGGTTATGGTTGCATATATTCGAATCAAAATCAGAAAAAGCTCTTCTTATTTGAAGAATCGATTCAAAGATCAACTCGATTTAATTTTATATTGATTCAAATAAACGCAATAAACTGGTGTTAATATATTTATATGCTTAACAAACATAAGTGTAGTTCTACAAGTGCTACATAAAGATATTCACTTAATATTTATGATATAAAAAATTTCAAATCTACATAAGATTTGAAATTTTATAACAAAATGTAAAAAATATTGAAAGGTTCTTATAAATTCAATTATAGAAAAAATTAAACGGACGCTGCAAAAGATATAGTCTTTTTTAGAATTAAAAAAATAATAATTAGTTCAAAGTTAAATTAAAATTTTACTTTAGTTTTCAAGATTATCAGGTAATATGCAGAACCTAAGTATGTATATGACACAAATACAAATTTAGAAAAATAATATTTTTGACAAAACGAAATATGGCAGCCAATTATTATCTAACTTATTAAATATACAATAAAACACTAAATGTATAACACAATTTAAAAAAATAATTAAAGTAATAGATGAAGCATTAAATTAAAGTGCCAATTTTAAGCCTATAATTTTAATTAGATTTTCCACAATAATAGAGTAAACATAACATAAAACAAGTTTTTTTTATCATATTAAATAGAAAATCGACAATTTATGTTAGTCAATGCTTTATGAGTAGACTGAGTATTATGTAGAAGGGACAAAAAAAACTGGTACACTTCGTCCTCCATTTTGCGCCTTCCTTAGATTTTTTGTTTTATATAGATATTTACTAAGGAAGGTTACAGGCTTTATTACATCACTTTAATCATTTTAATGTATACATATACCTACGTCCTACGTTACCTTTTTGTACTTGTTACGTACTTGAAATTTGTTATTTATCATAAACAATTTTTAATAACGTTTTTTAGAAAACGTATATCAACTGTCCAAAAATCGCGAGTTCAAATCTCGCTACGTTCAAACCTTCATACATTTTATTCCTTAAGTGTGAAATAACACTTTAAAAACTTTAAAAATATTATTTGTAGTCATCCATACAGATGAAGATGTAAATATAACCTAGCTAGTAGTTATGTTAAAATATAAATATTAGAACATGTTACCATCAGTTCTCTGGGGTTGAACATGTCGTTTGCGTGTTTGTTGAGTGCGGCAAGGGCGGCGTTGGGCGGGTAGCCCACTGATATCGGCTTGTTCGCTTCCGCCTCGGCCGCGAGGTGGCGGCGAGAGGCGTAGAGCGCTTTGAGTGCCTGTTGAAGAGGTGAATTGTTTGAGTAAGTGAAGAAATACCGATAAATTGTATTATTATGATGTATGATTGTTATAAGTATGTTTTTAATATTTTTTAAGGCAAGTCGTGACGTTAATGAAAAGTATTTATACATTTTTTAAGTTTACATTGACAACTGTGTCTGGTGACGATGCTTTTGTATTAGTCTACCGACTCTTCCTTAGCTTCATTATGTTTCAACGACCTTACACAATAATACATATAAAGCACAAAACGCGCTACGTACATTAACGCTACAATGTTTATCACTCAAATGGTTGAGCAAGGCGAAGGTGCGCCGCGGCACGCGGTCGCAGTCGGCCCACTGGCACGGCGCCTCCGCGCCCGCACCCCGCGGGCAGTGCGTGGCGGCGGCGTGCGAGAACACTTCTGTCGCTGACGTGAATGTTCTAGAATGGAAACGGGATTATATAATCATCTAAGGAAACAAATATATTTAAAATGTTACAGCGCAGCGGTTGACTGTAATCGCGATGGTTTTGGTTCGATTCCTAGTGAGGGAAATTAATTATTTAATATTTTCATTTTTTCATTGTAGTAATATGTGAATATTATTTATAAAAAACATTTTTTTGTTATTGTTATCATTTGTGTCTGTTGGCAGATTTGTTTCAACTTATATAAAACCTTCCCGTTTTCAACTAAGTGACTGACAGTCAAAAATTTATTCCTTTGGAAGTGTTAGAAAGTGCTAAGACACAAGATATCTCAAAATAGCTATATATCTTGGGACAAGACAGTCCTTTCATTAAGAACCTATGTATAACAATAAAATACAACGTACTTGTAACATCCCTTCCAATGGCATATCCAAGGCGTATCTTCGGAACCCGGGGGCAATGGTTGAGGGGGAGGGGTTTCTGTTTTCTTGGGGGTGACTGGTTTCTAAAAAAAATTATTGTTTGTTCATTTTGTTATAGAAGTAAAAAATATTAAAGTAATATTTTTCTATCACACACACACACCTTTATATTTTTCTCAACAAAAAATATTTAATTTATAACTACTACTACTACACTATCACTATCAATACATCATAAGGACACTAATCTCTTATGATGTATTTTGTTACTTTCCCTGTATAATTACAATAGCTTTAAATAATACATAAATTAAAATAACTTCCTAAAATTACACTATAGCTAATTCTATTATAGTTTTTTGGCTTCACGCTTTATCCTGCATATAGCAAAGTAAACAAAGAGAACCTACTATCAACACAATCCGGTCTCCTATTTTCTATAGATACGAGACATTGCGTAATAAGTCGCGGAGTTCAAAGTCGCGCTCTGTTTAGCAATTCGGGAAAACGAAAATTATTTATTTCCCCGAATAGGTGAGCCCACAAAATAAATTAAGTCCTCTATTATTAATAGCCTTACCTCAGTGACAGTTTGGGTTACAAACACTTCCTTATCACCTATTTTAGTGTTCCCCATCATGACTGGTTGACGTGTTATCACTTGACGCATTACGGGTTGCGGAGTTTTCTATAATTATACAAAATTATTAAATATCATAAAAAATAGAAGTTAAAATGTAATTAGCCAGTGAAATAAATTTAAGAATTCACGTTTATTGTATTTTATTAGAAGATATATTTTATAAAAATGGAAAGAATGGCTTGCCTCTTAAAGTAAATATTTGGTTTAAGTTTAAAAAAATTACAACGAACACATTCAAAATTCAACTTTTATTATATACGATGAATATATACCAAAGACCACTCACTTTCCATATCAATTTTTATACAGGGTGGAATTGTCAGCGCCACTTTAAATGAAACCACAGTTTTAACTACTCTATAAAAGCCTAATATAATTCGGAAAAAAAATAATTCTCAAAAATGAAAAAGTTTTTTTTTCAAACAAAATAAATAATAAAATTATCGTTTTAAAATAAAACGCCATTTGTAAAGTATAACATAGGCACGCACACACTTACCTGTCAAAGCGGCAACGTCGCATACGTACATACGTATGCGACGACGCACACATGTGCGTGACACGAAATACAGGTATGGATAAAAATCGTGAAATGAAAAAAAAATCCTACGTCCAAACCGTTGAGGTACCTTGATTATTTTTTTTAATTCTGAGTTTGAAATATTTTACCCAATATGCAGTTTCAGTAAAAGAAGCGCTGCCTCTTCCACCCTGTATAAGACCAGGCCCCATAATATCTCTATGCCCCATTAACATAAAAAAACTTTAAAATACTTACTACACCACTCTGGACACTAGTAGCTTTGCTCTCAATAGTAACCGGTGCACTTGTAACCGTTGCAATTTGACTCCTTTGCGGTTGCACAACCCTGTGCACCCCTTGTTTCATTGGCGCATTCACTATTATCTGCTGGTTGTTCGAAACCGCAATAATTTGTTGTGAACCTTGCAACAATTGTTGAGATCCTTGCAACAATTGTTGGTTCCCTTGCAATAACTGTTGGTTTGTGGTTACAATTTGATTGGTTACTATTTGGTTGCTTGAAGAAGTGCTTATAAGAGCAGGTGGTTGTTTTTGAGTTACAACAATTTGTTGTGTTTGCGGTTGATTCACTATTTGAGCTTTATGTGGCTGTGGTTGTGTTGTTATTATTGGTTGCTGACTCGGTGTTATTTGCGGAGCGTTCTGTATATTGAAAAATACAATTAAATATAATAGGAAATAAAACAAATAATTTGCTCAACTACTTAAAATAGTGCTTAAAAGCCAATAATGAAGTACACCCAAGCCCTAAAAATAAATACAAGAATATAATCCCATCCACCAACAGAACGTCATGCTAATAAATAATTTTGAATAATAATCCTGCAAATGGCAAAATGAAAAAGCTATGATAAAATTAGAAAATCATAATATGTAAATACGCAAAAAATAAACAGAACTATAACGTGTCAGTAATAATTACTAATATACGAAGACTACGTATTTAGTCTAAAAATAGAAAAACATTGTCTTAAAAAGACATTATTTGTTTCCACGTCAGCACTATAACGGTAATGTACTTTTTTACTACTAAATGAAAACTGTTTTTAAACAATTATTTATACATAATCTACATATAATAAAAAACTAAGAATCACATATTTCCATGCAAATAAATCTACAGCCGTGCAAAAATCATTTTAACACCTGTGTAAATGTTGTTTTAACAACGGCTATTGGCTGTGATGAACTCACTAGAGTCGGCTGACTCACTATCACTCTTTGTGTAGATTGTATCACTCCCGAATTCTGTATGATAAGAATTGGGATATAATAAAATATATTTAATAAAATCTTTAAGATTCTCTAAAACATATAAGATTTATTATTAAATATAACTGTCACCGTAGTTATAACAAAAGCTATTGGCTGTGAATAAACGTGCACATGAGTCGGCTGATTCACTATCACACACTATCCATAGTTTTATTCATTTAAAAAACTTAAAATTAATTAAAATAATGAAATTATTTAATGTTATATATTACATCACTGTAGTTTTAAAACAATGGATATTAAGTAGACTAGAGTCGGCCGACTCATTGTTACCCTTTGTGTTAAATTCTGCGTTATAAGAATTGAGATATAATGAATTATTGGTAATTATTTATTAAATCAATAATATCAATAATTCATTTCAAAGTGTTGAATAACACTTTAAAATTGTTAAAAAAAATACTGTTTAAAGTTAATCTAAATAATTCACAAGACATTATATGATTAAAGCATTTGATAGCTTCTCACTGTATCCCGCACATAGCTTCCTTGACCTTTTTCTTTTTTTTTTAATTCCTCAAATAAAATAAATAACAATGCTTATAAAGAATATTCCAGTCAAGTCTACTATATAAAAAGTGCAGAGTAAGATTAAATAATCCTTCTTTAGCAGTCGGGAAAAGTAGCACAACTATAAATAACAGGGACTTCTGTTATTTTATTTGTAATTATGAAATTATTCTCTTTATCTGGGATTTTATTGTGGAGGCCGGTCAAGGCGCAAGGACACCATCGTAAACGCGAGTGGTCGTGGGTTCGATTTCCGTTCCCGTTCGAGGAAAAGAAATATTTAATACTTTTATTTCCTCGGCCTGGTAACTAGACAAAGCGCGGCGTTGAGTTTCACTACTCAATACGCAATGTCTCCAGAATTCAGCAAAAAAAACAGAAATTGTAACGAAGCTAATTGGAGCGGAGTGTTCAGATACTTTAAAATTTCAAGCCAAGATACTCGTTTCTCAGTTTCTCTCTGCCTAAGTCTTATATGAATCGGACTACAAGTGCTGAATATCATACTATTTAAATGATAGAACAAGAATTTATAATTATGATATATAGCTTATTCCTGATTTGAATAGTTTAAACGGAGATTTATAAATATTAACTTCAAGCACCTTAACATCTAAATAATATTATTATTAGAATAAGTGTATTGACTATTATAGATGAAAATATAAAATAGATTATGACCAATCCTACTTAAGACATATATTAAAGGTAAAAAATTATAAAGGAAAGCTTGTTCTTCATGGCTAAAAATATATAGTAACATATTTCACATAACTGAACTTAGTAATAAATTTCTAAGAAAGAAAATATATAAGAAGGGAAATATATAACACCAAAAAACTTTTAAACTGTGACATATACTCAACACTGCTCTAACAAGGCAGCTATAAAAAATATAATTACAAAACAAACAATTGAAAAAAAACAACAAAAAACCTAGAATAGACAAAATAAGTAAGACGAACTTATAGGCAAAGAGTAAAGAGTATATATGCCAGAAAAGGCTAAATGAGCATCTATAACGCCTAAGTGAATATTAATAGGTGCTAAATGCTAAATTAGATTGAAGCAATGAAGGCTAAATGAGTACCAGTAATGGCAAAGTGAATCCCAAAAAAGGTTAAATGAGCGCCTATCACGGCTAAGTGAATGTTAATAGAGGCTAAGTGCTAAGTTAGATTAGTCTAAGCTAAATTAGCTGTGACCTGTATAATTTGTTGTTGTGTTATCGCTTCCGTAGCTTGCGCTATGAGGCTGTTTAACGTCGCCTCGTCGAGACCGGCTGGGTTGTTAACCTTTTTTTAAATATTATGTTTTAATATACATTAACAAAATATTTTTAATTTACATATAAATAAAATATAAATAGATATTTAATATCTTTAAAACAAAATGCTTTGTCTAATTCTGATGTATAATCTATGTTACTGTAAAGTCTCATCTAAGACCGTTCAGTAATTTTTATGAAATTGAAAACACGCATCCTCCCAAATTTTCACATTTATAATATGAAGTAAAATATACAAGTATTTATAAATTAATTAAAATGTATAAAAATACTTACGGTAAGTGTTAAAGGTCCGCCTCCAGTGGGCCCTTGTACAATAATAATAGTCTTTTGCATCATATTACCGGGTATATTTTGTGCTATGTAACTTAGACCTGTCAAAACACAAAATAATATGTTATCTAAAAAAGTACTGAAGAGTTTAAGCAATACAGCATGTTGTTGAGTCGCTATGACTATTGTACTCATTTCAGAATAAAATTAAGTTAAAATTTTAAAAGAGTTTGGTGCTTTGTATATCGGTTGTGGGTTCGATTCCCACTAGAAAGAATTAATTATTTCACATTTCTTCGCTTTGTAACAAAACAAAGGGCAGCCTTGACTTCCACCTCTTCACAGACAATGTTTCGAAAATTACGCGGTGCATAGAGAATGGAATGTTTTAACATTTAGTTCCCTTTGCCTGCTATGTGTGGGATACAACTTGAATTTATTTAATTTTAACATACCTTGTGAAGCACTAGGTGTTGCAATTATTTGCATCGGTTGTTGAACAAATTGTGCAGTTTGTGATGTCACTGGTTTTTCTAGAATTAAATAGATAAATGTCATACGTATGCATAAGGAGTATTTGTGGGGAATGGCTATTGTACCGAGACTCGGGAGAAAGTTATATTGAGACAAATTATTCCCAATTTCCATGCGGCCTACTAGGTTCTCACAAAATTAAAAAGATAACATCTCAAATTTTAAATATTAATTTGTAGTAATAGTGTAGTAATAGTTGTGAATATGAATAAATATACATAAAAAAAATCTACTTACCCTGTAATATAATCTGCCCTGCTTGCGATGCTATAATATTTTGCACGTCCATCGGTTGTACTTGTAACATTGGCTGTTGGACTTGCAGTGGTTGTTGTACCTAAATCAGTATTAATATTTTTTTCAGTATAACAGACGATATTCGTACTGTAACGTCACAATATTTATTTTCAATATTAATATTTATTAAGCAAATAAATTACGTCACACTTTAAAAGAATGCAAGAGGGGAAAATAGGTCTGACCTTATGTGACAAGGGGTAGGAGGCATTCTACATTTTGTAACATTACTTTTGAAATAAAATATACAAACATAATTTCGAAACAGCTGTATTAATAGAAGTAGTATGCATGTAGTAGTAGTAGCATTTTGCGCTCCGTTCTGTCTGACTACCCCGCTATGGATACAGGATGAAGCTAAGTTAAGTTAAAGATTTTTATGATTTTACCTTAACATTATAAATTAATCGGTCTCGAACTGATTTGAACCGAAATACCATATTAATATGACCTAAAGATATTGTAACAGTGAAATATAGATAACTTTACCTGTATAGTAGACGCTTGCATTTGTAACGGCTGTTGCACTTGTAACGGCTGTTGCACTTGCAATGTTGGTTGTTGCACTTGGAGGGTCGGTTGTTGGACCTGAATTGTCATAGTTTTAGTAATAACTAAATAATTTATAAATTTAATATTATATAGTCTATTTTTCACACATCTACTCTTAAGCTTTAGCTCTTAAGAGCTAAATTTTGAAAAACTAAAACAAACCCCAAAGATTAAAAGTTATATAATTTCTATACATTTCAGTAATATAATTTAGTTCTATTTATAACGGGCAGAGTTATTTTAAATATATTTTTATATATTTATTGAAACCTCCTTTAAAAATTTGTCGACAGATAAAATTATTAAACTTTTCTTATATTTCTAAGACATATTCAAGTATAAAGCTTCCGATTAAAAAATGTAATTATCTCAATTCATTTGATTTAAATAGATCAAAAATACTTACCTGTAAAATAGGCTCTTGTATGATAACCGATGGATTTTCAGTCGCACTAGTAACCAACACTGAAGAAGGCATCACTTCAACTGTTTCTTGTTTCGGCGGAAGCTATGTAAATTTAAAATAATTAACATATTAATAGATAAATACAACATACATTAAAAATATAACCATATATAACGTACTAGTACTAAATAACCATAGGTATGTATAGTATAGTACAAAATTATGTTGCTTTAAATATAATTTAGGATTATTTTGTTCCTTAAATAATCAACCCTATGAGTAAGAAAAATATAAGAAAAACCTTAGTCAATGGTCCTGTCAAAATAATCCCGCGGTGTCGCTTTAGGAACAGACATGGAAAAATTCATATAATTACTAAATTTAAAGTAATACTTCCGTTCAAGATGTTTAACACATATGAGCTACTGACATTATGTTAACAATAGTAGTAAAACAATTTGTTGTAATTTTTTTTATTTATATAAATGTTTATAAAAATCTTCTGGAAGTAAAGTATACAAGATATTTGCATTCAAACAAAAAATAGACAAAACAATTATTTTTCTTGTGAATTTAACTTTCTCATAAAAAATATTTGCTTGTAATAAGTAATATACACAAGTCATATAACGAAGAATAATTAATAAAAAATAAAATAAAACAAAAATAACAAGAAAATAAACCTATTTCAATACATACATACATAATATCAGTAGCTCAATACAATAAAATTATATATAATACTTACCAAATCATCTTCATCTTGTAGTGCTGACGCAGCGAGCGCCGCGTACAAGTTGGCAGCCGTCTTAGACACGCTCTCTTGTGGGGAATTACTCTGATTGGTTGATTTTATGTTAGTTTTTTAAGAATTAACAGTTGTTTAGCTTCACGCTTTATCCCTGTATAGCAGGGATGGGAGGGTAGGCAGAGGGAAGTATTTCGAGACATTGCGTGTAGGAGGCGGATCTCAATGTTACGTTTTGTCTTCTTATCATAGCAAGGAAACTAAAATAATTAATTAATTATAATACAAATATTTTTGTAAATAATTTAGTCATGTAATTTATCAACTACAATTAATTTATTGGCCTACAGACATAAATTTCATATCTACATTTTAAAAGTTCATAAACATAAATGGCAACATGTCTCTATCTGTGGCATATCAATGTCAATATAAAGAATATAATATTGTTAAAAATATTAAATATTTTAAATTATCTGTATAAAAACATACCTCAGATTTCTCTTCAATCTTCAGTTTTTTGGTCGGCGGTTCCGTGTAAGAGTGATCCGTCACCACCGTTTCCACTAATTGCTCTTTCTCTTTTACAATACTCTGTATAACACTGGGCTGTTGTATAATCTGTGGTATAGTGGATTCATTTTTAATCTGTATCATTTGACTTTGATCGTTCTTTAACTGTATAACACCTTGCAATTGATCGCTTTTTAATTGTATTATCTGTCCTTGGTCATTTTTAATCTGTATCAATTGACCATGTTCGTTTTTGATTTGGAAAAATGGCGCCGACACGGTTTCGGGATTTATTTGTATTAACTGGTTATTTTCTGCTTTAACTTGCACGATTTGTCCCGTTTCTGTTATTTGTATTGTCGGTGCACTTATCTGTTGCCCCATTTGAACGACTTGGACTGGTGGGTTAGATTTCTTCTCTAGAAGATCGGCGAGCATTTTGTTTTGGGCGGTCTTCTATAATTAGCAATAAAACAAATGTGTCAGAATAATGCGATGACAAACAAAAAGTTAATTTCATGACTAAAATGTTTTAAAAGTATATAAATTAATATATAGAAAATTATTTTACCCTATAAATTAAATTAAAATAAAGTCAAATTCCAAAACAATTTTGTATGCATAATTTATTACTCACAATTGTTAACTGCGCCTGCTCATCTATTTGAATTTGAACTGGTTCTTCTTTAGGCACTATAATATAAAACAAATTTGTTATTTTTTAAAAACAACGATTACATTGTTAATATAAATACATATTTTAGCTGCATATAACAGGGTAGACACAACAGTTTAATGTTAAAACACTCTATTTTCCAGTTTCCACTTTTTTTTTTAAACATAGCGAGGTCAGTTGTGGAACTCAACGCTGCATTGTGGCTTGTTATCAAACCATGGAAGTGAAAATAATTTATTCCCTCAAATGGAACCCGCAATCTTCGCGTTTTCACTCAGACGCTATGTCACCAAAGTCTCTTCGTAATATTAATTCCATAAAATTATATTTCACTTACCTATGATTTCTTCATTAGAGTTTATTATCAACTGTAAAAAAAATAATAAAATGATCTTTATTTTTAATATTATTACTGTTTAAGGTCTAATCTTCTAAAATAAGTCTATATCTTTTTTTAAATCTTCACGCTGTATCCCTTAATATAGCAAGGTAAACAGAAAGAACCTAGTGTCAGGACACTGCGCTCTTTACTATTTAAGTTTAGTAATATTTTGAATGGTGGAACCGCAATGACCGCTAGGGGAAATAATTTATTTTGGTTTGTTCTCTTCGGTAACAAGATAAACTCAACACGCAATGCCACCAGAATTCAGCGGAAAATGGAGAACGGAGTGTTTTAATACTAGGTTCCCTCAGCCCTCCCTGCTGTGTGCGGAATACAGCGTGAAGCTGATTTATCTAAAAAAATAAAAATGATACAAAAAACTCATACCTTATCACCGGTTGTATTGCTTACACCACCAGGTATTATGGTAGTGCATTTAATTAACGCTTCGGGATCTACCTCCATGTTCTTTAAAAAAAGAAACATTATATACTATTGTATATTTTGTATATATTTGAATTTAGGCGATAGTAGTGAATTACTTTTATTCTTAAGATAAAATCAAAATCAAATATATATTGTTTATCTATTAGTTTTTACAATACGTTTATTCATCTATTTTTAAAGTTTAGTTTTTTTTTGCTTTAGCTTAAGCTCTAACTTAGCTCTTTAATAAAAATGTTTTTTTTTTTCTTGTATTTGCTTATTATAGTTATTTTTTTGTGTACAATCGAAAATAAATAAATAAAAGTGAAAACCTTTTAGCATTCCATGGATTTATCATGCATTTACCCATTCCATACAGTCACTCATTCAAACAATATAGTCTTTCTAAACTCTAAAATAATCAAAAGAAAGAAAAAAGAAAAATCTTTCCTTTTAGATGAAACGACATTATTTTGTCCCCGATCGAAAGTTGCGCAGAAGTTGATAAACATAAGTACAGGGCAACCACGACCCAGTACGCCGTATTAAACTTGTTCATTTTGAAGAAAAATAAGGTAAAACTTACTGTATTAGAATTCTGTTGAACAACAACGGTGCCAGCGGCCCCTCTTTGTTGATTTTGTTGTCTTTGTGCAACCTGTGTATTGTTTAAAGATAAAATTAAAAATTATATTTTAATGACATTTTTTTTTCTTTTTTAACAATTAACAATATTTTGAAACCTGACTGTAACACTTCATGGAATAACTATTTCACTTCCCCGGTCTGGTAAGAAGATAAAGCGCTAAACTCTAAACTCCAACGCCGAAGTTTCACCACTCAACATGCAATATCTCTAAAATTAGACGGACCGTGGGGAACGGAGTGTCTTGCATTAGGTTCCCTATTTCTACTCTGCTATATACAGAACACAGCGTAAAAATTTAAAATGTACATAATTTTTATTTTTTTCATTAACACTAAACATTATTTTATAATTTTTATGGTGTTGATAACAAATAATAACTCAACAAAAACAATGATTCAATGTTTCAAATAAAAAATATATTTTAATTAAAACCAAAAAATAATACAACAACTATGAGAAACTTATTAACAATCTACATTTCATAATCATTTTACTATTAATATAATTCAGTATTAATATTTTTGTCATATTTTTCATGCCTACAATATTTTCTTTTTCATGCCTACACAAGCTCGCATGCCAATAAATGAAAAAAAATATAATTATCCAAATGTTAGTCGTACATTATTTTGACATGCTACTAGAAATAAAAATCTACGATTTTCTTTATTATTTGATTCATGCAATCTGTTATTTTGCATACAAAATATTTTTTTTTTTATTACCAGAAACTCGAATTGTTTCCTTGTGTTTTTGCAATATTTTATCTCCTTCCTGAATATATATTCATAGAAAAATCCTTTTTTAAAATATAAAAATGGCTAAATATCTAAATATCTGTGTATGTATATCTGTCTTATATAAATATTCAATTAAAAAACTTACATTGTATTTTAGATACACAATTTTAGACCTTATAACTCATCACTTCGACAATTTATTTAATCCAAGTATAAAAAATCTTAGAAGGATTTTTTAAATGTACATTTTGTTGAAATTACAACCCTAATTTGTTTAAAAAGTACTAAAATGTTTTATTCAATTTTAAAAAATCTTATAAAAAACACCAAATTATAACAACTTTAGTATTCTAACCTTGTAATTCATCTTTACCCAAAAAAATATAATAACCCTTGAAAATAAAGTACACAAATTGCATAGTACTAATCATTTATGGGTATAAATAACTAATTTATTCAAAAAAGGCTAAAAATAAAAAAAAATCCTTAAAAATTAAATATACCAACTGTTATATTGTACTCATATTTTATGTTAGATAAAAAAATAAGAAAGTTTATTCTAATACAAATCACAACAACGCCAGCTATAATAAAAAAATTACGCCTACGCCACATAACCTCTGCCTATCTGTAATGATAAAAATAACAAAAAACAAAATTCATAAGAATTTTGAACGTGTGACTTAGTTTTGTCAGTTTGAACAGTTTCCAAGAGGTTCGAATTTCCCTGTGTTTAAAAATTTTCATACGTTTTCTAACAATATTTTTAACTATGTGAAATAACACTGAAAAAATGGTAAACATAAGAATTTAAAAGAAAATCAATCAACGTTAGTACTGTTAGTATGCAACTTACTTGTACTTGCGGCGGGCTTACTTTGTGCGCTAACAAATGTTTTATAAGGGACGTGTTGTTCACGCCAATGGTCACCGGTTCGAGAGCTTGCGAGAGATGGGGATGTGGTTGAGTTTGTTGGACCTGGGGAGTTTTAAATACTTTTATATTTTAATCTTAACGTTAAAGCGAGGAATTGAAAATATTAAATAACCACAACCAAGTCGTGTTAAAGTCGTGCGCTTGTGCTCCTGATACGACGACATCTAAAACTAAAAAAACTATATGTCCCTCTAATATTTTTTATAAGATAAAGATATATGACACAGCTATATAATTAAATTAGACTTATAAAATATTACCGCAGGCTGTGAAACAACTACAGGCTTCTGTTCGACAACGACCGTCGGCTTGTTCGTTAACTGCGCTTTCAGTATCGGCGAGGACGGACCTGATAAAAAAAAATAGTATAAGTTATATGTTATACCTAGAGATAATTTTTGGAAGTATTGCGTGTTGAGTGGCAGAACTCAACGCCGTAGAAAATAGTTACACATTTTCTCTTAATTCTTCTAATTATATAAAAGTGAAAGTTTATTACGATTTTTGTTCCTTTTTCACTAAAAAATATTTAATGGATTTAGGTAATTAATTTTCACAATGAGAAAAACACAAAAGGTATTTAATTTATTTATAATATAAAAAGCAATTATAATAAGTAATATAATAGTACAAGTTTTACATAACAATAAAACTTGTATTATTGTGGAGAGACGATGCACAGCATCTGTGAGAGGGCGCTGTATACTTCCCTTTGATTATCCAATGATGTTCACTTCCGGTTGCTGTTTTCGACCAATCAGCGATCGCCGGAAGTCACGTGGTCTCAGGTGGTAGGGCGCCGGAACGTATAAAAGGCGACACTACGCTTCTTACCTCATAGCAGATTCTCACCAGGAGCCTTAAAATGATGCTGTGCATCGTCTCTCCACAATAATACAAGTTTTATTGTTATGTAAAACTTGTACTATTATTTGGGATGTGACGATGCACAGCATCTGTGAGAGACGTGTTTATAACTCCTGGTGACCACGTACGACGCTATGTGATCTAAATCAGAATGATTGTATAAATTGATTCTGATACATTCAGATAAATAGATCTGTAAAACCACAAAAAACATGAGTAACATTGTTTTATTTATAAGCAAACAAAGAATTGTAAATTGCTTCATTTTTTTTAATTCAATTACTAATCGCTCTGTCGGAAGCTGAGCCAAAACAATCTAACTTCAATTATTAGATTTACTTATAATCTGCATACAAACAAATTTTAGAAGATGTTTCGAATGGCCATCATGGGTATGGCCGGATGCTTATCAAAGCACGAGTAGGAAAGGAAGCTCTCATAACCGTCTAAATAATAAGGCTAGACGTGCGCACTTCTTTTGATAATAATTTACTAACCTGTTTATATAAGTATCGATTATTATTCATGAAGCCCTTACGTAGCCTCCCCTCTAAATTACACAACAAAATTGTTACCTTTTGTAGCCTGTTTCCGGTGGTCTAGCTAGTTTGTTAATGTAGAACCTCGAAAAGCATTTTTCTTACGATGACACCACCGTCTCTAGAGCGTAATTTTCAACAGGTCTCACCTGTTTCATCGAAATATTTCTAAACGAAATATGATATTAGAGTACGAGCAGGATCGAAATGCCCATGAAAATGTCGTCCGGTCTATTGAAAATTAAATCCGGCTCAGACAGCAGGTCCTAGATAGAACCGGCAACCAACTCCATACTTCCTTTTTTTTTTTTTTTTAACAACTATAATAAATTTATAGTAAGTAGAGACGCGTTCTAGAGTGGACACCACGCCTTGGCAAGCGTAATGTAGGACGTCTTCCCGCTAGATGGGGTGACGATGTCCGCAAAGTGGCGGCAACGGCTGGATGCAGAGAGCCGAAGATCTAGCCCAGCGGCGCGCCATTGAAGAGGCCCACGTCCCGCAGTGGACGAGGACAGACTGATGATGATGATGATGATGTAGTTACCCGAGTTAATTTTTACCTTGTAATTAATGCCATTAGTACAACATATTAATAACACTAGAGCATTTAATAGAATGCTTTACAAAATACTATGTACTCAGCCCAATAATATGTTCCAATTTTTCCAATTTAGAGTTAAACTGGTCAAACCTTTGAACACCTTTGTAAAATTTAAGACTTGAGTCCATCATCACACACTTTGAGTATTATAACTTCATAAAAGCATCAATGAATACTCACCAGAACCGCGACCCGACCGACAATTCATGATATGAATGTCCTATCTGCTACTTAGGTACAGTTTTGAAGAAAACTGGACTTGACATACGACGCGTTAGAAAATGTGAGTTTATAAGCTCATTAGTTTTTCAACCAAAATTTAGGTCGACTAATGCTTATATCATTCTTCGAAGTGTAATAAAGTTATAAGTAATTGATACTATTATACATTGACATATAAAGTTATCAATTTTATAATATTTCAATTATCGCTTCTTAGCTGTATTTTAGAACTACAATAGTTCACTCTCTGAAATTCGCCTTTAGAAGTAACTTTACAGTGTCAAAATTTATACGATTTAAATACAGATGTACTCAATGCAAACGTCCGATTTCCCCGGACTTGATGTCGTAGACATCCAACATGCTCTCCGCCATATTGGAGTTGCGACTACGTGTACACCTCGCTAGCCAGGTTCAGATTATGCAAAACTCATGGCAATATGCAGCGGAATACTTACGTTACGCACGTGGATATCGCCCAAGGTCTATATGCAGACATATATAACAAGACTGTTGACAGTAATAATTAGCACAATTACCTTTACACAGCCCTCATGTTCCATGAAGATATTATTTTCATTAGCTTTTCCCAGCTCTGGAACCAAAGTTACAAAAAATGAATGAAACTTCTTGATAGTCTTTTTGCATTATTGTGTACCGTACTTTATGGTATCCAACAACTTAGTAATAAAAGGTTGTCGTCTGTAATTCTTGGAGACTAATTTGGTCTTGATTTGCCTTCTGAATTATTTAACTGCTTTCTTTTCCACTTTCTCCTGCTTCTTACCAACATTTCCTTCTATTTAGATGCAAATTTTACTTCTTCCAAATATTAACCTATGTGTTGCCTCCGCATTTTCTGCTGGATTACAGATTTCTTCCACTACATCAGCTTTAATTCTGATGGTTACTGGGATACACAACAGGTATACACAGTTTCTAATATATAGTACGTCAGGTATTAAATACTTTTGCCGAGGTACTCATGGGGATGTGCACTCACTGGCACGAGGATAATGCCAAATTAGCCGAAGAAACCTTCGGTGACTTTTTATAATACTTATGTGGACTTTAATTTAGTTTTAGACACATTGTTTCTTTTTATCCATTACTTAACAATCCATATATCAAACTTTTTATTCTTTTTTGATAAACCTTTCGTTATCTATTACAAAATTTCCTATTGGTTTGCTTTATCAGTTGTCGAACGTGAGTCGAACTATTTTCTATTCTTGCTTTCTCGAACCGCTTGAAAATTCTTATTGGATAAAGCCAGAGATGATATGGAGAATGCTCATTATTAAGTCGAAAAGAGCCCCAAACCATCTACACCCGTCTCCGATATACCCAGAGGCAGCCTCCGTATTTCTCAACACAGTGTATACAGAAAGATACAGTGTATCTGTATCTGTTTAAATAAAGTTATTAATAATAATGCAATAGCCTTGTACTAAGTTCTGGGCTTGTGTTACCAGTCGGCGGGTTCTCACTCCAAACTACCGATATCCGGTCACGGTGCATAGCACCGATACCTGAGATTTGCTAATGTATAATTAAATGTGCTAGAGTTTTATACTCAACGCATGCTTCTCAATTTTGATGCATGTACGGTTGACGAAGGTCTAACTGCTTCAAATAATCTTGGAAAAGGATTATTGGTGGCATGGAGGTAGATGGCTAGATGCATTCCCGCGATTAAACCGGGAAGGGCCTACGGAGCCCAAACCATCAGCCACTGCCTCCGATACGCTCAGAGGCAGCCTCCTTATAACTGCCCCCCTCCCGTACAATTGAGAGCATTTCTAATTAAAATAGTACCGAGCTTTTTTAAATTCTAATGTACGGATAAATGCACTTTAAATAATTGGACATACCTTATGTCAATTAATAGTCCGAGTCCCCCTTAAGGCAACTAAGATAAGGTGACTGGCTAGAATCTTTGCCGAAGAGGCCATACAGAAGATCCCTTGATTGCCAAATACTATGACGCCCACTGCTAAATGTTATGACGTTCATAGCGATGGCAGTAACCACGAATAAGCAGGAAATCCACAATTCCTTTATCCTCTCTCCTCCAGGATTGAGACACATTTTTGAAACACTTTTCCTGCCAGGAGGCTTTGAAATTGTCTTCGAATCCTTGTGTCGAATTCTTCCGAGTATTCGCTTGCAATTGTCAAAAGAAGCTAAAAGAAACTCGCGCAGATTTATCCATTGTAATTCGTTAACTCGCTTAGGATACGCTCCCAGCGAATATAACATTTCAACAACGTTAGTAATTATCCTATTACAAATAAATAAAAAAGATTATCTAAAAATAGACAGACTTTTTATATATGTCGGACAATAAGGTGGCTGGGACCGGAGCTTGTTCCGATCCCACTTCTGATTGTCATCGGTGTCACGTCAGAGTGACGGGCAACGCCATCTGGTTTTGACAACTAGCAACTATTAAATAATCTGCTTCCCTGATATATATGATGAGAACAGAATTTTTTTTTTTTTTTTTTTTATTTTTATATATTTGATAACTCGCTCAGGATACGCTCCTAACGAATTTATCGCATTTAAACGAAGGTAGTATATTAATAGATAATATACAACTAAGTAAACTCGGTGAAAACCGATTTATTTAGTAAACTCCATTTACATCGCATGATATAATGCTGAGAACGTTCCCAAGAGCGTGAAACAAGCGATGAGTCCTCTTGCTTTTTGCAATGCCCGTTAACTGAATAAAATTGGGCCATAACTGCTGAAAATCTGAGATAACCTAACCTAACCTTTTTGTAGGTTATAACACAGCCGTGTTCGGTGAAGCTCAGAATCCACTACTGTATTGGTATATATGATACCAAGCAATAGAACAGTATTACATGCATGTAGATACTTGTTAAACAAGAGGTTCAAATGACTCACCCGTTGTCCATTTTATACCTTTGAATTTCACAAAAACAAATTCTCTGATGAGGATGAACATCTTTGCTGGAGGCCTTCCCAGGAGTAGGCCCGATGTAGAAATCCGGTTCACGATGTGAAGAAATTCCACCTCCAACACTACACTTACCACAGCACTTTCACTTTTAAACAATGTTACTCTGATGGGAAATAACGACGCTATGAGGTAAGAAGCGTAGTGTCGCCTTTTATACGTTCCGGCGCCCTACCACCTGAGACCACGTGACTTCCGGCGATCGCTGATTGGTCGAAAACAGCAACCGGAAGTGAACATCATTGGATAATCAAAGGGAAGTATACAGCGCCCTCTCACAGATGCTGTGCATCGTCACATCCCAAATAATAAGTAATTATAAGCCCCTCATAGTCTAACTCCACGTCCGGCTGTAAGATCTATGCCACGTGAGGGGTGGAACATCGAAGTCTGTATATCAGACGGTGACTTAATCGATGGCCAACGGAGCACTAGCAACCTTCTTAATCATGAAGAGACAATTTAAGAATTCACGTATAGGGTCGCTACCCGGGGGTGATCGCCGGGGCATGTCTGGAGCTGGCGCTGGGCATGACAGCATGCGGACCGCCAGTGGCTCTCCGTTGAACAGGCGGGCGGGAGTCGGGGAAACCGAAAATGTCACAGCCGAATCTGAGGGGAATGGGGTAGGAACGAATGAGACTTTGCCGAGAAGGGAATCTCCTGTCGAACACTCGGCCGGTCCATCCGTGGGGACCACGATAAGTTCAACAACTGCAGGAAAACAAAAGTGGTCACAAACTGAATTAGAGGAATTGATGTACTGTTATTATAAGGCTAGGAGTGAGGGTGGAGGATACATTAGAAAACTTGAAAATATTTATAAAGAACGTAATCCAACAAACTCAAAAAGTTACATGAACGGAAGTCTCTTATCTAATCAAGCGCGAAGAATCATAAAACAAAATGTTTTATCAAAAAATACACTCGATACAATACAAAAAACAATAGAAAATGAACCACAACAAGAATCAACACCAGTCACACCAATCATACATAACACTCGTTCAAGAACAACATCCACATCATCAACGTCTTCCTCAAATCAACCAGCTCAAATCAGTATTCGTAAAGAAAGCCAAAATTCAATAAACGTGGATAAATCTCAGGGTGATAGGAGGAGAAAGTGGACACAACCAGAGGAAGAGGAGCTTATGTTTTGTTATTATATGGCGAAGCATGAAGGGACAGAATACATAAGAAAATTAGAAAAGCTATTTAAGGAACGGAACCCTGACAATCCAAAGATACACAAATTCAATGGAAACACACTGTCTAACCAAGCGCGTAGAATTTTAAAACAGAACCTTATATCACAAGAACAACTGAACCGAATAAAGCAGTCTGCCGAAATAGAGATGCAGCTAATACAACACAATAACATTTACACACCTATTAATACTCAGACATATACATCAACTACCTTAAATTATATAATAGACGAAACAATAGAAGAACCAACAACACTTAATAATGAAAGTAGGGAAACATTTAACCCTGATAATCAGCCAGTTCCTCAAACGGCTGATTATTACGAAAATCCAATTATTAGTCAATTTCTTAACATTTTAGCTGAAACAAAGGAAATAGCTATCGAAGAGCGCGAGTATCTGCCAAAAGCCAAAATTAATAAGCAATATCTACAAAATTTAGCAATTATAAACAACTTTTTGCCAGACCTTTTACCAGGTGCTTGCTCCCTTCGAGATACAAACGATATAATTTATTCGGCTGCAAAAACCTTAGTAATAAATAATAATCAATCACCTTATACACCTAGTAATACAACAAAACCGCATACAGACCCACCATGGAAAAAAAGAGTCAAAGTAAAAATAGAACGGTTGAGGAAAGAGCTGGGGCAGATGATAGAAATTTCCAGAGGAGTTAATTCAAGAAAAATGATAAAAACCAAAATAAAACTGTATTCCAAGTATAATATACAAAACGAAATAGAGCATAAAAATAGAGAAGAAATGTTGAAACAAAGAATAAAAGCATTAGCAGGTAGGATAAAAAGATATGAGGAAATAAATAGTAGGAAACAACAGAATAAAATGTTTACAGAAGACGAACATAGACTATATAGAAGTTTAAACAACAAGCAAGAAAATATTCATATAAAATTACCGAGTAAAGACAGTACTGAAGAATTTTGGAAAAATATTTTATCACAACCAGTTTCTCACAATCATAACGCAGAGTGGATATCTGATATTAGGCAACACAATGACACAACTATAAATACTAATTTATTTGAAGAAATCACTACTGAACAGATTAAACAAGCCGTAGGTAAAATGTTAAATTGGAAGGCGCCGGGACAAGATAAAATTCAAAATTATTATCTAAAATATTTTTCTAAAATGCGCCGCCTATTACTAATAAACGCCCGATTGCATGTTTACCGAGTATGTACAAGCTTCTAACCTCGATATTGGCTGACCAACTTTACAACCATTGTGCTGCAAATAATATCATGGCCCCAGAGCAGAGAGGTTGTCGTCGTGGGGCCCGTGGATGTAAAGATCACTTAATGATAAACAAGGCCATATTAGAAGATGCTCACAAAAGTCAAAAAAATTTAAGTATGGGCTGGATAGACTATCAAAAGGCGTTTGATAGTATTTCGCACGAATGGCTGTTGCAAGTATTAGATATCTACAAATGCCCACCAGCTATCAAATTCTTTCTGGAAAGAGCTATGCCAAAATGGAAAGTTGTGATGACAGCAAAGGGCTCTTCAAACTCTTTTACTACTGAACCGATTCAGGTAAAGCGGGGTATTTTTCAGGGCGACTCATTGTCTCCAATGCTGTTTTGTTTGGCTCTCAATCCGATATCAGCCATTCTAGGGAAATATAACAAAAAGGGATACCATCTGAAGGACAGTGTGTGGGTAAATCACCTCATATATATGGATGACCTTAAAGTATATGCAAACAACAAAACTAACTTGAAAATTTTACTGAATAGTGTAGAAATTTTTACTGCTGATATAGGAATGTCATTTGGATTTGAGAAATGTAATATTCTTCATATAGCTGCTGGACATAGGAACTACACCGAAGGTGATGAACATGTACTACTGAATGGAAATAGTTTTAAACAGTTAAAAATAGATCAAACATACAAATATTTAGGAATAAACGAATCTGGAAAAATAAACCACGGCAATATTAGAGATCAATTAACAAAAGAGTACTTTAGGAGAGTTAAAAGCATTACAAATTCTTATTTAAACGCAAGAAATTTGATAAAGGGGATTAATACGTATGCTGTTCCAGTTTTAATGTATTCATTCGGAGTGATTAATTATAAAAGTAGTGATTTAAAACGAATAGATGTCAAAACACGAAAATTATTAGCCATGAAAAAGGTCCATCAGCAAAAAGCAGATTTAGAGAGACTATATTTACCCGTAACGAATGGCGGTAGAGGTTTAATTAATACAGAAAATTTATATAAAGCTCATATTTTGAAGTACAAATTATATTTAGACCAGAAAAGTGATTATTTAATAGAAGCAATAGTGACACACGACCAGAAGAGAGAAAAATATTCAATATACAAAGATTCACTAGAAATAGAAACAGAATTAAGATTAACGTCCGGTAATAATCACACTAAATCTGAAATTAAAAATTGTATAATAAAAAAACAAAACGAAGCTTGGAGAAATAAGAATTTACATGGACAATTCCCTAAAAAAGTTCTTGATCTTGCCAATATTGATAGGGAACTCTCGTTTAAATGGCTGAAGAAACAATCTATTTCACCTGCACTGGAATCGTCCATATTTGCTATACAAGATCAGGCAGTAATAACGCGCCAACATGAGCGAGATATATTGAAGCGGAATGTTGATGGCAAATGCCGCTTGTGCGTAAGTAAGGACGAGACAGTTCAACATCTTCTTGCAGGTTGTGAGAAACTTGCCGGTACTTATTTTATAAAACGACATAATAACTTAGTTCAGTATATATTCTGGTGCTTGGCTAGGAAAAGCAAAATGGAGGTGAATAAATTGTGGTGGAAGGAGGAATTAAAACAACCAACTGTAAGAGAAAATAGTGTTGCGAAGTTAATGTGGGAATTATCGGTACAAACAGATGTTACAATAGTACACAATAGACCTGACCTGATATATATAGATAAAACAAACAACAATACTTACCTTATTGACATCTCAGTACCGTCTGACTATAATATTGGAGCTAAGGAACTAGAAAAAATTAGCAAATATCATCCGCTTAAAGTTGAACTCTCCAGATTATGGAACACCAAAGTCATAATTATTCCTATAATTGTAGGAGCCACGGGAGTGGTATCAAAAAGCCTTCAGCGATATTGCGATAAACTAGATACATATATAAATATTCACATCCTTCAGAAACAGGCAGCATTACACTCCTCCACCATAATTAATAAAGTTCTGGGAGATACCGTTTTTGTAACACAACCACAGCAATCATAAATAGTACGGACACGTAATCATTATCCATCCACACACAAATTACCATATTTCCGAAATTAAACCCACAACCAACACTCTAATTTAACAGTATTTTATTTATATATATATGTATTAATTTGATTTATTTATTTACTAACTTAACAAGGGGAAGGGGGGGGGGGGGGTTTATATTAACAAGAATATAGTGAATGCCTTTTTTCCTGAGGGTCTCGGGACGGGGCATTTGTTGGAGCCGACTGAGTCGTGAAAGAGTTCAGAACTCATTTATTAGTAATTATAATATTTAATATAGTTATAATATAAAAAATTTGAGCAGGCGAAGCCGCAATTCACATTATTATCTTTATCTCTCATATAAATTTTAATAACAATATAAGATAAAATAACATATACATACCAACTGGTGGATTAGTTCTATTAGGTAAATTCTTAGCTCGTATACCAATGTACACGGTTTGAGATTCCCCTGACGCGTTCGTTATTGTATTGGGACCGACGGTACCACCAAATACAGTTCTGTTGAAAGTAATGTATTTAAACATTAAGAAAATTTAGTTAGTAGTTTAGTTTTTTTTTTGTTTTAAACTTGTTCATAGATATCCATGTCAAGACACTCATTCTCTGAGTGGGAATCTAATTCACTAGTCGCGTCTATACAAAATAAATATATGAAAGCGACATATCTTCCTGTTATTTCTTCGTATTTATGGGAAATTTATGAATTTTTCATTTAGTAAAGTACAAATTTAAATGTGCCATTTGAAAAGGTTAAAATAGAAATACATTATTAAGCAAAGCTTATAACTTTATCAAAGATTATAAGATAGAGTAAGTGTTTAGTTTCTCAGTGACTCTTTAAGCAGAATATGTCATACTCACTCTTTACGCAGACTTTGCCATACTCATTGGTATGTTTTAGTGGAAATAAAATAAATTATATATTTTTTACGGTAACCTTATCCATTAAAGAATATTCCCAGTAATGTAATGGCGTGTAGTGGGTACCTGACGAGCCTGGGGAAGTGCGCGGCGGGCACGACGCCCTTGCGCGCCAGCTTGGCGCAGCAGGCGGCATACTGGCGGTGCAGCTCGGCCGCGTCGCACGCGCCGTTGTCGCTGGCCGGCAGCGGCGCGTACGTCGCGCGCAGCCACGCCAGCGCGAAGTGCTCGTTCTCCTGCCAGCATAGTCACACATTGCTTTTAACTTGGCAACATATTATGCTTCTTGTAGTTAAATTAGATTTAACAAATTGTAAATATAATGAATAATCATTATAATGAATTTTATCGACTTTTTTTAGTTTCACACTGTACCAGAAGAAATCGAATTTTAAAACACTTCACTCCTCACGCACCATCCAATTTTCTAGACGTTGAATTCTAAGAAAATCCAAATCAAATATGTGTCCACATATACTAAAATCCTTGTGACTAACATACTATAGGGAAAAAAATGTGAAGTTGTTTTTCATATATTATGGTATACCTCAAGGACAGTTTCGAAACCGTAACCAAATCCAGTATAAAAGTTAGGAAAAATTACGGGTATGGGGAGTCTAAATGAGACTTGTTATAACAATATAAATGTTTTTTGTGTTGGTTATCTGGTTAGATAAGAAGTGTTTTTTATTTCAAAAACACAAACCGCTATTTACCTGAACAGTCCTCTGTTGTAAATGCGATTGTTGCAGTGGCGTCATTGGCGCTGGTGCTGGACTCGGGGACGGCTGAGCTTCCACTTTAGGTGGCGGTGGCTGTGGCTGAAATAATTATCATTATTTTTCTTTGTATCTTACCTTTAAATATAAATCTTATAATATCTTCTTAATCTTATACTATCTTTGTATATAAATATGATTGTAATATATTACTTTTTCCTAAAATTATGCAAAATAATATGGGGGTCTGCAAATGTATGTTTCTCCCAAATGGTTCCCCAATCCTATGTCCTAATGGTCCTATTGCATCGGTTGTAACTCAATACACTATTAATTTGATACACAATTTATTGATAAAATTGATAAACTAATAAATACAGTTAAAATTATATGACTTAAGAACACACAGTTGATTATACGGCTGTATGCGAATTAAGTAAGAAATATTTATAGGAAAGGGAACTCAACTCCACGCTATTCTTCATTACCAGAGCAAAAAATTTAAATAGCGACAGCCTCATATGAAATAATGAGTGCTAATGTTATGTGATTATGTAACATATATATATTACCTGTGCAGGCTGCACAGCAGGGCGTTCTTCCTGCGCAGGCGCAGCCAACGCGCCGGGTCCGCTCACAGTCTCCACCACGCGCATTAGTATACATGCGCGGGGGCCGTAGCTCTGTGCCTGAGGGAGAGGAGATTATACATGTACTGCCTAGACACACAACAGACGAATATCAGATATAGATAACGCCTAAAATGTTATATATCATCACCTAACTTTTTCGATTTAAAAGAAGAAACTGTAAGTGGGTTGTAATGGCAAATAAATTTGAGAAGGGGTGGAGTTTTACATCTAATTTTTCAAGTCAAAAAATAGTTAAGGATATATGTGTAACATCCAAGGTAAGTTCTCAAGTTATTATGCTTCTCCAATATTGTTCGTAGCTGTCTCATAGTCGTAGCGGAATGTAATATAACCTAAAAGTTTCCTAGGTAAGACATATTTGTAATTGAATCGTAACCCTAGCATTACGTGCTATTAAAGATTTTCAATTGCATGTAATTTTAGGCTGTCAGTAGTAATGAGTTCAGGTCTTAGGAGGGAAAAGGAGAGCAAGGGAATGCTGTCAGTGTTGGCAGCGGGCGCAGTGCGGGTCTGAGGAACCATGTGCCATCAATAAGGGAATATTAGGGTGTGGTAAGTGGCTAGTGTGTACCTCGACGGTGACGAGCGACACGAGCGTGTGCAGCAGCCCGGGCGCGCGAGCGGCTCCCTCACAGGCGCGGTCACCGAGCGCCGTCAACGCATACACGCACTCCAGCGCGCTCACCAGCGCCATGATATCACGCAGCGTCAGCAGCGCCACCACGTCACTGTATACCTGCGCACCATCTCACACACCTTAATTATGGACACTTGTACAAGCAAACAACGTAACACGAGAAGCAAAAAATTTTGATTTTATTATTTAGATTCTATTACTACCATACAACCAATTTTTGTTATTGCAAATGTAATGATAATTTGGTTATTTATGGCGCTAATGAAAATAAAATGTCTTCTAATCACATATTTCATCTCATAAACGAAACCCATGAACCCCTTAATCTTTAGTACACTAATATTTGCGCTGGTACTGACACCAGTGCTCAAGAATACACATTCTTGAGTACTAGAAGTGTGTTTGCACTAATAGTAGTTGTAACGAGGATGAGAAAATGCTACATACCTTAGGGTCAAGAGCTTTCAATAGAGCATCTTCATTGGCCTCATTTTGCGCTAATTTATTGAGTAATTCTAATGCTGCAAGTACTCGAGCTCTATCCGGAGATACGAGCGCCGATTGTATTGTTGATAACACGTGACGAGATATTAGACATGTTGCCGGATCCTAAAAACAAGGAAATAATTAGATTTTCCTTTTTTTTCCTAAGTGTGGAATAACACTTTAAAAATGTTTTTTGAATACTTAAAATTGTTAACAGAACTATGGTGGTAGAGTTGAAAGCAGAAAATTTATTTACTCCAAAGAAAAAGAAATATTATGAATTAATATAATTTATTCCAGAACATATTTTTACAATAATTGATTAAAATAATATTAGACATAATATACCATTATTAAGATTTTTATATTTTAGGACAATACCAACATTTATATGAACAAATCTGACATGGGTACTGATAGGTGTACTTCATAAATTTTTACAATTTCAACTGATATCTAGGTAAGGAAATGGTATTCACCACTAAGATTCTGCTCACATTTAATAATAAGCGAAATGTCACCTTCTGGTACTTTACCTTGATAATTAGCTCAGTAGACACATTTCCAAGTGTATCTAAGCCACTTTGTCGTAGCGAGCCGACCCAGCAATTTGCGCATAAAAGAAGAAACCTGAAATAAAATAAAATAAATAAATAATGGTGAAATAAAATAACATAATAAAATGGACATTGTGGGGCACTGCGACAGCGTCTGACGCGACGGTTGTGGGTTGAATTCCCACTCGGGAGAATAATTACTCAATATTTTCATGACCTTGCTACTTGCAACTACATAAAGCGCAGCATTGAATCCATTGATTGAATTGAATTAATTGAAGGTTGAGGATATTTTATTTTTTTATTATAAATAAAAATGAGATTTTAACTCACAAGCACCTATGTAATAGTTAGCCCTGGACAGGCTTTGGATCATTAACTCAAATAATTTTATTATAAACTCCTTCCTCATGTGGGGATTGAGCCTACCACCAACGTATTTACAGACAATGCTGCGCCACTGAGACACAATTGCCTCAAGCCTCCCTATCTTATAACAACCAAACCAAATTTAAACCATTCTTTAAATTACCGTATAAGCGTAGTATTTCTGGCAAGATACTGTACATTTTCCTCATGGAAGGATAGTGATCGTACAATAGATGCTATTTGTAACACTCGTTGTGTGTACACACAACTTGCCCCACCACTAAGTTCTGGTGCGAAGAGCTGGTCTTCCTCTGAAGGTTCTGTTACCCAATCTTCGAGGATGTCCTGCTAATATGGAGTGAAAATTGAAACAATGATATTTTTTAACTATGGTATTACATATTGAGAGAGAAAACTCAACGCAACAACAATATAATGAAAATTTAAATTAAATCAGCTTCACGCTATATCCCGCAGACATCAGGGTAGGCAGAGGGAACCTAGCGTTAAGACACTCCGTTTCCCACTTTCCACCAATTTCAGAAGGCATTGCGTGTTAAGTGGCAGAACTCAACGCCGCAACAACATAATCAATTACAATAACCACAAAAACAATATTTGTTAATAAATATAAAATAAAGTATAATAAATATACTGGCTGGGGAGGAAAAAAATTAGAAACCTAAACTCACATCCTCCAAGACCTTCTCAATCAGCTCCCTACTCTCCTCCCCCTGCATCAAACAATCAGTCAGTGCATTATGTGCAGCGAGAGCCTGGACCATCAGCTCTGGCTGTTCCAGGCCAGGGTTCATGAACTTGGTCTCGTCTGCCAACTCCTTGGCGCCGCCACCCCCGGCACGGAGCTGCCAGAACTCGTGAGGGTAGCGGCCTCGCGCCTCATAGTAAGAACGACCGATTGTGTCTCGTAAGCTTGCTGTACGAAAAAAAATTATAAAATTGAAGAAATTTTTTTCTAAAAAATTTGCGATAACAAGCCGAAGGACCACGTGGTGATAATTGGATACCGTCGCCCAGGACGTTGTTTGACGGTCTTGGAAATATTTTTAATTCATAAAGATATTATTCATATAGAATTAAATAAATATTTTTTATTGAATTGAATTTCATGTACTTATTACTTACTTTTGACTTTTGTTGAATTGTTTTAATATAAACAAAAATAATATTAATAAATATATTTTATCTAAATATACTATGTTACATACATAGAAGAAATAAAAAAACTGTACTTACAATGATTATAAACACCAGCATGTGCCAATAAAAAGTCCAATATATGAGGTGTAGTACTCAATGGTAAGCGATTAGAATGATCAGCCGCAAGCACTGTACAGACATTCACGGCAAAATCCTGTTCATTCGGCATAGGTGATAAGAGTGATAATGTCAGTCGTTCAGAGGGACCAGCTACACGGTTGCCTGTACGGAGTTGTTCACCAGATGCTAGAATTAATTGGAGACATTACACAAATTCTATATGTTGGGTGTCATTGTAATCTACATGGGTATAAATCTATCCATCATATATTTGTCCATTCCATACATTCACTCATTCATACATACAAAAGAAATCATTATTATTACCATTATTATTATTTTTTTACCTGATATATAAGTACCACTGCCAAAACTAATCCGTGGCATACCATGGCCACTTCGAGAGCCTCTTCTCGGATCTTCATCCATATCATTATCATCATCTCTGCCCGGAGGTCCTTTTGCCCGTTCATATCTATATAAATCATGCATACACATAACATTCTATATGCATCTATTTCTATATCAACAATGACATGCATGGGTATATCTAATATATATTTTTTTTATTCTTATTTTTATTTAATAGGTTATATTCCTTATTTTGTGTAAAGGTTTTTTTCTGAGTTTTCAGGATTAGTTTCTTATTGGTAAAAATTCTGAAGTAGGCACAGATTTAGAAAAATATATAGAATATATGCATGTAGTTATGTTTTTTATATGTAAATTTTCTAGCCTAGGAGAATAGACATATTATGAGAGTAAGACACTCTATTTTCCACTTTCCACAATATTTTCAAGACTTTGCATGTTAAGTAATGGAATTCTATACAAATCTTTGTCTAAACTTTAATGTTTGTAAAATTTTCTGATATAAATTTCTGGTATAAAACAATAAATTTATAGTAAATCACTATAACATAGAATTTGTTATTAAATGCTGTAAATATATCATATTAAAATATACTTTATATGTTAATTTAAAAGGATAAATGCTATTAAAGCTAATGGTTTCTGTTACTATACTTATATAAATTCTTAGATCACAGTCTTTGCACCTAATAAAAAATATAACATGTAAATTCTATTTCTTTTGAGTTAGACAAATAAGTATTAATTTCCATCGCCTAAGGCATTTTGTGCAGAATCAGTACAAAATGTCCTTCACTCTAAGAATACTCTCTTTACCTACTATACAATAAGTTTTGTTAGATATTATAGAAATAAAATGGTTCTTACTTTTCTAAATAAGTTCCATATATTCTTCTTAATAAAGTAGATCCATTTACACAGGGATGTGGAAGTCTTAGCTGCCGTAAAAATGATTCCCAAGTATCATTTTGATTTACCTGCATAGTTAATAATAATAAATAATTAAGTCCATTATTCATGCAGGAAAATTACTACTCATGTCATTAACAACATTGTTTACAATTAAAACAAACTATTGTCTTCAGAAATGTAAAAAAACAAATATTTCACTCACTTTACTTAAACCACCCCTTTGAAGCACTAAAGAGTATAGAAGATACAAGTCTATATCCACACCATTTACCACCGGTATTTTATATGGGATACTGAAAAATAAAACATTGATCATTGTAAAGATTGTCCACAAATAACTATATACTCAAAATGAAATCAGGCATCTATAACATAAGGCATACTTACTTTTTACTTTCGTTGAATTGTTTCAATTCTTTTAAAAATATTTCCTTATCACGTAAATAGTCCCTAGACTTTGTATTTATTTGAGATTTTGCCATTTTTCGCTTTTTTGTATGATCGTGTTTACACACCAGCTTCTTGGGTGAGCGCGGTGATAATCACAATAAAGTAATATTAGTTAAAAATATTTTAAGCACATAAAACATATTAAGTATTTAAATTGTTATTCAAAAGTTATAATTGGAAAAAATGCCGATAATCCAGAATTAGAATTTTCGACACATTTGACATTGACAGCGTTATAGTGCAGCGGCGACGCGAGCAGTGTTGCTGTATTTGAAGAATAACGGTTTTCGGTAGTACCGTATTTTTAGTGTTTTTAATCGTAATGATAATGATGATGTTTACTTCATGATCTAAATTCTAAGGATATTTTAATATGATAATTAAATATACTGTGTCTAATAACAATTTCCGTTTTATTTATCACTAATTGCTATAAATTGATTGTTTTATACTGACAGAAAAATATATGTTTGAGAAATTTTTACATTAAGGCAAATGTTATTAGTTTCTTTTTCTGATGTTCAAATTTATTCTTTAACAAAGCGGTTTTTTTTACAACCTAAATTAAAGCTAATTTTTAAAAATTAACAAATATAACTGTTCGTTTCGTAAAATTATAATTGCGGCAAGTATGTATATTATTGCTTATTATATTTATATAATGGTACTTCTTATTACGTGAAAAGGATACTGGAACTTGTCATTATAATTTGTCAAATTGACTTCCAGTTCTAATTTCTTATGTCAAATCCGTGTGAATTTGATGATAAACATGCGGTTTTAGGTTATATTTTAGTAAATATCACTAGTGTATAACAAAGTTTTATTAAAATTTAAAAAATGGTAAAGAAGAAAATAGATAACCGTATACGGGTTATGATCGAAAATGGAGTCAAACTTGGTCATCGTACTATGATCTTGCTGGTTGGAGACAAGAGCAGAGATCAAGTATTTAATATTTAAATTTTTAATATTTAATCGAAAATGTTTATTTAATTGTATAAAAATATGTATCATAAAATTAATATTTACTTTTAGGTACCTATATTATATGACATGCTAGTAAAATCAACTGTAAAAGCTAGACCAACAGTATTGTGGTGCTATAAAAATAAAGATGAAGCTATAAGCAAGTAAGTTATAATTGCTTTATCTATTCTTTTTCATTTTGTCCTATTATATACTATATACTTACATCTTTTTTGATAGTCATGGTCGTAAAAGAGCTAAAAAGATAGCAGCTGGAAAATTAGAAGTGTCAGAAGAATCTCTATTTGATGCATTTAGAGTGGCCACAACTATACACGGCCGATATTACTCTGAAAGTCATGCTATGCTTGGCCAAACTTATGGAGTTTGTGTGTTACAGGTTAGTAGTATAATATTTTTTTTGTTCATATTTACATTGTATTTCATATAAAGCATTCTAGGCAAAGAAAACTTAGTCCTGACACTGTTTTTTTGGTTAAAGCCCACATACATAGTATTGTGTAATAAGTGGTGGTCTTTCAGAGGTGAAAAATAAAAATAATTCATTACTTTAAGTGGCAATTAAAGATACAACATCACATCTATAGCCAGAGCCTGTCCCACTGAGCCGTAATGGCTACTACTACTGTATTTGTTTTTATATATAATAAGATTCTATCATATCATAATGCTTTGGTTCTTATGTTATATTCAGATATAACATTGGTAAAAGTTAAGGAAAAAAATAGAAGATGGCAGAGAAACTTAGATCAATTGTTGTCAAAATAGATTGTAATTTTTTTATTTTTTGCTCTAATCTGTATCTATAATATATGTAATTATTATAATAGAAACTATGATTTTAGGATTTTGAAGCTTTAACACCAAATTTGATGGCCCGTACAATAGAAACTGTAGAAGGAGGTGGTCTTATAATATTTTTGTTAAAAACCATGGATTCATTAAGACAATTGCATTCTATAACTATGGATGTGCATTCAAGGTAGAGTATACTTGTATCAAGAGTTTTGTATGACACCATGTTTCAACTCTTAGTTATAATATTTTAAGTACCCCAGGTAACTCTGACTCAGACAAGTACATTGGGTTACATTGAAACTATTAATCTCTTGTAATTTATTATAGTATTCCTTAATAAATAGGCCAGTTTCTGAGATTAATGTGTTCATGTGATTGCACATTCAACAAATAGACTTTTTGATTTTTCTCAATATTCACCATTTTTTCCAGGTTTAAAACTGAAGCTTATGATACAGTAGTGAATAGATTCAATGAGCGTTTTTTACTATCTTTGGCCGATAATCCAAGATGCTTAGTATTAGATGATGCCTTAAATGTTCTGCCCATATCTTCTAAGACAGCCCAGGTAGAACCAGTGGACTCTATTCCAGAGGTAAGAGATCTTTTTAGTAAGTTGTTTTAGAAATATTTAAAGTACAAATTTGAAGTGTAAAATGATTATTTTGATGTGTAAAATTGTTAATTTGGTGTGTAAAAGTATGAATTTACAGTGTAAAACCTATAGATCTTATTATTTCAGAAAGTGAACCCAAAACTAGTAGAATTAGTGTCTTCATTGTCAGACACTCCACCAGCGGGTCCACTGGTTGCTTTATGTCGAACTTATGATCAAGCAACTGCATTGGTTGCACTTATAAATACACTTGCTGATAGACAGTCTAGGTAAGATTTTTTTATGGTTATTTAAATTGATTTTTAATTTCTATAGTATAAATAGTTTACATCTTCCTGTATGTATCATACTTTTAACAATTTATAGTGTTTGTTTCACACTTATATTTTTGAAAAAGCATAAAAAATTGAAAATAATGAGACTTGAAACTATGTTTCTTATTTACCATCCAACACTATTAACTCTTTAAAAATGTAAAAAATATTTAATAAATTGCATCCACTATTGCCAAATTATTATTTTTGGTAGTGGTCTTTATGCAGCAGAAATTATTAAAATTCGCCATACAGAGATATTTTTATTTATAATACTAAAGAGGCTCACCAGTATAGCATGAATACAAATTTAAGTATTTTTTTAGTTTCTTAAACCAATTTGTTAATTTGCAGACCACCCCACTGTCTAACAGCAGCTCGAGGCAGAGGTAAATCAGCTTGCCTCGGCTTATCCATAGCAGCTGCAGTATCACTGGGCTACGTCAACATATATGTCACTTCACCCCACCCGGAAAACTTAATAACGTTATTTGAATTCGTACTAAAAGGCCTCGACGCCTGCTTGTACCAAGAACACATTGATTATAATATTGTTAGGTCAACTAATCCAGATTTTAAGAAGGCGATTGTTAGAATTAATATTGCTAGGAATTCAAGGCAAACTGTACAAGTGAGTTTTTTTTTTTTTCGTGCATGTAATATGGTATGGTATAATTATACCACTAAACTAAACTGACAGAAGTTGATAATAGATGTTTTTGACTTTTTATTATTATTTTTTATATATCATAAACAAATTGTTTTGTTATAGAATTTGTGAGGTACAAATATTTCTTTACCATTTTCTACATAGT
Organism: Heliconius numata; assembly: GCA_016802625.1. NCBI lineage: Eukaryota > Metazoa > Arthropoda > Insecta > Lepidoptera > Nymphalidae > Heliconius > Heliconius numata. The sequence goes on along the minus strand of JAEBDU010013289.1, from coordinate 4,491,884 downwards.
CTTCTAATTCTAAATCTTGCCATAACTAAACTAAACTAAAATAACTAATATAAATCTTCCAGTACATAACTCCAGACGACCACTCCCTCCTATCTGCTGCTGACCTGGTACTTGTGGACGAAGCAGCCGCCATCCCGCTTCAACACGTAACAGCGGCCGCCACTAAAGCTCCCCTAGCGTTACTATCCTCGACAGTATCAGGCTATGAAGGAACAGGACGCGCTTTGTCGTTGAAACTGTTTGCGAAGTTGCAAAGCGATCATAATGCCCCGGCCCCGGTGAGTAGACTATTGTTCTGGTACTTGTAGATATATAAAATGTTTATTTTTTAATTAATTAATTAAAGTTCGGAAAGCCTAACTTCAGGGCGGCCACAGCTGTACGGGGTTATATTGGCAAGCTTTCATCTTCTCTCTCTGTCATAAGTAAGTTTTACATTAGGCGTTTAACATAATCAAACATTTCATCCCCAGATAAAACTAGAAGAGCCAATTCGTTACCGTACCAACGATTCAACGGAGCAATGGCTGAACTCGCTGCTGTGTTTAGAGTCCCCTTCCCCCTCCCCCGGTGCGGGCGCCCCGCCCCCCGCCTCCTGCGACCTGCTGCGCGTTAATAGGGACGCGCTCTTTTGTTACCATAAAGCTGCTGAGGCATTCCTTCACAGACTGGTGGCGATATACGTTGCTAGTCATTATAAGGTAAAGACCTAACAGAACAAAGGTTTGAACTCGCTCCTCTGATATAAATCTCCCGCTTAAACTTATTGTTATATTATAGCTGAAATATACAAAATTTTTACATAAATTGTTGTCTATGTTATTCTGATATGTAAGCTATATTATTGTTGTTTCATCTAAATCTGTTACACAGTTTAGTTACGAAATTCTGCCACTGCACACTATTTTTATTTTTATTTCCTGCTGTGGTAGACAAACTGCAATGTTGAATTCCGCCACTTAATATGCAATGTCTTGAAAAATAATTGGTTAGAGGAAAAAGGAATGTCTTAACAGTTCTCTCTGGCTACTCTGCTAAGCGGGGTTGCTGTTTTTTTATTTAGCTACGTGAGATATCTTATAGGTACACTTGTTACAATATATTAGTTAGCATACCTATAAAGATATATTTGCAATTTTCCTTCATTCAAAGATTGCTAAAAATGCTCATTTAGAGACTGCATGAAAATTAACATTCAATTATGTATAATTTGTATAGAACAGTCCAAACGACCTGCAACTCCTGGCTGATGCACCAGCTCACTGTCTGTTCGTACTACTAGCGCCCACTCCACCTCGGTCCACTTCAATGCCAGAAGTACTGTGCGTCATACAACTGTGTTTGGAAGGGAACTTGTCGGACAAGTAAGTAGTTATTGGGTAGATTTCTCTTGGTTATCTTGGATATTATTTATACATTAAAAACAGAATAATATTAAGAAATGTATAAAAAAATAAAATATGGTATTCAAAATACTCTTTCTTCATTTTTTGGTAAATTTTTCTAAAGTTATTGTCATTGTGGTGCAGTTGGGTTATGAATGCTATATAACTTGCACACTAAGTTCTATTGTTCTATATTCTAATTACACAAAAATTACAAACTCAAAAATGTTATTTATGAAAAGAAATAGATGATTCCTGAGTTTTATTTTTAAAATTTGATTTCCTCTATCTAAAATAGAAAGAAAATATCATATTTCTCTTAAAATCTCAGTCTATCCTCATCTAAAAGAGATAGATGTACAAACATAAAAATAAAAAAGCTGAACTTATTAACGGTTTTTTACAGATCAGTAAAAGATAGCTTAGGGCGTGGCAGAAAAGCGGCAGGCGATCTCATCCCGTGGAACATTTGCGAACAGTTCGGGGACAAAGACTTCCCTAAACTATCCGGGGCGAGGATAGTGAGGATAGCTACCCACCCTTCTTATCAAAGGGTATTATTTTTTTATTATTAGATCTCAAGGATAGGATAAGATATCCAAGAAAATGTTTTTTAAATTTCAATATAATATTTTTTTTTACTTCACGCTGTATCTCGAATATAAGAAATTCTGCCGTCCGCTTTTTGCACTCAATGCTGCAGTTTGTCTTACAGAGCATATAAATGAGAGTAGATTAGTTCCCCTCAAGGAAATCGAACCTACAACGATAGTGCTTACAGTCTCGAATTAAATAAAAAATAATAACAAATAATTTCCTTCCTTTCTCAGATGGGTTATGGTAAACGCGCCCTACAGCAGTTAGCCGCGTACTATTCCGGTGAGATACCATGTTTGGACGAGGCTATGAGTGAAGATGATGATGCGGAGAAAAACGGAAAGAATGAATCCTTGCAGACGGAGAGTATAGTGCCTAGGTATATATATATTTTTGTATGGAAATTCTTAAGTAATTATGTTTAGTAGTTGTATGATAAATACGTATACGTTTTATTTTATTTCACAAATTTTCAAAACTTTGCAAACTAGTGTCGAATCGCCATTTTTCCTCAATTGTAACGAAAAGCTTATGATATAAATTGCTATTTTTAAATTAAATTTAAGTAAGTTATGTCTATTTAGTTATAATTTTATTATTATATATTAAAAAAAACTTCTTTCTATTTAGATCAAAACCACCAACGCTATTAAGACGATTGACGGAAGTGAGAGCGGAACATTTAGACTATTTGGGAACTAGTTTCGGTCTTACAGAGGATTTGTTGAAGTTTTGGAAGTCACAGAAATATGTGCCAGTGTATTTGAGGTATTAAACTTATATATTATTTTATAAGTTGGCCGTCGTTGCGCAGGCACAAGCGACTGTAAACGGTATTTGTAACGGAGTTGTGGGTTCGATCCCCATTTAGGGAAATGAAATATTTCTAGCAACTATCTTCTAATAACGAGGTAAAGCGCAACTCAGAGAGCCACCCAATAAGTAAAAAGGTTCCCAGGTTGCCTCTGCCTATTTTGTTGTGTGTGCGTAAGGCTTAAATTATATAGATACTACTTTGTGCGATATTTGTGGGTTCGACTCCGACTCAGGGGAAATAATTATATTTATATTACTTACGTTTTCATTCTGGTAGACAAAACACGGTGTTGGTTACTGTTATATATAGTTAAAATTTCGATTAACTTATTTTGTTAAAAGTAATTTTGTCTTATAACTTTTATTTATGAATTCATAAAACTATAGTGTTTAGTTTAAGTTTTTTTTTAGTTGTTACTGACGTTTTTACGGAACTTTTCAACTTCATATGTAATTATTTTTTCCCAGTCAAAAACCTAACGAGATAACGAACGAGCACTCCTGCATAATGCTCCGTAGTGTCCAGCCCTCCTCCTGGCTGGTGGCCTACAGTAGTGACTTCCGTCTCCGCTTCTCCCGTCTCCTGCCACGCGCTTTCCGCTCTCTGCCTTCTGCGCTGGCTCTCTCCGCTTTGTTGAATGATAACGTCTCTGTTAATAAACCAGGTGAGTGACAAATTTAATAGAATTATGTCCTTATATATTTCTCTATAGTTTCTTTTTATTATATTCGCTTGAGCTATATCGTAACGAGAACCGCAAGCCACTGAGCTGTTTTGTCTTTATTTAAGTCAATATTTTTATTTAATGACTATTAGTATTTTTTTGAAACTATTTATTGGATAAATTTACATTTTATATATATTAAAAGTATATAAAATTGTCAATACGCAATACCTTGAGAATTTGGCGGAAAGTTGGGAGTGTCTTAACTCTAGGCTCTCCTTGCCTACCCTGCTAAATGCAGAAAATAGCGTGGAGCTGCAAATAGTAGTGGAAAATATACTTATTTATCTACACTTTTGTTTCAATTTCAGTATTAACAAAAGAAGTGATAGAGCAACATCTCTCCGGCCACGACCTCGCCCGCATTGAGGCCTACTGCAGACAACAAGCTGATTACCGTCTTATCACTGATCTACTCAACCCAATAGCTAATATAGTGTTTCATACTAAAGTGTCTGTTAAATTGGATGCTGTGCAACAGGTACGTTAAATTTATTTTGAACCTTAACGCTGTATTGTGTATCTGTCACTGTGTATTGACCGCCCTTTTTTTGAGACATTGCTCGTTGTGTGGCAGACCTCAACTCCGCGGTTTGTCTACCAGAGTGGGAAGAAGTAAAATAATTAAATTTAATTCAAAATATTCTTTACTCAAATGAACACAAAGCTACCACCAGCTCAGAAGGCAGTTCTGCTGAGAAGAGCCGGCAAGAAACTCAACAGTTGCTCTTTTCAAAATCGATGAAATTCAAATGATCTTAATTAACGTTGTTTTTACCGTTACTTTAAATTTGTGCAGAGACAAATTTAAAACACATTGCGGAAAACTATTATAGACACGTATTACTATAGAAACTTAAATAAATAATTAATAAATTATTTAGCCAAGTAAATAAATAATTTATGGGTCTGTAAATGATTTATTTACTTTTTGAAGATACGATTACTAGGGTTACAAGTTTACTTAAACACATACTTAGACGCATTTCCATGGCTCCACGACTACCTCACTCTAAACCTTAATAAATCCACAGGTAATCTTCATAGCAATGGGTTTCCAAATGAAGGACGTAGATGACATAGCTGCAGAACTCGGTCTCCCCGGATCGCAGATTTTAGCTAAATTCTACGAGGCGTGTAAAAAAATTAACACATCGCTAAATTCTATTCTAGAAGTTTCCATAGCTAAAGAAATGGGTATAGAAGACAAGACTGGAGATGTGAAAGTCGATGCGCCATTGAAACAAAGTCTTAATGAGGAATTGTCTAAAGCTGCGAAGGTATTTTATATTGGTTTTTATGTTGTTTGTGTTGTTTCTATGTTGGTTGGTTAATAAATAAATGTTGTTTTTTTTGTTGGTTTTTAATTGTTTGATTTGGAAATATTTACTAAACAGTCTTATAAGATGAAATAAATCTGTATATTGTAATTATACGCTTATATTTTTGGATAAAATTAAAACTAAATTTATTTGTAAAATCTTAATAGATAATTGAGAACTTAAAACGTCGTCGTGGAAGGAATACATAGAATGTGAAAAAATAAATGCTGAAAGCATTATTTTTAATATTGATAGCATTTGAATATCATATTATTTTCTTTACATTAAATTTAATAGCATAATATTTTTTGGAAACTCAAAAAAATAATTACAATATTTTTTATTGCCAGGAATTAGAGAAAAAGCAAAGGAAAGAGTTATCTCGTCTAATGGGTGAAGATTTAGGACAGTATCGTATCAAAGGCAGTGACTTGGACTGGGGGAAAGCGCTTACAGGGAATGCTAAACTTGTTTCTGTTAAAAGGTACTTATTTATTTATATTTTTTTAACATTTTTGAAGAGAAAAATATCGTAAGAAAATGTATAGAAATATTTTTCTAATAATATTTGACTAAGATATTTGATGTTGTATAAAAAACAGGGACAGGGATTTTCTCCGTGCACCGCCCCAATTAGAAACATTTTTCACTGGCGGAACTGAACATGTGTTACCAGAGTGAAGACATAAAAATAATTTATTTATCCAATTATTGCTAAAACTCTCAACAATCGTGTTTTTACTCTTAGTTGATTTATCACTATGCCGCATTGACCAGTGGCCTAAAAATTATTTTTTGGTTCACGCTGCATAGCAGAGTAGGGACATGGGAACCAACTGTTAAGATACTCCATTCCCATTAAGACGCTTCCGTTCTCTACTTTCCGCCGATTTCTGGTCGCATTGCGTGTTGAGTGGCGAAAATGAACGCCGAAATTTTTGATGTTCAATTTGTTACAATATATATTATGTATGTTTACCATTCAATTATCATTCTAAGCATGTTATATAAAACATATATTTTCTAAAATTTATTCATATATTATTTATAATACTGAAATGTATATTATTTAAGTTAATAAATTTTTACTCTTATCGTTTCAGTGGAGAAAAGCGTCTAGGTGAGGATAGCAAAGAGATAGATGATCTTATTGAAGCGCACTCCAATAAGAAGAAGAAAAAGAAGAAGCACGTAAGAAATTAATTAATAAACTAAACTATAATCATTATTAATATTGTTTTATTATTGGATTTGCCCTTTTCATTTTGATACGGAACCGCAATGTTCATAACTTTTTTGCTTCAGGCTGTAATCCGGTTTCCGTTTAAATTCTCTCGTATGGGAATCGAACCCAAAAGTGTCACAATATCTTACATATTTCAATACTGTAGTAAGTTGATAAACTAATCATTATAAATAATTTTAAAGAAATAAAAGAGGTTAGTGTACAAAGAAAACATCACACTCAATAATAATTTCTATAATTATTGTAATATAAAAAAGTGTTGGTAGTTATTCAACCCTTGGAATAGACAATAGATATCCTCTTAAACATAACAACGTGGCGGCGAGGGCGCGGCGCTGTAAAAAAATATCCTTTGACGCGGCGGCCCGCGGCCCCGGCGCCCCCCGCCCCTCCACGACCCTTATACAATATAATGTGATCTAAGAAAAATAATATTTTCGTCTAACGCCGCTCGGGCGAGTGGTAAACAACTTTATACTATACTTAGTTTGTCCCTACTGCGGGCCGGCGTGCAAGCGCAAGCGTGCCGCTCTAATCCAACACATCGACTACAAAACATAATTTAGAATATACGTGGCTGTTATCATAATTATAATCTACGTGTTACATTTTCGATATATTCGTCTCACTGTCGCTCGGCGGGATAGCGGCGGGATAGCAGCGGGATAGCAGCGGAACCGCGGGTATCCCGCGAGAACACTTTAGGCTAAGCAATATAACACGCCTTTAAACCGTACGAGTACATTGTACATACACACAGAGGTACAGTAATTGAGAAGGAATTGCACTTAGGAAATGTTTGCGTCTCTTGGCACTTTGTCTTAAGTCAATATGTATAGTGGAACCAACACAAGTTGTATTAAAGCGTCCGGCGCGACGGAGTGACCGGGCACTACGCCGGGCACTGCGCCGGGACGGACAACAGAGGGTTCAAGTAAGAAGCAGAATATCCATAATCCATTCATTCACAATCAGCTACAAATTAGCAATGAAATCAATTGGAACACGCACATCGATGAAATATTAAATACTTAAATCGTTTCTACTTAATCGATATTATGTATAATAAAATATATATATTTTTAAAAACGTTACGAAGTCAAATGTAGCGTAGGGTTCGGTAAGCAGTGTACAGCGGGAGCGGGAGCGGGTGGGAGGTAGGTAGGTACGGGTGGGGGGTGGCGGAGGGGGGTTGGGGGTGTAGGACACTCTATACATCTTAATTATATATCCAAAGACACAAAAGCAAACCCACTAGACTTATTGCCACTCTTAAATTATTGCTACGACATGTACATACCGATCTACTCTATAATATAATATAATGTAAATATAATCAATAATCAGTTACAACATCCGATAAAACAAAATATTGTTAAACATTATTGCGTTCTTTAGTTCGACTATAACTCAGAAGGGGTTTCTCTTTCAAACGTCAAGTCTTTACTTTAGGTGCAGTAGTGTAGGTACACTGTACAGTGCGAGGCGACACCACCGCGGTCATCGCTTCCGTCCAAAATGAATTGGCTGTCCGATTTCTCACTAAGGCACAATTTAAATTTCCACTTTGAACTTTATTTAAGTCTAAAATAAATTAATTCAATTCCCCTCCTCGTAGTGAGGTGTTCGCTAGCTGCGTCTACGTTTGTTCCGTAAGTAAACACCGACACGTAAAACTTACTATTATGAATATATTAATGTTGATTCGTTTCATCTTATATTATACAAATTTTAATATTAACACTAAAACTCGGCCTTTACTGTCTGAGCGATTTTCTCAACGGTTTCACTTTTTTTTAAAACGAAATTTTTATTTTTACGTTTTAGGCAGTTACCGAATTTGACGAGGAATTTGGTCACATTATACGAACAAATAATAAAAAAAATATTATGATATTTATCACGAATGCGTTACAGCACGTTACTAAGCGTTTAAGAAATTATTTGGCCGAAATTCGAAAGAAGCTAGCAATAATATGGTAAACAAAGCATCTACGCTGACGACACAAAAAACTTTCTTATACGATCCTTGTCCCGCAAACTTACCAACTATTAAGTAGCTAAAAGTTTAAGCCTAATATGAACATTATCGAACCCGCGACCACCGTTGTCCTTTCTTTATCTTTGTTTACCATATTGTTAAGTGACGGCCGTCGTAAGTTACCCTATCTATCGTATACAAAGCGCGAAGTTCTATCGCACCACGCACAATTTTTTCAGTATATCTATCTCTATATATAATATATTATTATTTTTCCCGTCGTTTGTAAAGCCTTAGCGTGGTTATGCAAAGCGCTTCGAAAGCTCCGTTAAATTACAAGTGATTATTTTTATTCAATTTATTTTAATTTCTTTAAGTACTTATTAAATGTTTCATGTACTATTTTACATTCAAAAAAATATATATCAAACTTTTAAAAAATACATTATGCCTATAGCAAATAAGTACACAAAAATATGGAAAGTTTGATGTTATCCCATAAGATTTGCTTTTGCTTTCTATATATAAAAAAAGAAGCTTATATTTAAATTTTCGAATATCTAAACTCCTTGCAATTTAACGGAACTGTAAGGCAGTGTCCTCGTAAGGTCAGTGTCAATTCGTCATAGAAATGTATACAAAATATCGAGCTTGCAGCGATCCTACGCTACTTATCGAAACAATTTATTCTGACATTATTATATTTAATTTGTGCTGTTCTGTAAATTACGATAAATTCAGTACTTTTGGAAATATTTCCAATTGTATTAAAATTTTTAAACCACACATTTTTGTAAAATTTTTAATGTATTGTATTTTCATTTGAATAAATTTGCTTATTAATATTTATATGAATGTATAATTTTCAAGAGTTAAATATATTTTTTAAATTAAAACAAAATATTAATTGATTACCAATTGATTGTGTTTATAATGTTATTTTTGTTTATAAATTAATCTAAATTTCTCTTTACAAAAGTACTGAACTCTTAAGACAACTTACAAATACGTATATCTAATTGCCACTGAAACACTTTTAAGGCATTTAACTCACTGTGAGACATTTTATTGCATCGGCCAATGTAACTATTAACGTTACATATTATAAATGTTGTTTTATTGCAAGGCTGTATCGGCCCTAATACTATGGTATACCCTCATATTATTATTAAACGTCAATGAATTTATAAAACAAGATTTTATTTTTTAATTGAAATTAACGATGGTTAAAAATATAATAACATAAAAATTTATTAAATGAGGCTCGAAGGACCAAAACTTTTGTCACAATAAAAATTAAAAAAAGAAAAGGAAATAATGAATACATAAAATATGAGGGTAGTGAACACTTGTAACGAATTGACGAAGCTATTATCCGCTAACACTGACTTATAGCAAAACGTACAAATATTACTATCGCGTAATTGCTTCACTACGAGGTATGTTTTCACTATCGCAGTTCCATTATAATTAACAATCACTAAATTGACTATATTCATTTAGGAACCGTCCGAACCAAAAAGGAAAGAAAAAGGGGTAAAAACAAAACAAAAAATATACTATACATAAAATTATTGTATTCTATCATCAAATAACATAGGGTATAATTAATTACACAAAATAATAAAATTAGAGGAAAACAAATTTATACATATCTCTTAACGCAAATATAAAAAACAAATTTTACACGCTATCAACACAAGATGCTACTTGAGAAAAAAAAATAAAAAAAAAACAAGTATTTTACAATTTTCTAGAACATTCGCCTAACGTATCAACCAGTTCATTAGATATACCTTAAATATATAATTGTCGATAAGAATTTGGCGTCAATTTTAGTGTTTTTCTTAGAGATTAACGTAATTTCGGACACTTTGCGAAAAAAAATTAAAATGAGGTAACTTGAAACAAACGAGAACGCGACGGTTCAGCTCCAAATGGCTATCATTCATTAATTCTATTTTATCTGTATCTAAAATTTTCCGTATTGCAGATAATAAAGGACACTTGATCGCATTACACTACTTCCGAAGCCGTTAATTCGTTTCGTAGCTTAAAAAATAAACAAGAAACATGTATGTACTGTGATAAATCAAATTACAAACTAAAGAACGTTAACAAGAATTCAAAGTACATTTGCGAGTTTCCGATCGAGATGCGAGATTTTTTTTTATAAAAAAAAATCAAATTATACAAAAAAAATGTCAATAATATTAAAAAATTAAACAAAAATGTCATTGGTGAGAGACCGTATGGATCTTTAAAGGAATCTCACGCATCTAACGAACAATTAAGTTAAGTAAACTTCGCTACTTTGCATTACACAATAAATAAAACATTGTCATAATAAATAACGAATAAAAAAAAAGAAATTATAAATAATTTGTGCGAATCGTAAGTACCGATGTTACTTTCAATAAAGGGGTTCGTAAATAACTACAGTCCACTGATCCCTTTGGGGGCCATACATAAATTACGTCACACGTTAAGAATTAAAAGGGGGCCGAAGTGTGACATTGTGTCACAGGGGGTACTAAATATCATGACAACACATTACAAAATATAGTACACAAACACAATCAGGACTGCTGTTTGATTTAATAACTTTTAGGTGTAAAATATGTAACTAGGCAGGAGATCTCACAAATGTGACCAGCTATGATAAGGACGGAAGGAACGAAGTAAATTTGTGTAACGTAATTTATAGATGGCCCCCATATATTCCTATGAACCGAACGCTGCAAGCTCTCTCTTAAATCACGCCAGGCCTCGCTCTATACTTCCATAATTATTATATTCTCGTCCGCTTAACTATAAATATAGTTTAAATATAAATTAAAATATAGAGTGAAAACTACACATTTCTTATTATAATACTATGTACAAGGCATCTGTCTTCTCTTGTCAACAACTGTACGCTGCAACCCGCCCGCTGTCCGACGGACGGACAACCTACAATCTTACTATAAACGTTCATACAAAAACCTATCTGGCACTAACATGTATATCATTACAAAATGTATAATATATTTACAATCACAACTTAAACTTGATAAACAACCGAGAGAAAAAAATATTGGTGTTCTGTTTATTTGTTACGGAATAACATTTGTTTTATTATAAAACTGTAAAATATGCGGATAACGCCGTAATCGCAGTGATCGTGCGGTCACTTCGAGCATCGATACTCGGCGTGAAATCGTTTATTGTCTTCCCGATTATATCAATGTATCGTTAACTAAAATCGACATACCGCCACCGCTGAGACATTGATATGTATTATAAAAAAATTATCTAACGCTTCACTAAAATGGCTTTTTGCTCGAAAATATTGTTCGCCGAGTTGTTCGCGATTAACTTGGCTGGAAAACCCTTCACCGTGAAGAGGTACTGGAAACTACCCTATATTTTTCAAACAAGCGATAGTAAATTAAAATAGCGCCCTCCAAAAACATTTGAATATAAAACTCGATATAATTCAACAAGCGTTCGTTGAGAATTGAACCTTGTACCGTTAGAGCGCGATCGAAGCACTACGTGATCCCTTCATTATCGAGATACCCTCGTTTGGCCCACACGTAAATAACTCCGTTATAAGAAACATTTTCAAAAAGGAAAAACGAAAAAAAACACTTAAGATATGATTATTCTATCACTTACATTACTCGCTTGGCGACCGATTATTTATTTATTTACAATTTTTACAACGTTTTTTGGTCATAATCTTGGGAAGTTGGAACGCGGAGACAATTTTGTCATTTTTTGGCAGTCGATATCGATTTTAAGGGAATAATTCGAATAATTATCTCCATTTCAGACAACACTAAAAAAAATTGTTAAAAAAACAAGCAAACAATCAATCAATCAATCACCAACTAAATCAATTGATCAACCGATTTAAATCATACGAATATATTGTTTTTATTTAATAAATTAAAAATCAAATGAGTAAAACGCGAATAATTAATCATTTTGAAGACATATATAAATTTGAAGTACAGGGAATATTCAAATGACTTAAAAACGGAACATATCGATAATCATAAAGAATTCAAGTTTCATATAATTCTAAAAAGTATACGTTAACAAATTTAAATAGACAAAACAAGGAAAATAACGAAAGAAAAGAAAATTAAGAAACGGTCAGTATAAAAAACGATTGCGCCAGGCTGTGACGTATTCCATACATTAATTTGCAGTTTCTTAAAACTAACACCGAAGCACGAGTTTGCTCAATACATTGAAAAACGCAATTTTTGTGGCGGAGTCCAATACTGCGTTTTGTCTTGTTACCAGAGCAAGGAGATAAAAAGAATTCATTTCTTCGTTTGGGATTCGAAACCACAACCGTCGCGTGTACGGTTAGACGTTCTGTTAAAACACTGTAATTGCACTATTTATATGAGAAATTTAAAAAAACAATCTACCATTCTTTTTGTTAACGCTACATGCGTACGACAACGTTCAATTACGTATGTATTTCCAATTCATACAAAACGTGTATTGTATAAAAATAACGATATTAAGCCTAAGTTTTGTTTATTTTACATCACATTCTTGCAATTCAAATGATTAATTAATTATAAAAAAAATCTTGTCACGTTGCGAGTACCGTCCTACTGGTGATAATATGTTCACAAAAAACATGCAATTAACTCTGAAACTTTCATTTAAAAAATTGCGTATATTTCCTTAACTTTTCATAACACAAGTTGGGACAATGCTCTAATCAATAATAAATAATATTGTATTATGATCTTTTTAACAGTTGGCAACAAAATTATGTGTGCATTGGCCCAACAGTTGGTAGGCCTGGTATATCTTTAATTATTAATGTTGGCCACATTACAAACTTAGACCGAAATTATTTAAAAAACATTCTAGCATTTCAGATACTATCCAAAAATAAAGAAACAAAAAAATCGTAATTAAAATTATCACGGAAGTCATTAAATGATTTTACGATGTAAAAAAACAAGACGTATAGTACGGTCGAAGGGTCGTGGTCGCCCTGAAGTTACCTGTAGATGGCTACGCAGATAAAATTTTTGGAGTTTGTCTATCATTATTTACTTCCTTAGTATGGAATACGCAAAAGTTAACAAAATCTTACTACAAAGTGACCACGATTCATCGAGCGCACTGTACATAATTTGTCACATACAAAATTAGTCCGTAAGTCGATTCGTCAAATCCGTCAATAAAAATCCTGAATTGTGATGTAGTGTTGTCTCCCACGGAGACGTCGACATGCTATGACGTGTCGCGTTTGTTGCCTCACATGTAGACGAGACGTGACGTAGCGTGACGCGCCGCGACGTGACGTGTGACGTGACGTCACTCGCGCGGCACGTTCTTGAGCAGGGAGATGGCGTGTCGCACGTACTGCACGAGGTGGCGGAACGTCGAAAACAGCGTGAGCGGCCCGCACTTGCGGTCCACTGCTATGAACAAGTCTGGAAACATAATATCAGGTATTAAATAAGTTGCTATTTGAATAGTGTATGCATATAGCAGGATACAGAGAGAGCTTAGTGTTGAGACACCAAGTTTCGAGACATCGTATCATGTATGTTGAATGACGAAATTCAATATTTATTAACAAGGGAACGAAAACCATAATATATAATAATGCATTTTGTTGACAAATAAGAAATAAGCATGAAATGTATATCACAGTAAATGCGTACAAGTGAAGTGTAACAAAATTTATTATACGTTTATACAAATGAATCTTTAATATAAGTTTGTTGTCAATCTTTAGATAACTTAAACAACACAAGCTTAGGTTTACGTATTTTCTATTATGATTACATAAAAATTTTGTCTTTGTCTCACTATAAATATTTATTATCAGCTTTTGCCTGCAGCTTCACTCCCGTGGTCAAGTGGAAATAACCAAGTTATATTAAAACCATTAACCTGATATAACCCAATTATTCTTTGATAAATAAACTCTGTAGCTTTATCAAATTATAATTTAGTTAAATGTAATGCTTAATCTGCGGCGCTTATTTCACCCAAGCGTGTGACTATAAACGCAGCGCGGGCGGTATCGTCGATTTCCAATCTGACAAATGAATTATTTAATATTTTCTTTTTCTCCTCTCATAACAAAGCAAAGCACGGATTTAAGTTCTTAAGAGGTGACTTAGTGTTAAGAAACGTTACCTATGTTGCTTTATGAGGAATGTAGCGTGAGGCTGAAAAAAATGCTTAACTCAAAAAACTTAACCCCAACTCACCTTGATTAGCTCTCAGCCTACACAATGCATCAGCCTGCTCCCACAAATCGTGAGCGACGTACAGAAACGTATAGTACTTCGTCAACTGCAGTAACGCGTGATGCGCGTGCGCAGGCACCGCGTGGGCCACTCCGCAGTACCCGGGGCCCGTACCGGACCCCTGGGGTGCTCCAGGGGGCGCTGGGGGTACTAGCGAGCAGTATCCGGATGATCCGGAGCCGGAACCCGAGCCCACGGAGCCCGCCGGAGAGGGCGAGGGGGATAGAGGGGAGGCGGAGCGTGCTGATACTGCTGATACTGATTCAGCACACGCTGGCTGTAAAGCAAAGTTGAGTATTACTAAAAAGTTTCATACAAATCCGTGTAGTAGTTTAACTTGAATGTGGAAGAATCATCCATCCTCAGAAGACTCACGTTTACAATACTAGTACGATATTCTTTATTGTAATAAAATAAATAAAATATATATATTAAAAACGTGTATCCAACCTATTCATTCGGATTAAATATGTTTTTAGCTTCTTACTTAATAATAATAAGCCAGTATTATAAAACATGTATTCTAATCAAGAATACAATATATGTGCATACAAATACATATAAAGTATTAAGGTGTCAATTGCAATTAAACTCCATAGCAGAACATAACAATTAAAAATAGAAAGAAATAACTCTAAAAATCACCTTTTGTTGGTACTCTTGCACGATTTTATTGTACTCTCTAACTTCTCGGTTGTACATTTTGAACATTCTCAGGTACAGCAGCGCTTGCACTCGAAGACTGAAACAATTAACATAACATTACGTATTTGTATTCATTTAGTATATAATATGTAATTATTTGAGTAAAAAAATATTGGAATGTACACAACATTATTTAAAAATAAATAATGCCAAGTTTTATTTTGTTATTTGAAGATGGATAAGACTCAAACAATGAATGAAAAGAAAAGTCTAACAAAGAAATAACAATAATAAAAATGTCTGACGGGCACTAGGTTTGTATCAGTTTTCTCTATGTTATTATCATTTTTATAACTTTATTTTACAATATTTTAAATAAAAAACATTTTCAAATTTAGGCTAAGTGATGTTTAAATTAGTTTATTTTTTTTACATAATAAGAATTATTTAAGGATATTCCTTAAATGATTCTTTATATTAAGTTAACTATATTATGAAGTTAATAATATGATTTATTAAATTACATAATTTAAACAAAACATGTGGATTTTTTAAGTCAGTTGAATTATAAAACTCACCTTAGAATATCCAACTTGCTGAAAGTGGAATGCGGCGAGGCACGGAAACGTTGTGGCATCGAGTGAATCGATTTTATATATTCGATTGTTTCTCGATATATCGTGAATGCTTTCTTTGTATCGAGTTCCAGTTCCAGTACTCGCCCGGTTAGGACGAAGCATAGCACAGACTCAAGGTACAGCATCACACGTGGTAGGGGCTCTTGTTCTCTCTCCGCTGCTGTGCGAAGCCGTTTAGCTTCGGCTAGGTAGTATCTGGAATATTAAAATAATTATATTAATTGTAATTGTACTTATTAAGCATAGTTTAAGACTACTAACTATTTTCAGGATAAAAGGATGCTGATGATAAAAAGGACGTAGCTTTTTTAAGAGGCCTAGTTTTATTCTGCATAAATAAAATAAATAAAGTGGTTTTGATTAATAACTGATTATCGTTGTCTATTAACCTAAAGGTTTCGTCACTACCTCATGTAATAATATAAATGTTACAAATATTGTTATTATTATATTCCATAAATATTTTTTAGTCTCATGCTGTATCCCGCAAATGGCAAGGTATGCAGAGTGAATCTAGTCATTCCATTCTCCATTGTCCGTCCAATTTTCAACACACTATGTGGCGAAGCTCAACTTTGTGACTTGTTACCAGATTCTCCAATGAAAATAATCCATTCTCTGATTGGGAATCGAATCTACAACAATCGCTTTTACGGCTAGTAATGACTAGAAAAAAATCTCATTTATATAGGCCAGCTTACTTATGATCGCGTTCCTCGTCGGACAGCGCATCTGCGGGCAGTCTCTCGAAGTATGAGTAGTATATGGGCGTGCGGCTCGCGCAGCGCTCCGACCGCTCTAGGCCTAAGCCCGAGAGACTCACGCCGCTGCCTTCTAGCGTCTGTAGGATAAATTAATTATAAATATACTTAAAATTATTATAGTATAATTAAATATAACATTTAACACTTTTAACTTATCGAGACAATTTGTTAGCTACATAAGAAAAAAATCTTCTGAAGGTTCGTAAATGGAGAAAATGTATATTTTAATGTATTGAGACGCTCTTTAAAAGTCAGTCCGTTTAACATATTAAAATAACCGATTTTTTTTACCGATTTACCGATTCTACTTCGCCTAAAATGATGCACTGTACAACGACTATGTTTCTATGTGTCAGTTACTGACCGATGGCTGTCAGCGCCTGAGGGGAGTGGACGACGCAGGTACGGACGGCGGAGCGTGGTTACGTCGCGTCCTGTCAACACGTGAGGATAGTGGGGTATACCAACGTGATCGTTCTGGGCCCGGGCGGCGACGCGTATCTTGTTGTAACGTGGTCATTGCAGGGCGTGGGCGACACGCATCTCATACTGACAGCGTCTGACTGCGCCGCGACCTGTCGGCGACTGAGGAGAGTGTATACTAACATGGTCATTGCAAGGCGTCGGTGGCGTGGGCGGCGTGGGCGCAGGCGGAGGGGCGCGGCGCGGTCGCTGCAGCGCGCGCACAGTGTCTGCGCGCAGGCGACTCAGCGGGATGCTCACCGACAGCGTCTGACTGCGCCGCGACCTGTCGCCGCCTGATGGGAAGTGAGGGAAAACATATGTTATATTTCAACAGTGTAAAGTTGTGGGGTTGTCAAGCATATGGACAATGTGCTGACTCAACCTATCAGTGTCTGATATAAGGCAAAAATAGCCTCATATGTAGGGTTCCAGGCCTATGTTCATTCGACAATTTAAATGTGATTTAGCATATTGCATTTGAATAATTATAATATTTCGAATTAGAATAATTTATAGTATTACAATAGACTACAGCTATGGGATACTAATAGGTGTATTAGCACTTGGCGGGGATAATGTGGTAAAATATAGATATACATCTTTGCAAATGAAATCGCCGTTGTGTATTGTGCAAAATTAACATAGAATTGTAATATTTTGTTCTTAACATATTGATTTTTCACATTTCAGATTGTAATAATAATGATCTCTTAAGTAAGTACAAAACACTTTAGTTAATTGATAACACGTCAACATCCTGCCATGACGAAAATTTAAAGTTGCAATTATTCATAAAGACATTTGACATGACAAGATGTAAACATATATAGTAATTGACTAGAGCACTCGAACAGATCACGGGTTCAAATCCCATTACATTCAAAATTATACGAACTTTCAATATGTTTATAACTTCAAGTGTATGGATAACACTTTAAATATTATAAAGTTATGTTTTTGCGTATTAGTAATCATCTTCGTGTTACTAATAATGTCACATTCATCACTTCAAGTTCTTATAAACACCAAATTTATATTTTCAAATTCAGGTGCGTTATAAAAGGACATAATTATACGAGTTACAAATGAAAAGCCGAAAAAAGCCACAATAAATAAACTTGCAAATAATAAATAAATACTAACCGTTAGATAAAGAGTTTTGAACTGGACACTGTACGAAACCAACGTCGGCCTCAGCCCGAACGTACCGGTCCATCCGGTCCAAAGGTAACTTCTCCCCCGAAATCCGGTCTATTGATAACTTATCGCCGGACAACCGATCATGCGTTAATTTGTCACTAGATAACCGATCGTGCGATAATTTGTCACTCGATAACCGATCGTGTGATATTCTGTCACTCGATAACCGATCGTGCGATAATTTGTCACTTGATAACCGCTCATGCGATAATTTGTCACTTGATAACCGCTCGTGCGTTAATTTGTCACTCGATAAACGCTCGTGCGTGAGTTTGTCGCTCGATAGTCTGTCGTGCGATATTTTGTCGCTCATCCGTTCGAGCTTCTCGCCCGATAAACGGTCGATCGACATTTTCTCGCTCGGTATCCGATCAATCAGCATTTTTTCAGATAGCCTATCAGTAGATTTCCTGTCTGAGAGTGACGATCGATCTGATAACCTTTCGGTTGACAGTCTATCATTGGCTAGTCGTTCCTGCAACCGATCTGTGTTTAACCGGTCGGGGGGTAGTCGGTCGGTGGACCGCCTGTCGGGGGGCCGGTCTGTTCGGTCGGGTATCCGGTCGTTCGTTCGTTCAGGCCGTTCGATGGCGACTCTTTCTTGTATCCTCTCGTAGACCATTCTTTCCGCTTCCCGTTTTCTCGTCAGTGTTTCTGGTTCTTGCGGCGGAGATACTCTTGCGATGGCTTCTTCGTTCCGTCTCTCTGCTGATCGATCTCTGTGCCTTCTGTCATCGTCGTCGACCCTGGACTCGAGGGCTGTGCTCTCGATTATTGTGACTTGACCTTTGCCCTTTCCGCCTTTCCCTTTGCCACCTTTACCGCCCTTGCCTCCGCACTCGTCCGTCTTTTTTGGTGTAAAAACCTGTAAAAAACGGTATTACAATTAATATACTAGCTAATATTTATAAATTTGTAAAATACTTCTGTTAATATACAAAGAGTAGTTTAGGGAGAGTAGAGTTCTGGAGATTATGAACTTTACAAGGTACAAGTTGAAGAACATTTTTTTTATTTAAAATTTCCTACAAATGTATTACAAACATAATAGCCTCATGTTTTATCCCACAAACAGAGCTTTTCGCCCGAATTTAAGATATGTTGCTTTATTAGAGCAGAGACATAAAAATATTTCCTCCAAGTGAAGATCGAATCTACAAATAACGAGTTTACAGTTAGATACTGTCATACTATAAAACATACTTAACTAATATTTAATCAAAAAAAACTTTTATCTAGTTTGGACTAAACATATCCAACACTATACAAGCTCACCTTTCTAAATATATGCGTTTTAGTGTCTTGCAAGAGATGGTGCTGCGGCGGGTCGGGTTCGGGCTCACTGTCGGGGGCAGACGTGGGGGGACCCCCGAGGGTCTTCTTGGGGGGTCGACCACGTTTCTTCTTGGCGGGCCTCTCCTCGGGGGTACGAGGTTGCTTTGGTGGCCTACCACGTTTGACCCCACTTTGGGAGTTATTTGATATAGAAGGTGATGTTTGGTTTCGTACCTGTTGGGGAAGTTAACTATTGAAATTATATGTTATTTAAGGTTTTATCTTTTAGTGATTTACAACATCGCAAGACCGTCTGATAGGTAGTTTTAGATAGCTTTACTCTACTTACAACTTTAAAAATTATTACTTATATACCCACGCACTTTTTACATCGCTGAAGTTAATAAATGTTTTAACTATGTATTATATTGTATATTTTTCTACAACTATACACATAGTTATTTAACTCTAATCTATACTTCTAAAATATATGTAAGTGATTGCTATCTGTAACGATACAGACGGTATCTTCACGGAAGGATAAATAAGAAAATCTATTATAGAGGATATTCATCACAGTAACCTATTATTACTTTAATCTAAAATAATGATATTTTATACCAATTTAAATGGAGTTTTTACTATTGAAATTTTTTTTGTAAACTACAACATAATTAGTGTAGCTTTTGTTCAATTGATTCATAAAAAAATATTAATTTAAATGAAAGAAAATGAAAGAATATAATTATTATTATTACAAATATTTAAATCTAATATACTGATCTAATAATGCAATTTCCCTACCGGATTCGGTCTCGGCCCTTCGTCATCGCTCGACGCGGCAGAGATGCGGTTAGCGAGAGATCTCCGTCTCCTCGCTCCGGGGGACGGCGAGGATGCCTCTGAATCCGACAGTTCTGATATTGGGCTCTGTAAAGATAACTTTTATGAGTTTAATATCAAGAAAAAATAATTATAGTGATAACATCTTTGATTTTCGGGATTTTGCACATTTAAAATAAAACTCTTTAACTGGATTAATCGAGCACATTTAGAATTATATATGTATTGTGTCAACCCGTGACCACGGACTACTGCAAAGTGTTCGAAACGTCTGTAAAGAGTTTCATTTAAAGTGTATATTATGATATTTTGTTGGGATCAATTATTGTGTGAGTTATGTCGACTATACTACCACATTAGACACTGTGCTCATATTCCCATGTAAAGCACCAACAGCCTTCCACAGCGTATCTTTTACTTTAAAATAGTTGTCCAACACTTTATGCCTTTCTCTATGCGGAAGATCAGATAAATTCCTTTCGAAGTAAATCAAAGCATTTCTCAAATTGCCCCTTAAAACGGCCAAATCTATCCATGGTTGCTGAATGTTCTCATTGCGACCGTCTCCGATACTTTGCATCAATCTTAGAAGAAGTTGGAACAAATCGTTATCCATTGAGAATTAGAAAGGAGCACTTAATTAAAAAAAAACTCTAATTTCTTAAGGAACACAAATAACAAAAGAGATGTTAATAGTTCAAAAGCTGAACAGCGATTGCAACACGCGCCACGAGGAGCTCGCTGAATCAGGGTCCGCATACGGGGAAGTGTTTATCTCTTGTAATTCAACACCTGAGAAAGGTGCCATCTAGTCATTATTCAAATGCAGGTATCAAACTATCTGACTTGTTGTTGCAAAAAAATAATACTATAGGTATATAAAGTGTCAGGGTCAGTGTCGCGGTGTGCACATCAGCAAGATCAGGTAGCTTTATTAGAAATATTTTCTTTGTTACACAACACCTACAAAGTATATATAATGTGAATTTAATTTACCTTATTAATATATACATATTAAAGTAAAGCAATCTATCTACTCGTAAATGATTATATCTTAACATAATTTAATTTCAAATAAATTTATTAAAAATAAACGTTTTATTACAATATATTTTTTTAGTTTCACGCTGTTTCCCGCACACAGCAGAGTAGGTAGAGGGAACCTAGTGTTAAAATACTACGTTTCCCATTTTCCACCAACGCGGAGTTGAGTGACGGAACTCAACGCCGCGCTTTGCCTCGACACCAAAGTAAAGAAGTGTAAATATTATAATATTATGTAATCAAAATCGATAACAGAATAAATTTAAGACAACTTAGCAAAATTTCTTATAAAAATGAAAGAAAACCAACCCAAAACACAATAAAGATAATATCAAAAAAACCTACCGGTTTTTCCTTCGCATCGGCCAAAACATTGCTCAAATCGTGATCAGGTGGATGGGCAGGCGGTGGTGCGAAGTTCGACAAGCTCCATGAGGGTCTTTGGGCGGGGGGCGGAGCGACGGCTGGCGGGGGCGCATTCCCACTTGTGGACTCCGCTGACGAGGACTCAGATTCCGAATCCGAGGGAGATGACTCGCTACCTGAGCTTGGACTACCTCCTGAACCGATTGGTGAGAGGATGCTGTGAAAACAGGTTTAATAGTTATTCCAAAAATAATATAAAATATAAGTAAGACATTCGTGGCGCAGTGCCACAGCACGCGACGGTTGTGGGTTCGATTACCACTCGGGGGGAACAGAGTATTTAACATTTTCATTTACTTGATTTGGAACAGGATAAAGCGAGGTGGTAAGTTCCGCTATTCACGCAATGTTTCGACGGAAGTGGGGAACGGACTCTTAAGACAAGATTCCCTCTGTCTAGCCACTCTGCTATACGCGGGAATAAACGTAAAGCTTAAAAAATATTTAATGTAAAGTATGAATAAGTCGCCTTGAATTAATAAATATACGAAACACTCTGTTAACAATATAAACGTAGAATGCGATTCCAAGCAATGACTCCAAGCTCAAACATAGGAAAATCATTATTTTTGAGAACACCTTTAGTCAATAAAGCTTAACTTCCATATGATACACACAAGGTGCTCCTCTCACATTATTAACGAACGTTATTTATCTAGCGTAAACGCCGTATAACCGTTGTTTGCTATAAAAGTGGAAGAACGTAAACGTAAATTATCTATATAGCAGACACCGTTTAATATACCTGAATAAAATACGATTATAGTATCGTATAAGGTTACTGAGAGTTTTATTTTCATAGAGTAGAACCTTTTACGTTTCATTTACCTGAAAGATTTGGCAAATCAAATCTTATTTTTTTTAAGTTTTTGTTTTGCTAGAGTCAAGACAGTCCGGTAAGTCCCATTAAGAGACATCCGGTCGGCATTTTCAGCCGAATACTGAAGGCATTGCGTGTTGTATGGCGGAACTCAACGCCGCACTCTGTCTCGTTAACAGAGTGAGGAAATGAAACAGTCACACAATTGTGGCCCTGTGTCAGGACTGGCCTCAAGACTTAATAAATATCCTACAAAGAACTCAAATACACAACAGAAATCGAATCTATATTTCATGTCTCAACCACACGAGTATAACCTCAATAATTATATTTTCAAAGAAAACAACGCAAGCAGTTTTAATAATCTTATACGAAGCCTTTCAAGCGTATCACTGTCTGTTACCGAAGTCGGTAAACAAAGGAGGACTTATTACCTCATACAGTTTATGGATGAAAGTTACTCGTATAGTTAAATATTGGACTTGTAGATTAAAAAAGTTCCTACATTATTGACTGAACATATCGAGCGGGTGATGCGGTAAATTGACTTGAAAATTGGACCTAAATGATACGGGTTCAAGCAAAATATGACAATAAAAGTCCGTTATGGACGCCACAAAAGTTAGTATTTTATTGGAAAACTTGAAATAAGCTATTATTATACAAATCAATAGGCTTATTCGATACATAAACGTAAAGTTTATAGTACATATTGAATTTTCTAATGAATTTTCGTTTCAATTCTAATATACAATATTTTTTTAGCTTCACGTTGCATCCCACATATATAACAGAAAGGAGAGAGAACTGAGTGTCAAGACACTACTAATCTGCATGTTCCGAGTCTAAATTCAAATTCGAGACATTGAGTGGTGGAACACAACACGGCGTTTTATCAGATTTAAATAAATATCTTAATCATCTAAGCATCCTTTATAATAAACAACAGCCTATTTTCAAGTTCACAAATCAATCAATTAAAAAACAAAAACAAACAAATAATTTCCACATCATCAAAACACTCAAAATAAACGTATACAAACGAGTAGAGGTACATAATATACTAAACACAAATATAATTCGTATGACGTAATAAAAAGGTCAATGTCGATATTGCATTACATAGTAGGTATGTAGTATGTAGTAAGCTGTAGATATAATATACAATGTTCGTCATAAGTTGACCGACTTGAGTCGAGAGCCAAGGCTAGGTGAAAGCGTAATGCGACAATATTTACTCGCTATATAATTTAATCTGCCTGTAAAAGGTATACGTATAATAGAATTATCATGACAGCCAATTATAAGCTATATAAGTCATTTTTTTTTATTATATTATAAAAATGAATTTGCTAGCAAAGAAATAATAGTCAATCGTTACAATTTTCTTCACTAGGCTTTACCTGCGGTTTCGCCCGATTGGTCAAATGGATATTTCCATTTGACCAATCTTAAACACACTTTAAGTGCCCGAATTTAGGCCGTAACATTTAGCTTTCCGGAACTCAAGCCGCGCCATTTATATGAAAACAATTTTGGTTAAAAATCCTTTCCAAAAAAAATTCTATTATAACGAGAATATCTTTATAAAATCAAACGTATTGAATTAGTACATTACTTACGGTTCTAGTCTGGTAGTGGTGGCTGCGACCTCGTCGTCGCTCTCCGACAGCCCGAGGCTCTTGTTTACCACGTCACTGTAAGCGTGCGATAGTAATTTATGGTATTTATACGTTAATTTAAAATAAATCTATAATTATTTTATAACAGATATTACATAAATTATCAAGCTATACATTATGATAAAAAAATAAACTCCATAAAAAGTCAATTGATCCTTTATATAGAGTATCAATTTATTTTAATTGTATTTTATTGCTTAATTGTAATACTTACGGAGACACAGAACTCCTTGAATTTGATATCCGGTTGCCCACACCTGTAAACAAAGAAAAATGAAACGTTAGTAAAATGTAACATATTAACACTATGGAACTAGGGAATGTTCAAGTCCATGTTATATAATTCGTTAGATAACCTCTGATTTAATCTCAATTCACAAGAAAAGTGAAAAGCAAAGAAATGCATATTCCGAAAAACGCATATTTAAAAATGTTCCCACGTAATTTTACAATATTTATTGTAAAATTCTATTTATTTAAACCACACAAAATTCCAATAATTTTAACACAGCGTGATTACAAATGTAACTTTCAAACATTTGTTTCTATCGCTGTCTTAGTTTTAAAACCACTTAACCGTTAATGTGTTCGTCACTCACACTCAGGGAGCTTAGCAACTTATTAATGCCTTAATAGATACAAGTGTAACTCTTATAGAGGGGGCAATAGAAATCAAAACGCGTGCTAGTCCGTCGGGAAAGGTCCCTGTTTGTTTAGGCGCAGCCAACGCGAATGTAAACACCGGGTTTGGTTCCCAGCCGATACCGGCGTAGGGCTTCGAACTTTACAGTGGCACGACTGGAGATTGTATACGAATAATTCAATCAAACTTGTCGAGTTATTGTACTTTGCTGGTTCTCGTTCCCACTCGACAAATTGTTTGTTGATATACAATACTGCTTTCATGCGCCACCTCATTGTGTGTAGGTATGTATGTACACTCAATGTACTTACTGAGGTCTACTCGGTCGCTCTGGTCTATCTCAGTTAGTATTGAGTGACGGAAAAGAACTTTAACATTATCAAATCTTTTATTTATTATTTTTACAGCTTTACACGCTGAAACCAATCAATATTCATAATATTTTCTTACTTACAAATATGGCATAAATATACTGATCGTACTTTCTATTATAAACTTAGACTGAACGCTACATCCTGTAAATATCAGCATATAAATAGAGAACCTAGCGTGAAGGTACTTCGTTCTCCACCTTCCACCTAAATTCGAGACATTGTTCCTATTGAGCAGTTAAACCTAGCGCCACGCTCTTTTTTACTAGAAATGAAAAAAAATCATTCACCTGAAGTGAAAATCGAACCCTCAATCATGTCGAAAACAGATACAATCTCTCCACGCTACGCCACAATCTTAATTAAACTAAATCTTATAAAATTTACGTAAGCACGTAATCAAAAACCAATAAGTCTATAATATTGTATGTAAGTAGAAGTGCCTAAAATAAACAAGCGAGACATAGGGTTTGAGTGACGGTGACTTAGCCGTCCTGCAGGGCTACGACCCAATGGCCGTTGCGCTCACGAAAACAAATTTACAATTACTTTCATGTTTGTCTGTGAATTGTTTGTGAAATATTAGTCGAGAAGTACGTTAATTGGTTTATGTTGCGTAACAATTACTAAGCCTGTAGAAAGTTAATTTTGCTTTAATATTAAAGTTCCTTAAATTGTTTTCTAATTAAAACTGTCATAGTGATTTTTGAAATAGCATTAAATATTGAATAGTTATAGGTATATTTTTCTTCATACCAAAATACGAAATTGCTTCATCTGCATCTCTTTAAACATAAAGCATAGAAAGAAGTCTCATAATAAGTATCAAAAAATTCCCACATCGCAAAAATGCGGGAGATCTGAAGATAAGCGACCGGAACATCCATTACACGAACAAAGTTTCAAAACCAAATGAGCAATTAATTACATTTTACGTACCAACCCACTACAAAAGAAGTAATTTTTAAAGAATGTCATAATAAAAAGAGTGAAGCATTTGCATGTAGCAAATGTGAATACAGTATTTCTAGGAAAATAAAGATTGATGCTCCAAGATGTCTCGCGTGGTACCGTTGAGAGAATGCAAATTGCTTGCTTGCTTGATGCTTCTTGTCTCGACGTTTACGTTCGTAATACACGAACAATCCACGTGAAATTATGTAAAAAATTTAAATATATACATCATCATGGCCGATTTAACAATATTTTTGTGTAACTGTTTTTCTGACTAGTTTTTTATAATCGTTTGTTATTGAGATACAAAAAAATGCTAATTTAAAATTAAAATTTACAATTGATAGTGAGGAAATGACTTTTTATACGAGATTTCATGGTCGTTTGCAAGGAAAACATTATTTATACCAAAAAATAATAACTAAATAATAATCAACATTTTCTAGCACATAGCTTTCGCAACAAACAAATAAATATATGCGTAGATTATGTCATCCGGGGCCCTTCACAGACGCACAAAGGAAACGGTACCGCGGAGTGTAATTACACAAACTATGAGAACGTATCATTGCGACGCATTAGCGTAGGTACAGTGCGCGTCACGCTTCACGTCCCACCGACCGACCGACCACTTTATTCACTTTAATGAATGCTTATTTCTTTATTGATTTGAACTTTTTACAGTTATAAGAATAGATTAAAAGAACGGAGTGTCTTAACACTAAGTTCCTCTCTATCCCGCTATACGTGAGAATTAATGTAAAACTAAAAAACTAGAACAAGAGTTTAGTTTTATTATCACACTTCCTCGATATTTTAATGAAATTAATAATAATTACTTAATAATATTTTTTTTTATCTTGACGCCGTATACCGCACAGCAGTGTATGGAGGGAAACTTATGTTAGTAGGTACACTTCGCTTCCCATTTTCCTCCGAATTCTGAAGGCATTGAATGTTGAGTGGCGAAACTCAACGCCGCGCTTTACCTCGAAATCAGCGCGAAGAAATGAAACCATTAAATAGTTAAGTGCAAGCCACAACCTTTCGCGTTCAGAACCACACGCTTGAGCCAAACGCTTTAAATAAAATAACATATAAAAAACGATTATTCCAGTAAATTTCTGCAACATTTAAATAAAAAAATCTACCTATTCTGAAAAAAATCTCGTCTTGCGGAGTCTGTTGAAATACACATTCGCTTTATGCCAGCACTAGAGCACGAACGATATGAACTTAGTTCAATTTAATTTTGAATGAAGCTCATTATAAGTCTAGACTACGGTCGGGAGTGGTGCGAATGCGTAAAGTAAATAAACTCTTATACCATCGGTGTGTAACGGACAAAAAGCCATGCTGTTTTATTACATATTAATATTTCTTTTTGGAAATGTTAAGTTTCAATTCAACGTAACTCGTTTTGATAGTGTGTAAACCTTTTAACCGACTTCAAAATACAAAATAAAGAGGTTATTAGTGTGATATGTATTTATGTGATATTGGGAAAGTTGACTAATCGCTATCTTAAATTAATGAAAAATGTTGAAAAATGAAAAACTAACTTAAGCATATTATTATTTAATATATCCTTTAGGTATCCACTTTTATACAAAGATCGTTTCAATTCTTATAGTGAACAATAATTCCCATACAATTGCACTTAATTTTTTAATAAAATATTTAATACATACCTACAATACATTGATTGTAGGATATTATTGCGGTTATATAAAGTTAAAAAATCTATAAAACTATATACGTTCTAACTATCTATTAAAACTGCCATTAAAACCTTAAACTATTTTAAATAAAATTGAACTTTATCACGATAGACACAAACGTACAAACTGTATCTTATAAAAAAAAGCAGAGTTACCTTATTCGATTGTATGTAAGTGCACACAGGTCAATCACCGTGTAGAACGGATATTCAATTAAAAGCTTTACCTTTATGGCAATAGATGACGTATCGGCGTAGAAGAATTTTTCACATTATATTTAAGTCTGCGGTTTTTTTTTCTGTTTGCGGTTCGTCGGTCAAATGTAATCCTATTGTTCTTTACGTGGAAACAACATTGGCGAGTGGTAGAAAAATAAATTAACTTAGCAATTTATAGATAGGCACGGATGAAACAA
This sequence comes from Heliconius numata, assembly GCA_016802625.1. Taxonomy (NCBI): domain Eukaryota; kingdom Metazoa; phylum Arthropoda; class Insecta; order Lepidoptera; family Nymphalidae; genus Heliconius; species Heliconius numata. Next base: position 4,463,622 of record JAEBDU010013289.1, on the reverse strand, counting down.
AATTTAAATTAATTGCATTTATAGTGGGTTTATAGTGTAAACGTAAAAAGGAACAACTAGTGTTAAGACTCTGTTTCCCAATCTCAGTCTAATTTTCGAAACATTGCGTAATGAGTGGCGGAATTTAACGCTGTGCTTTGTCCTGTCACCGGAGCGAAGATAAGAAAATAATTCATTCCCGAGAAATATATGATAAATTAAAAATTAAACCAAGACAAAAGAGCATATTCAGTCAGACATTTAAATATACAGTTTAAAGTATTCGTTTAGCGAAGGAATAAATATTTATTAGGATTAAGGCCTATTTGACAATGACACGTAACAAATAAGAAAATAAACAAACATAAACATTTCCTTATTTGCGACGCCCAAATTTCAAAGGTTAGTTCACGCTTCATTTGTGAAAAGTTTTATATTGCGCAAAAGAAAGGGGTGGACGAGGTTCTTAGAAGGTCTTTATTTGATATCTTTTGTTTAGAGTTAACAAACTGCCGAAATAGGCAGTTCTATGGAAATTTATGACTTATAATATAATTTTAAAATGTTTGAATTTTTTTTCGAAAGTTTCAATTATTGTTACACAATTAGTCAGTGGCTATAAAAATAAACAACAATTAAAATGTGACGTTTAACGTCGATCTTGACTTTTAAAAGAACAAAAACGTGTGAAGTTGGTTATTTGTTTCACATATTGTTTTCTATAGAAAACATTAGACAAAAATATTTATCATTGACATTTCATTTCGTCGGGAGAGCGAAAAGAACCTATTTTTTTTAACTATTTGTTAATGTTCTTGAGTTGCAAGAGACGGAAGACAATGCTTTGTCTGTTAGGACCGGAAATACGTAAAAATTAAACTAATATGTTAATTCTAAAATTCTTTGCAATGCGTACCACGATGACATTACAATAAAAAAAAATTTAAATAAAAATAAAGCAACTTTTTTTAACTTCATGCTCTACTCTTAGCGGGGTAGCAAGAAACACTAAACTCCAAACGCACTATACCTATTCTGTAAAAGGTGCGTTTGGAGCACAGTTCTTTTGACGAAGTCTCATCCACTGTCATCAAACTTCAAATGTGCCTTTTACGAGACCTTTCTCCAGTATCGTTCATGCTGTGTTTTCGAAGGTCTCGGAACTGAGAGACCCCCCTGCCTCTCTTTCTTTATGATGTAACAAATTAGATTCCGTTCGTGGGAAGGTGACATTAACTAGTAAAAAGTAATTTAAAAACCACGACTGTTGGGTAAGAAGGAACTAAATGTTTCTTTAATTTTGCGTGTCTAATCGTGTGCCCGGCTCTAACGTACGCACGTAGCGTTACGCACACAAATTTCGTGTGAAATTGAATTTGAAATTTGTTAATTTAAAGACTTCACGCTGATGAAATTATTTATCTATTAAAATAACCAAAAAGATTTGTTCGACATTGTTATAGTCAGTCATAGCGTTTAAAAATCGGATGCTGTCTCATTGGCTGGCTCTACATGGCCCAAAATGGTGGCAAGTTCAAATTAAACTAGAGGCAATGTTTATATTTAAAACAAGCAAATTTCCAGTATCGTTAGACAAAATACTTTGTTTCATCGTTTAACATATAAAAAAGTAGTCATTTCACGAAACACGTGAAGCAAATAATGAGTATATACTCATTATTTAATGGCATTTATATATTTTGTGATCATTTAGTATTTGTAATTCAAAGACACTTAAAGTGACACTTACTTACTTACTCACTTAAAGTTTTCTTTTACGCTTTTAAACACAATATTTTTCACAGTATTGTCAGGCTAAATAACATTGACAATGGTACGCTCTACATGGGTGATCTCAGATTCAATAACCACGTGTTTTCATCGAGATGTCAATGTCTAATGATAGGTGCGAGACAAGTCACTTGCGCTTATGATTTATTTAATTACAATCGCTATTGTTTACAATCAAGTTTATAATTACACACGCTCACACGCCTTCTTAAGTTAGCACTCGAAAATTTATAGGTTTATTTTCTTTTCGCTTCACGCTGTTTACGTATATAGCATAAAAAGTCAGTGGAACCTAGTGTTAAGAAACTCTGTTGCCCACCTTCCTCCAAATTGTTGGGCCATTACATTGCACTCTGTTGAGTATAGACATGAACGTACAAATAAAAATAAATAATTTTAAACGTTTGCCGCCGCGCAACAACTAAGAAACCAAAATATAACGCAACATTTACGACAAGGTAGACTTAGTATTAAAACTCTCCGTTCTCCACTTTTCGTTCTTTTTTGATACTATACTCCTAGAATGCCGACCATTAACTAACAACAAGACCGACCGAAGAAACAAGCTTCTCCTCATTCACTTCAACTCAATACTACCAACCGATACCAGATATTCTCTTATTGTAAACACACAATTTGACACAATCGAGTATCTCGGATCCACCGAGTGGTAGACACTGATCGAATCTCTTATATTTATCGTCGCATTGTCTTGGCCGCGTCATAAATCTTAGTAATTAGCATCTCCACAAGGCGCACTCCCGCACTCCCGCACCGGTGCATATTTTGACACCTGTTATTTATATCTGATTGTTCTGTGATATATTGCTTCTTTTTCCTTAACAATTGTCACTGGCTGTCGTAATTGAGTAACGTTTACTAGGAAAGACTTGACGTGAGCCAACGTTTAGAAATTATTCGAGCATTGAAATGTTTTAATATAGTATAGAAGACGCACTACTACTAACTAACTAACTAACTATTAGCTGGAACTATCATTCAAACAAACAAACAAACCCTTTAGCTATTAATATTAATAGATAGAGATAGAAATAAAAACACACAAAGCACTAATTACATAATGCATCTACATACGAGTACACACATACATTCTTATACACGAGCACTTATTACGAATGCAATATTCCTTTGGGTTTCCACTTAAACAATTAAAACCGTTTATTATTTCCCAGGACGCTACGCTATAATTTAGTCAGACTTACATACAAGGGAGCTATAAGTCATTTGTCGTAGGACTAATTTGCCGCTATTGAAAGGTTGCTTTTCTACGTACTGAGTGGATAATAAATGATGGCGTAGAGTAGAGTGCATGTGTTCATGTATCGGCATCTATTTGCTATTTGCTGTATGACTCATTAGAACAGACGTATGGAACAAGGTTGTTAAAACCCACTAGATATGGAAAATCGCTTACATAATAGTTGGGACGTTTTCCTTAAAAATCTATGTAACTAATATATTTTTTTAACTTGTATTTTTAGCATTAGGTTTACTAATTTATATATACATCTTGATTATTCAATATATGTATTATACGTACCATATACGATATCTAACTCCTTCCCGAGTAAGACATCTCCACACTCAATGAGCTGTTGTAAGAGTGTCAAACGATTTTGATATCCAAAATCCGATCTTAGAAATCCCAACATTGTCACATAGCACTTTAAAAGTCATTTTAAATTCTCTAGTGTTAAGTCAAAGTTTTTTTTAAACAATCACTTAACTATTCATCTCCGAGCATCTAAACTAAAATAGCTTATAATCAACAAAACGTACGTTTAAATAACTTAAATAATTTCTATGTCTAACACATCCTTCCTTTGTATGTTTTGGCGCGAAGTAACGACAGATGCGCGAGCGACGGCCTCCGGACGACTGCGCCTTCCGAAAGCTATTAAAAACGGACAGGTGGTGACAAGGATCCCCTATTTCCCCTCTATTTCTTACGAATCTACCGACTAGTCACCGGATTTGTCGTATTTCTAATCCGCTTTCTTGTAATCTAATTCGAAGTTCACTTATTTTTACGACGACCCTTTTAAAAGAAAGGTGGGGTAATGCCGTTATACGTGTCTTCTTGGGTTACATGTGCGTCTCATTTAACAAGCGACGTGAAAAGCAAACAAAGGCGTGTGATTAAGCTCTGTTTATAATGTTATATGAATTAGGTTCAAACGAGTGTTTTAGGAATATAGAAATATAATTTCATATAGATAATAAGACAATATAATTAATCAATGAATTTGGAGTCCTCTCGTCGTGGCGTAGTAGACAGGGTCATTAAAATCGATCAGAATGAGCCATTCACGAGTGCATGCAGCGACGCCGCCTCATCAATGCATAGTGACTTTTAATCCTTGCAAATTAAGTAGTAAGTCGCGTGCGCGGCCCTCGGCCCTCCGCAAGTTGTACCCTCTCTCCCTCTCTCCCTCTGTCGCTATTATTACTCGCATTGAAACGTGGGGTTGAATCGCGGCTTGATTATTCGCACATCAACATGTTTGCATTTCATCGATTTTCGGGACGCCCGACACGGCACGTACGCGACTCCTTATACAGACACGATAGAGCTTCCCGACTTGGACCATTCTCAGATGTTCTAAAAGACAAGCATTGCTACAACATTTCGTAGACACCTTCTCAAATCATATGGGAAATCAAATTTTATAATAGATATTATAGATATTTTGTAATATGGACCTCGGCGACTTGAGAGCCAATAGAACTATTACAAAATGTCGAGAAAGTGTGACGCGAAGCGGTATCTTAGTACGTAAAGTGGTATGTAAAGTATGCAGGTATGCTATACGTTTGTTTCGGCCGTGACAGTCGCCCTCACAGCGGTGAGGTCGGCAGAGCGCGCGCGAGTGTACTGACCGCACGCGCCTTTCGGACGCACGTCCTCGATGCACTATTAGCTATGCATCGTTAGAATAGTGGGGGTAACTTGCCAAATATTTAATTAGCGAGGGTAGTTCTCACTCCCCCGGATCGGAGCGTCTCCGGGACGCCCACTTACAGTCTTTTAAGCTGAATGTTACAATATAAAAGTAAAGTTTTGGTTATGAATTGAATATCTTCTCAACATTTATAATTAGGGGTTAAATGTCTTTGTTGTCTAACTTCTTTCAATCTGTCTTTCTTTTGAGCCATAAGATATTTTTTCTTTTGTTCTTTTATAACAAAAGTACAATTGTACTCTGTAAATTCGAAATTAAGTAGCATATATCACACAAAGAATTATGGAATGGAACTCACGCCTTAAACTTAAAGTCAGAGCTACTAAATATAGAATCAAAAAACCAACCAATTATCAACAATTGACACTGAACTTGGGTTTTCTTGAAAATATTGTTATATTGTAAGGAAACACGTAAGTATCTAATTGTGATAATATTCCGTGCGTTTTCCTTTAACAATGCACACTCGGCGTCATGTGGGTAAATAAACAAGTGACGTAGTGTTCGCGCGACACTGCCAAGCTTTATGACATCAATAGCACGCCCTCGTCTTGCGTGGAGAAAATATAGAAATAAATTACAAAGAAAAAAAAAACATTTACATCGCTTTTGTTTACACATTTGCGCTGAGTTACAATCACGTCTCATACTGAGCGGCCATTGTTATTTCTCTCCATTATTATACATTTATATCATTAACATATAAAAATATGCACTTTAAAATATTTATAAATTTTATGAAATACTGCAAAATATTTACAGTTTTGGGATATCCTTGTTATGAAATTGTTCCTACAACAACAGTGGAGTTGTAGTTTTTTTTTTAATCTGAAGCATCGCTACTCGCGGCGTCGCGTCGCCGCCTCCCGATCTATTTCCGTACTCGCATCGCGTTAAACTAATGTTTTATCGACTCTTCAAATCGTCCTATATTTATCACATCATGTTAATTTACTTTAAAGTCTTCGCTAAAAAGAAATATTTTCATAAATAAAAGTTATTGGAATAATCATAGAGTTATAAAAAATTGAAAACCAAAGATATAACACCAAATATAATACTTATCTTTGTATATAACATATACAAATTCACTTGGATTGATTGAAAATACTTAAGCAAAGTATCATCTATCAGCAGAAATAAGAAACCGTCTAGACAGATATCAATAGAATTTTAATATTTTCAATAGACTACATAAATTTTATTTTTTTTGGGAAATTAAACTTAAAATACCCAACTATAGTGGATTTAATGGTACATTTGTTTAGCTTCTCAATATGGGGTTCGTCACGCACCGCCCTATTCTCATTCCCCCGATTGGACATCGAACCCACAACGCCGCGTTTACTGCCGTGTTGTGCCTCTGGGCTATGTTTTTATATTTTAATAACATTAACTCGTACATACATACGCTAAGCTAAGCATTTATTTTAAAAAAGCAACATGTATTGTACACCAGCGCTGTCTAAATGGAGCTACTTTATTAATATTACGTAATGCCCAATATATTGCACGGCACTCGCAGCTTTGTACGCATGACCAACATTACACAAATAACTGAAGGATTTTATAGGCTCATGAATATTATTATACGGCCATACTGATTTCAATATAAAATATGTTTAAACATCACTTGATTTTAAATCAAAACTTAATTTAAATTGATTATTTGTAATACGGAGTATCTATACATTTTAATTTTCTTATCGTATTAATACTATTAAGAAAGCTAAGTGAGTTAACTAATTAACTTAAAATCAAAAGCTCCATCTAAGTTACGTAGTTTATAGCGTACATAAATATACATATATTTGTATAACCAAGGTGCAGTGATGACGGTTAAATCGTACAATCCACGAGGGCACCTGTTGGCCACCTGCCCCTAGCAGTCTGCGGGCTGTTTGTGGCATAACCCCCATATGCTACTTACTTGCCACGTGCTTAATAATATATTCCATAGAAAAAAAAACGAGCAATTACGTAGACTCATAATTTAAATAAAATGCTACTTTTGAAATATTTATGACCAATAAGAGTGTAAAAACTAAACAAAAAGTAAACTTTGTATATAATTATCATTAACTTAAAAAAAAACCGTAAAAGAACAGTTTCATTACGTAACGAGGCGCTAATGTAATCAGTCGGCCCGTAACACCCGAATAAACCACCAAAGTTTCAACGTAAACTGAAAATAAATGATTACGGCCGATCGCAAAGCCTATTAAATGGCTTTTCAATCGGAAATATGCTAAATTATTATTGGATTGATATAATTAAGATGAAATTAAGATTTCAATAAAAAATCTAAAACTACTAATAACTTTAACTAGTTCTTGTCAATACATTTAATTCATATTCATGTATTGTAGTATCATATATTACTCTAGCATAGAGCCCTTTACAAGTAATATAAAAAAAACTCATTTACTCCAATTTATATGACAAGTACAATATCAAATCATAATTACACAAACGCTATAAAACATCTAAGGATTGAGACTTAAATACCAAGACCGCGAACGATGAATTATGCGTACAATTAGCTTTCTTAAGGGCTCTGATAAAATTTGCTTAATGTTACTCCGAGTGAGCTTTACAACTTTTATTTTCCCTCCTTTGTTTACATCACGGTTTCCCAGAACTGTTGACACAATTTATCGCATTTTGTATTTTATTTTTGGACAGTTATTAATGACGTTCGAGGCGAGGCAAGGGCACAAGCGTGCGAGGTGTAATCGCGACAGGTTGTAGGATCAATTTCATTTTATTTAATATTCTCGTGCAAAGCACGGCGTTAAGTTCCGCCACTCAATACGCAATGTCTCCAACATTAGAAAGAAAGTGGAGATCTTGCCTTAATGTGTACGGAGTGCCTTAACTCTAGCTTCCCAGGTTCCCTCTGCTTATCCTGCTGCCTGCAATGTGCGGGATACAGCGAGAAGCTAAAAAATATTGACATTTCTGCAATAGCTGTACATGAATGTGACAGTAGATAATTAGAAAACATTATATATAAATATTCCATTATATAAATAGCTCTAGATTTTACAAAATTTTAGTACAACTCAAATATAGTTAACTCAACAGATTTTTGGTTACAAAATATTTACAAAAAATATAATTAGAAATTATTATATAACAAAACAATTTTAAAAGAAGTGATTTATATTACAAAGGCCGAGATGTCAGGGACGCTCGAGCGCGAATACATTGAAATCTGCCCCAAAATTAATGTCACCCTGCAAAATTAAACGGTTGCGCCTCCACTTGGCGCGCGGTTAATTTCATCGTGTATCGTACACGGCCACATTAACCGATCGAATATCTACCGTTTGGGATGGGTACCTATTGTTAATTTTAATTAAAAATAACATAATATGGATTATGTTAATTAATTTAAATGTTATTGTACCAAAAATAATATATATTTCTTTTATTAACATCTTTTAAAATAGCAGAAAAATTTTTTTTTTTTAATATTTAAATGGAAAGTAGGATTTATTTGCATATATACAAATAAGTAACAAATTCAGTTCAAAGTATTTAAAATCATTCAATAGCACGTTATATATAGTTGTTTAAAAGCCATTAGGAGTCCCCCTCGGGACGGGGGACTTTGGGGAATACAGGCCCCAAGTAAAATATGGAGACGACGCGTATCTAAAAATACGCAGATAGCGTAATAAGTATCACTGATTCGCTCTCCCTGCTTTAAGTCATAGGAGAAACATAGAAATAACAACATAAAAATAAGTGTGCAAAATTATCAAAATGTATTCGCTAAGCAAAACTATAGTATGTAGTAAGCCAGCTTTCACATATGGTTTAATTATATTGCACATTAATTACCTGTACAGATGTCATTCCCATAAAACGTTATTTTACATATGTTTGCAATAACAAGATTATGCCGAAATAACTGCAAGCTATTTTGACCCAAAAGGTCAAACAATACAGATTGTATACGCTCCTGCGATTAATACTAAATGGTCGGATATCAATTGTGTGTACGTGACTCCTGCTAAAATCGGTCGGCTAACATTTCCACTGAAATTATTAATATAGCCCGGCTAAGTGAAGATGTTAATTTAATAAATACAAATCACAAGTATATTTGACAGTGTTTTATTACTTTATATTACCATAAATAACAATAATAGATTAAAGTTTGATAAATTACATATTGAAGGAGAATGTTCTTTATTAAAACATTTGAAATCAATATGGACTGTTATCAATGAAAGTTAAAACACAGTGTATTTAAAACATTGAACCCTCCTTTATTATGTATAAATTACTTCAAATCCTTTGTAAAATACTTGACGGATTCAACCCTTCATATAATTGCTTGGAGAGGGCAAAACTTCCATTCGGCTGTGTATTGATTAAAGACAACATAAAAGTTTGGAGCACACGAAGTTTACACACGAAGTTAATAATATAAGATTACTGTCGTTGAGAAATATTTATACCTCATAAGAAAGAGCTTCAAGGAGACATAAAATAAAGTTTTAAGACCAAGACTGATTAAGGTTAAGATTTGTAAAAGAAACCTGCTCAGCATCCGTGTTCTTACATGAAAGCTCGAAAAGCTATTTATTTCAAACGATGTGTAAAAACACAGATAATTCCTTTTAATTGATTTTAAGAGTATCGGTTGCCATCTTACACTTGTAAGTGGCCGCGTGCACGGAGGCTGGCTTCACGAATCCCAGTTTTAATTAATTTAATTACGCGTCACGACGACATGGTTGGAAGCATGCAGTACTAAAAAACCCTTGGAAGCGGACTGCCCATATCCAAGAGAGATCAAGGAAAACAGCCGACCCGAGATTTTTCTACTCAATTTTTAATACGGCAATTAAAATGTTGTTCGAGGTCAAATGCAATCTACCGCGGAACGATAAAACTTTAAGACTAAAAAGTGAGAGATCGCTGCGAAAAAATAAAAAGTGACAGAGAAAATATAGCTTCCGTTACGGAAAGTAGGTTCTTCAGGAATTTCGGTCGAATATTACGGGAAAGAAACCTCGCAAAGATTCGATAAAGTTCAATTTTCGTCGTGTAAATAATGCGTTTATTATCCTCCCTAGTGGAGCCCGATTTATTATGAGGAAAATTGGGTCTCCTTGTGGCAATTGAGGATTAAAATTGCTTTGGATACATCGTGGACTTGCGACGTTTCGACTCATAAGAGTGGAGGCAGCTACGGCGTCCTTGTAGGGGGGGCAGCCGTCTTTCATATCGGAGCTTAGAGAGGTTAAACAAAGCGGGGAAGCACAGATAGCAATTGCTACGGGAATTTACATTCGACCGCGTTCTGTAGTATACTGTACGAGTACTGTATATCACGCGAGAACCACTCGACATGATATTTTGCAACGTCTCAAACAAACAAGTATGTTTATTTCAGATAGGCTTTGACGAGGGCTGAGAATTAAACGGTTGTGGCGCACTCGTCGCTCGTAACTTTATACTTATCATCATTATTATTTCGTTCACGGCGTTTAAAGGTCGTTTTTCCTTATTTGCTTTTTATTATTATTTATGACGGCTGTTACTTAATTGCGCCTTTTGAATCGTTGTCGTTTGAATAACTTGGAGGGGAAATGTTTTATTTTTCTACTTGATTTGCTGTAAATATTACAAAACAAAATGAGCTTCCTAGTTAACCATTTTCTTAAGACACTTAGTTCCCCATTTTCCGCCGAATTTTGGAAGCACTGCGTATTGAATGGCGAAACTCAACGCCACGCTTTTTAACGAAACCAGAGCGAAGAAAATACAAATTTAAATAAATATTTTTTTACCTCGAGTGGGGATCGAACACACAACCAGTCACGTTTACAGTCTCAAATTTGCTCCACCTCCCACGACTGGCCTCAAACATTTAACATTATAAAATAAACATATAGGTAAATAAATAGTCAGTAGGTAAGAGGTGGATAGGCGGCGTGCACATACTCGTATGTCTCCCGTAAGGATGTAGTTGGCAGCGTCGTGGATTCCGTGATAGTTTACCGTTGAATGTGGGCCATTACACGACGACGCCGCAGGCAGCTCAGCTTAGCATCCACGATGGATACTTATACTTGCAACGGATTTCAAATGTTCTCTTTTTGTTTTGCATATACTACCTAAATATTTAAAAAGTGTTCATTTATTAGGGTGCGTCTGCGATTCAAATTCGTGGGAATTATATAAATATATCTAAATATTTTTAAATTCTAGGTATAAACAAAGAGTATTTCTCTAGGTAATATCCGCGAGATATACAATAATAATGACATACCCACACTTATTTTTTTCTTTTGAAAATTGAAATAAAATTAATAGAATTACCAAAGACCGCCACTAAGACCTTCCTTACTAATCAAACGACGATAACATATCTTAGCTTACACAGGTGTACCTACATCTATATGGATCGCAATTAGGATGCGTAAAGGCTTCATTACTAGTCTGTTCCCATCAAATTATACATATATATAAAATTATGCATATATATAATTATGCATATATATGCAATTGTTACTGTAGTCAAAGTGTTGCATATATTAATTATACTATTTAATTTTTTTACTTTATTTTCACGGATTACATTAAAAGGACTAAGTGATGCATCACTTCGTTTTCCATTTCCCGCCAAGAAACACATCGTTGTTTAATGGCGGATTCCAACGCGGCGCTTTGTCCTACTTATTCTATAAAAACAGATATTCTAGACAGACAATAATAAACATTCCCTAGAACGGGAACCAAACCTACAACGATCATGAATCGACAATCAATTTTAAGTTTACGAAAAAAAAAATACGATAAAAGGTACCACATAATGGCAGCCAATTGCTTCAAATCTGGGTCGGCATTAGAATGCGTCACGGTGTTTCCACTGGTCCGTTCCCATTAGGTTACATGTACGCTCGTTACATTACCTCACCCCGTCTAACGAATCTCTTATATGAAGTTAATAGTAAAGAGAGTTTTAAGCTACAGGATTGTGGAACTAACTAGTATAAACTTCACTATTGAAAAAATGATCAAATACTTTTTAATTGCAAGTTGCAAGTAAATAAAATATTTTTAAGTTTACGTTTACAAAAGGAACCTGGGAATCTAGTGTTGAGACACTTCGTTTCCATAGAGACACTCCCGTTCCCCACTTTCCACAGAATTCTGAATGCCGATGTTTGTTGAGTGACAGAACTCGACAACGCGCTTTGCCGTGAAGAAATGAAAATATCAAATATTTCATTTCCCCGAGCGGGAATCCAACCCACAACCTATCACAGTTACATAGGTAGGTACATATATAACCAAGTAAAATCAAAATATTGGAATTCATCCGTTTGGCCAAACCAAAAAAGCCTTTGTTTGATTCGTGCATGTTGATTAAAAAATATATATCCTATAGTTTTTACAACATACTGATTGATTGACAGTGGTGTCGAATGCAGAACACAGAATAGCTCGGATGGAACGATTGCCTCGAGTTGTTAGTTACGCTTACTTTCTAAGCTTCAATTTTAAACCTACGTACCTACTAGATGTATCGGTGAAGAATTTCTCTTTTCTTACCGCACTTGACTAACCAACGTATGTCATGTTGTCAAATGAGGTTCTTGACGTGCAAATTTTGATATAATAAATGCATATAAAATTTAATATAAATTACTCCTTTAACTACTATTACCAACATAATCTAAACAAACCACAGTGTTATTTCAACTCAAATAGCACAGCCTCTGTTGATATGTATATCCACAAATCCAAACCACGCTAATTAAAATCCAATATTCCATATATTTCAGTACAGATCTATAAAAATCTGGGCGAACGTGCACCTCGCCCCACCCTTTGTTTTGGACAAGATTTGCGAAAGTGCGCAGCGCAGGCCCCTTAACCCTTCATAATTTAATTGACGTTGATTTACCTCTTAAACGACGACTCCCATCCAAACGGTGCCGTAAGAAGCTTGTCACTAAAATCTTTAGTGAATAATAAAACACGATTAGTACCGAAAATTGCTGTTTATCATACTTTAGAGAGAATATTAAAGTAGATGTATAATTTTCATATTGAAGTTTACCTCGAGTTTGCGAAATAAAAGTGATGAAACCCACATAAACAAACCTATATATGCTTCTACTAGGTCGATTTTTTTTATTTGAATCTACTACCATCGTATTGTACCATGACATAATGTACATATGTAATACAAGCAAGTATAATAAAAATAAATATAAATAATATTAAACATAAGTTCCAAATAGATATTTATAAGCGATCCAACCAGTGTTTCAACATACTTAACAACGGTTGTACCGAAACTATCGAATAACTCGCATTCGGAGTTTAACCGATAATCTAACTGAGAGCGCAATAAACAAGAGTAGTTGTAGACTTGTAGTAAAATACTACGACTGATGAAAATAGAGCGTATGCAGATAATAGGGCGGGGACGTCTAGACTTGCATACAAAATCGATTCTTAATATATTCGCATGAGTGACTTTTGCATGTGGTACTGCGATATTCAACTAGTAAGCAAAATATTCAATTTACATTTTGTTTGAATTCATGTGTAGGACTTATACTTTATAAATAGAAAAATATTTACATAACCATATTAAATCACTACTTTATTTTACGTGCCTTTTGTAATATTGTAATACACATAAGCATAATACTTAAAATAAAAAAGAACTCAATAATAATATTTCTATTAAATATTTATTTTATTAATAAATACCACTAAAAAACTACCATATTATCTTATTAAAAAAAAAAACAATTACTACAACAGTGCCGACTATCGACTATCGACAGTTGCCGATACAACTCGATTGCTACGATGGCACGTCACTAGCACGTCTACGTACGCGGCGGGTGGGGCTACGTACGTCACGAGGCCCGGTCAATAGATGGCGTACTACGATTAGACGTATCCCCGTATATTGACGATATTAACATTGAAATAACTCCATTGTATTCTATTTATGGGTAATTGTAATTCATCTAAAATAAATCCATGACGCAAAAGGGTGATCTTTTCATGTTTATTTATATTCATATTTATATTGAAGATTCGTTCAGTAAAAGGATTTAGGATGACATGTTCTCATTTGTTTATATAAGATAAATTATTTAGGGATCTACGAAATAAGCTTAGAAAGAAAACTATAAGAAAACATAATGCACGTATCAAATGTCAAAATATTGCTTCTTAAACACATATTGAAAAGCTTTGAAAATTGAAATTTGTAAAATAGCAAAATTCTGCTAAAAAAGCACATAAAAGATGATGGATTAAGAAACTAGAACTATTCCGGGACCAATTGAATTATCACGTTCAAAGCGAACGATCGTTCGAAATGAAATAGTATCGGGCCAATACATTGTCTTGCGAATGCCACAATTTCCAGCCACCAGTACGAGGGAAAAAGGAGCAAATCTGAGTTAGGAATCCCACTTTCTTAACTTCTCAATTCTGAACCTCTCCCGTCTGTAGAATGTGAAGTATTCGCAATCGCGATATATTATTTACGGGATAAAAGCATTGTGAGGGAACAATGAGACGACGAACAAATCGCACCTATTTAAATATAAAAGGTGTTCCATAAGGCAAATATTCATATATGCATGTTTATATTATAATTTGGTGATAATTATTTTATAGCATAAATATCGAGTGGTTGACAAACATTGCAAACGTTATATAGGTATTAAACAAGCGGAGCGGTGTTTCAGTTAACGGATAACGATCCGACCAACTGAGCAAAGGAATTTATAATATTCAATATTTTAAATTAACTTGAACAAGTAAAGGGGAATTTTAATTGGCGAACAGAAGGCAATTTTAATTCATTCAATTACAAAGTGAATGAATTACAAAAACAATAATTATTATATATTCTTATTATACTACACGACGGGTTAGTGAGGTGTACACGGAGCGTGGAAGTCATTAAACATAAACAGAAGTCCTTCAAATAATTAACAAATTGATTCCATAATGAAGCATCAGCAACCAGCTAACGGCCCACTCGATTGAGAGAGCGACAAGTAAATCTGGCGACAGAAAAGCCAGCGGTGTACAAACTACGGGCATTAATTAAAACTTAACGAAGATGAGTCCGCGTGGTGCTGCGCCGGTCGACTGGCAACTTGGTAAATAAATACAACTGCCACTCGGAGGCTTTAGAGGAAATTAACAAAATTGAAACATCTTGCTAGTGTCGAATGCCGATGGAAAGATGCGACGGAAATTTACTATATTAACTGAAAGTATTTGAACTTATACTTAATAAAATCGTTAACTTAGATCTGAAAATTGAAAAGTTCCGGGAAAACCTACTCACTTATTTAATCGAAATCGATATTCGGACTCCAAAAGGGATATTCAATTTATGCACACTATTGAGTTTGACAATATAGGCAATATCCATCAACAGACTTCAAAAAAATACTAAAAAAACTAGAAAGAAGAGTAAAAATGAGGATCTCTAAAAATTAAAACATTCTCACTATTTAAAATTAGCCATAAATAATGTCTTATTCTATAATAATTAAATATAATATGTAACACACAATTAATACTTAATTAAATCCTCTCAACTAGTCAATT
The DNA here is from genome assembly GCA_016802625.1 of Heliconius numata. NCBI lineage: Eukaryota > Metazoa > Arthropoda > Insecta > Lepidoptera > Nymphalidae > Heliconius > Heliconius numata. Next base: position 4,448,242 of record JAEBDU010013289.1, on the reverse strand, counting down.
GTAAATAGGTACCTGACAGAGGTACAAAGTTGTTGAACCGATTAATAACCGCGGAGCGGACGGCTTTGGAAATCCCGACCGCAAGTGGAACGAAACTTATTTGGGATGTTATCTTAATAGGATTTATGTGAATTTTGGACGTTAGTAAATGTTTGGCTCTTTTATTCTAAATTAATACTTAACTAACAATAATAATACAACAACTTTTAATAATTAAATTTATGAAAAAAAAAATGTCTTACACGGACAGACTTCCATGGAAACCAAAGCAGCACATTCGGACATGTCCTAAAAATAACTCAACATTTTTGGACAACTTCAACAGTATTTGAATATCAAAAAAACCTAATGAACTAACCAACTCGGAAAAGAGAATGAAGAATATAAAACCACTAATATATCACATGTTTCTATCCATACAAATTACAAATAAGGAAACACACAAAAAAGGCAACAAAATAAACAACAACAATTAACATATAACCTTAAATAGAAATTATAATGTTAAATTAACGAGTAACCAATCAGAGCCAGTTAATATAATTATAATGTAAATACATCGATTCTAGTTATGTTAATAGAGTGTTGTAGACACACCTGTTACCGCATACCATAAATATTAAGTAATTAAGACTATCAAATTTAATATAATCTCCGTGTGCATTTGTGGCCGCGTAACAGGCAAGGCGGTGGGGTTATTTATGTGTGTTGAATTAAGAAAATGTATGCATGCAACATGTTAATAATTAATTAATCTATAAATAATTGAAACGACAGCATCAGATTATAAAAGTGATAGTGGGTTTGTGGATTCGAAGCCCACTCGGTGAATTCGATTAATTTTGCCGATTAGACAAACCGCGGCGTTGATTTCCGCCGCTTAAGACGCAGTGTTTCCAATTTATGTAGAAACTAGCCTAGCATCTTAACCCCCTTATTTTGCCTAGGTATATTTTTCTTTGCTATATACGGGATAGATTGTGACGCTAAATAAAACTAGGACGAGTTTTGTTGCTTTTTAATGATTCTTTTGTAAACACCTATGCCAAAATGTCAAATGGGATGGAAATAAAATACTTTTATTATCCTAACAGCTAAATATAATACTAATATGACCTAAAGATTATTACCTATACAAATAATATCTTTAAAATGAATAGTAAATCTCGAATAACTAAATCAAATTGTGACTTATTTGAAATCTATCAAGAGTTAACAATACGAAACGTTCCTTCAAAAGTAATTCCGCGTGAATATCTAATGTTTTCATCTCACAGTGCTTACAAATTGTAAATTGTTTACGAGCGGCCGGGCGCGGTTCTATAGCCCCTAATAAATCTATGTGAAAAGTGGACTTATTCGTTACGTCCGTCGCGCCGATACTGTTTAAACGCTTGCGAAACACCTTTGGTGATATTTAATTTAAAATATTTATTTTTACATATAAAATTCAATTATTGGCATCCTAAACTAGGTTACATGATATTTTCTACTTTACCGCAGGACTATTAAAGAGAACCTATTGTCAAGATACTAACTAAGTTCTGCACTCTCCGCCTAAGACATACAGTTAAGTGGCAGAAATCAACGTCACGCTTTGTCTTGCCAAGGAGAAATGAAAATAATTAAATTTGCCAAGTGGAAATCGAACCCATTATTACCGCATTGACGGTCACATTCTGTCATATTGTGCCAAATCTAACACAACCTATCTTATTATTCTCAGAACACGATTCATAAATTTACTTCTATTTTAAAACACTATGAAAAAAACCTCAAGTTTGTTTAGTTAAATTCAAATGACAATAAAACAAAGCATGCAAATGAATTCCACATCAATATTAATAAAGCGAGTGATATATTCAATGTTGTGTTAGACAGATGGCTCGCAACACGCATTGCAAATTTTAATATGGCGTAGTATACAATAGTATTATTGGCTTTATGTAATATCGAGTCCTACTTATAACTGAAAAGTTAAAATAATACAAATATATTTTATTTGTATATAAGGCGTAAAATATATTTTAATTATATAAATATGAATTATGATTGTATTAAATTTAAAGTAAAATTAAAACTTCAATTCAGTTTTATTTTATTATAGCATAAATAAGTTAGAAGATATAGATATAAACGCTATTTTTACATGTAAAATATTAGTATATATTATAATCTATCTGAAGATGTGGCGATATTTCTGAAAACAGGAATTATTATTGTAATAATTAATTAATTAATATTAATAATTAATTTAATTAGTAATAACGTATAACTACTCTACGACTTTAAGTATAGACAGCATCTATTGTAGATGTCAAATACGTACTAAAGAAAATCATAATTAAAATAATAGAAACTATATATATTACAAATCAATAATAATAATTTACAATACACAATACCTACAATACACCTAACAATAATCACAAAACAACAAAAAAAATCACCTACAAAGAACCAAAACAAAAAATAAAACAAAACTTAATTCCAGTATTAACATTGAATCAACAATCAACTACTTATAATTAAATTAAAATAACTATGAAGCTTTTAATTGTCAAAGCACTAGTTTACTGCTAATAAGCTCGCAGCTCGCAGCGCAAGACAGAATACACATTGTTAATGAACTCTAAGTTGGAGTGTGCCAACGAGATTTAAACTCTGTTTCCCTTGATCTCTTTTGTCTCTCTTATTTTTATTTGCGTTTCGCACTCTAGTAATCGGGCAAATTAATTATCCTCCGCTTTCACAACAGGTTTGCATTTTCCACGGCGGCGCGGCGGCCGGCGCTCGGCTCGACGTTGTGTAGTGCACGCGTGGAATAATAATTGTGTTTGGTATATTAGCTAACAGATACGTATTAATATACCAATAGAATTAATATTCATATTATTTTATTGCTTTAGTCTTTATTTATTATAAATAATTTATATTTCTTAGTTCATACATATGTATAATATACTATATAGTCAAATTTATACCAACAAAAAGACAGCAAATTTTCAATAGTACTCTCATACAAGCGATTTCATTAAGTAATTAAATCGCCAAATCAGATGACCGTGCCGGACAAAGGACTCACTCGTTAACATCTCGATTGCCGTCGACTAACAAAGGGGTGCAGGAGTATAAACTGCGAAGCTTTTACAGCACTCGGAATGGGGGGGGGGGGTTGGAAATAACTATAGGTTTTAGTCTCATAGGTAAAAAACACACTAGGTTCACTTTTCAGCGAATCTAATTCGTACGGCGGCCCCCCGGCGTTGTGTCACACACACACACTGCCCCGTGTTATTTCAGCGTATTCGCAGTCGCTTGTGCTATCTATCGTGAAAATAAAACCAATAGAATATTAAATCGTGCCCGTTTTGCCGACTTGGAAAAAGGAAAAACGGCACGTTAGCGCGTATTCATTTGTCTGCTGCGTCTCTCGGAAAGCTTGGTCCTAGTAAAAGTTCAAAGTTTAGAGCGGACGTCAGAATTTATTTGACTGGAAATTAACTCTTTGCCAATATGAGTGTTTATTGGTGCAATGAAAATGCTAAACTTCTTTACTGATATAGGAATATTTGTATTCGTTACTTCTTAAGGCTGAGCCAAGGCAACAAAAAAAAAACACAAAACCACAAGCATGAATGACCTGGCGAGTGGGCAGTGGCAACATTCAGAGCGGCCCACATTCTAAGAGATGAGATACACAAATAGCCCGACAGGCGATAGCGATTCAATCTCATTTGGTTATTTAGAGTCGTATAGAGGTTTTATTGCCTCGTGAAATCCTAAAGCGAAGCCGGCCAACCCGTCGATACCCAAAACTGACAAATACTGGGCTAGTTAACACTAGAAGTTCAGTCGGTAAAAATTCCATTAGGCTTACGTTAAAGCGTGGTTTTGTCGTGTAAGGGGTAAGCAAAAATCAGTTTTATCACGGGCGGGGACGAGCCGCGTTCGCGTGCAACGCCGTAGTAGATGGCTGATAAGGGCGGCGGACGAGCGGCGGTGGACGTCGCATTCATTATTATTCAGTTAGCGCAGCAAATATTTTTGCGGGCACGTTTGTTTTATGAGTTTATCGCGGGCGACGTCAGAGAGCGCCGACGGTGCGCGTCGACGACAGGTGGCGCTGGCGAGCCGCGCCCGCGATACGTGTAAACTGCCTTTAATAATTCATTCTAACTTTTATTTCCTCGCGCGCCCGACCGTGCCGTGCCAATACATAAATGTGTTTATATTTTTTGACAATGTCATATTTTCGTCCAGATCGCGGCGATTAAAGCTGAATCGCGAATGGGCATCGGGAGTTCCATTCGTAGTTTTTCATTCAAAAAAAGGTTAAAAGTAGTACTTTGCTTCTTTTAGCGGTTCAGAAAGTTCGTCCGCTTTGTAGTGTAGCAAACGAGACTAAACTTTGTAGTGTCCTACTTTGTCTCTTCTAAAGCTTTTTGTAGTCACAGTGTTGCTTGCATTTAGATTAAAAACTGGAATCACTTCTTTTTAGCTTAAAATAACTCGAAGTTAATAGAGAATTATGTTAAAAATAGTAACTACACGGGACACTCAAATTAATTCAATACCTAACTCAAAAATGAGTTCGGCATGAAAAATCACTAAAGAATCTCATTCCTTGCGACGGAGGCGCTCATTCAAAGTTGGCTCTTGGGTTTTACTCAGTTGAGGTAGCCAATTAGGCGAGCAAATAGGCGTTTTGAGTTTTTATAGCCTGTGGCCGCCGACATTTCAGACATTCACGATTGCCCACGTCGACATCAGTATGTACAGTAGATACATATACATGAAGTAAAGTAAAAAAATATTTAAATAAAAAAAAAGTAAACGTTAGGCATTGTGTATTAACTTTAATTATAGAAAAGGAGATTCTTTTGTGACCACGTAAACTAAGAATTTCTTGAAGATTAATAATTTGTTTAGCTGAAAATTATATTATTTTATTATAGAAACACTTGAAAAAAAAATTGAAACGAGAAAGCAACTTAAAGGCATAAATGGAAGTTTAAAAATAAAAACAGCCCTCTAATGTAAGTCGAGCTCAATCCGCAAAGCTATTTCCTTGTAATCTACGTCTAGATTTGTTAAATTCAACAGAATTATCTTAAATGTCAGTTGCGTTATTTATATTTCCTTCATAAAATAAACTATTTTATGAGTAGCATGCACACGTAGGATGCACATATTTAGAACCTTGACCTTCAAAGTTTTATGTTTGGAAGCACAATTTAAGTACCTATTCAAATAAGTCACGATTACCATGTAAGCACATCTCTTTTCACGTTTTAGTTGCACGTTTCACGCTGTATCCCGCACATAGCAGGGTAGGCATTGGGAACCTAGTGTTACGACGCTATGTTCCCCATTTTCTGCCGAATTCTGGAGGCCCTGCGTGTTGAGTGGCAAAACTGAACGCCGTGCGTAAACATATTTATAATAAATAAAATTTATTATGAAATACATCGTCATATTTCACAATAATATTATATATAATAGTAAGAAATTTATTTAGTCATGCAGATTTCCCCAAGTGACTCAGTCTTTCAAAGTCAAAGGTTATAATAAGAAATGAGGTCAACTAAAAATCGCTTTAACAACATACAAATAATTACATATGTGTCATTTACTACAATATAATTAATATCGACGTGATCGTTATGTATTTTTCTAGAAGTTCTTGTTTTGGCTTTTTTTTTATTTACTCTTTTTCTTTAAATTATAATTTAAAAGAAGTTTCAAGGTTCAGAGGTGGAATTATGTAACCAAGTGTCACTTTATTTCTTTTAATTTATACTAAAGTTCCAGTATTTACGATAAATAACTTTTCATTAGAATCAAATTTATTATTATAACATAAAGTAGACAAAAATCAAAAGAATCTATTAAAATCTAGACAATGACTTCCATTCATATAAATTTTAATAAAATATTAAACCTGGAATTAAGAGAGGCAAAAACAAAATAACTTACCGGGTTTAGTAAGGGGTGTTTTGAGATCGTTGTTTGTTTGAGATAGCTGAGGATTCTCTTGCACCTGCGAATTTTCATTTAATATTTATTTCGGTCCACTTCGTTTACGTTATTAAGATATTTTGTTTAAGTAGAGAAAAACAATTAAATAAGAAATTATTGCAAAAGATGCATTTCGTGCTTCAGGCAATGACAAGCTAGCGTTGAGTCACTCTGTTCTTCATTTTCCGCTTATATCATTGATAATAGATTTTGTGGAACTTCACGCTTTCACCTTGCTCAGCAGTAGACGGAGAAAGTATAGAGATGCTACACTCACTTCTAAATCTTCCGTCTGAATTCTTGTGTTATATTTTCCTATTGTAAAAATAATACATTTTCCCGAATGAGGATCGAAGCAACAACCATAGTGTTTACGCAGTTGACGCAAAAATACGTTTTTAATAAAGAACAAACTAAACAAACAAGCTTGTAATAAGACACAAGTGTTTGCCTTACCTTATTGGTGAACGGGTTGAAGATGAATTCCTTTTCCAATTCCTTCCTAGGCGTCGCCGCGATCCCCGAGACCGGAGTTGGAAGTGATATCATCTCCTACGAAAATAATAAAATATTTATGTATTCACTATAACCATATTTTGCCTTACGTACAATATTACGTTATTACAAATCGGAAACAAATGTTTTATATGGTTATTTCTTTAAAAGAAAATAGGATATTCGTAAATTTAACAACAGTACATTTTAGTCGTTTTATTACTATTTTGGCCTATCACAATATTAATTTTACAACGTGTTCAAACAATTACTAATACAAAACTATAGATTTATCGCATTTTATTGTAAAAGAACAACAATACAATTTACGATAAGAGATAACAATCAAAAGTGTAAATGATGACGGAAGAATCGATAAGGTTCTATAATTAAATATGAACTCATATTATAAATTACAATGTTTAAAATTAAAATCTAATTATATAAACAATGCATATTCATTTTTAAAACCTATACAAGCTCTTTTTAATCATGAAGCTACACAAAAATGTCAGTAATGTCAGTCGAACTTCTGATGCCAACGATAGAAGGCTGTTCTGCTTAGAAGAGTAGTACCTACACGAGTACTAACTTCTTATTGAAGAAAAGAATATAAGCAAGAGTAGTAATTTCCTTTTAAAATAAAAATTAAAGTAATGTTGTTTTTTTATTATAACGAAGGCCAGCATAATTATCAAGTTCACTGTCCAAAAATATTAAAATCGGGTTGTGGCCTCTTAACTTATAGACAGAGTACTTACTCTCTTTACAATGACAACGTTTGAATGTTTTCAACGATTCAATTATATTTTCAGCTACAAATCTTATAATAAACTTATCTTTTATTTTATTTATCTTTTATTTTCTTTATACAATGATATGTTTTATAGTTGTTTTGAAATTATTATACACATATAAAAAAAATGTTTTTGCAAAATTGCGAGAAAACAGCTTCTATAGAGTACTATGTGATTGGCATATGAAAACTTCAGGCCGCACCATTAATTTGTCTGACAACCGTTGACAGGAAGGGTGACTCCACAAAACAACAGAGTGAAGTTTATGAAAGATGTATTTCATTCCATAATATAATATCTTCCAGATTTGAAAAATACATACATATATATTAGTATGGTTAGCGACATATATTTTATTAGCACGGAATTAGAACCTTTGATCTTCAAATGTATAAGAAACAATGATGTGTCACTATCATACATTAAGAAAGAAGTCCATTGTGCATAGTATATATTTCACTTTCTCGCAGGAACTGACTGTGAATGTGACTTTATGAACATATATCTTTAATATTAACTTATTTTAACTATTTCACAGAAGTGTTTTACATAGTCATTGTCATTACTATTATCGTATTTAACAGCTATGTAAAAGTCGCAGACAAAAGCATTCACAATACAATCGCCATCGCCGCATATTATGATTAAAAAACATAAAATATAAAACTGAAATTATATACAAAACTTTAAATTATAAATACAAATAAAAAGGTATCTTACCTTTAATATAGTTTCTATGGGCGGTTGGCTGCTATCGATGTTATTCTGTAAATAAACGAAAATATATGAAATATGTAAAGAATATTGAACAATGAAAATTATGTTCTTAGAAAATTAAATTACATAGGTTTTTTTTCAACTTCACACTCTATCCTATATAGTACGGAAAATAAAATGTACTTTTTTCTCCGAGTAGGTGTATTAACGTTATGTAAAAAAAGCGTTTCTCAATAAATGGACTAACCAACATAAAAATATTTTCTTCAATTCGGACCAGACAGTTCCTGAGATTAGCGAATTTTGAATTTTATATTAGTAGAAATTAAATTAACGTTAATTATAAAATAATCTATTACTCTCATTAATAAACAATAATTGCTCATCAATTAGCATGATTTATTTCAAAATGAATCCTTGACATATAATATGTAAGTAATATGCATATCGTTAAGTGTTTATAAATGAACGATATTAATCAATGCTCATTCGCTATAAAGTGCCTATACCTAGTATATTTTCCATAAATTTAGATAACATTTTATGTTAAGTTGCGATAACTCAAGCCGTAGTTCTAATTTATGAATATTTTTTCCAGCTTCACTCTATATGGCCTGTAGGCAGATAAAACTTAGTGCCAAGACACTCCACTCACTCTACTTTCTTTCTCTACTTTCCACTGCAAGCGACGAAGCACTTATTAGAGCAGAAAAATTATATTCATCCTCTGATTCAGATTGGAACTATTTTGGATACTCGAATTCGATTAATTTTATCAATGTTTACATTTAAATATATATCTATACTATAAAAGTTGCTAAGTTCGAGTAATGCGCGTAAACTGACAGAAAAAAACGGTTTTATTTCAGAAGCCGTGTAAAAGTTGGCCATAAGGAGTTATACGACCGTAAAAAACGAGCAAATTTGTAGAAACTACTGAATAAAACTATTTTTATGGAAACACGTGATTACTACTTTAGCAAGTCCTGACTATTAGGTGTATGGGCGGACTGTTACAAATACAACCTTATGGCTTATGTAATAGGCTTGCTTTTGGCTTGAGAAGTAATACATCAGTAACAGTTTTTAATGCGTTGACACAGATTTGTAATAAATATTATGTCGAATTCAGAGTTAAGACAAAACATCATAATAAATCGTATAAAAATAAAAAGAAATCGATATTATTCGTATTTGTTTAAGAAATAATTTGATCTCTAAAAATTTAAATAATTTAGATGCTATAAAAAGTTAGTGCGGATGGATATTTGTTCCGCTTTCACGCAAAAAGTACCTAACGGATTTAGATACAAACTTTACTGTGACTGTAACACGACGGTCGTGAGTTCGATCCCCACTCGACGAAATTAAATATTTATTTAAATTTACATTTCTATTTTCTTAACTCTGGTGTCGAGGCATAGCGCGTCGTTGAGTTCCGCCACTCAACACGCAATGTCTCCAGAATTCGGCGGAAAGTGGGGAACAGAGTGTGAAGCTGATTTACTTTTTTAAAAATTTTTATCAAGAAATATCATCGAAATGTCAAAATAAATCAGACAAAATTAATATCTAATAATCACGGACAAAATTAACTCAAATTACTGAAACAGTTTAAATATGTTTATTAATAACCGTTAATATATAGAGATATAAATTAATTAATCCCTCGCACAGGTCGTGGGCGATGTTTGAAGTTCACCAAGTGCCCAATAATCTTACCTAATTATCCTCAAACACAACTAATCAATTACTCTAAGACAATACTGGAGTAAGGTGCTTGACAACAATATGCTAACTGACGTCACGTTCTGGTGCTGAGATGTTTTAATATACATACATATATGTTCATTGCATTATAAAATAACGTTCAATATTTTTTTTATATAAAAAGATTATAAAAAAGTATAGTAACTCCAGCAAATACTAAAATATTTTTCAACAATATTTATTTAAATAATAATTAATTAAATTAATTAATTTTCTTATTAATATTGTTAATTCATATACATAACTGCGTTTATTAAAAAGTATAAAGCAACACTGACCCACTTCTATTATATAACGAGTTCCATAATATCTATTTCCACATTCCAGACGTAAAACAAGCAACAGAAAGTAACTTACCTAACTTAATCACTACCTAAAATTACTTTTCAAGGCATTGAAACCCCCTGTGACCTAGAAAGTGGGTAACTCGCTACACTTGTAGCATGTTTTACAAACAATATTAGGTTAGCGCAAACTCGGCACGTAACGCGCTGTGTTCATGTCCAAAACAAATTATTACTTCCACGAAAACTATTTATTATAAATATGAATTTACGTAAAATATGAAAATGTGAGAAGACCTTTTTGACGAATTAGTATTAGAGGATAACATCTAAATAGAATCACGTATTATATTGTCTACTTCTCGACTCATTAAATGGCAGGACTGAAAAATAACTTCTTATTAGAAACTTACATAGGTACATCTAAAATATTTATAGGTATGGTAACAAACGTTTTATCATATATTTGTATAAAGAATGTATTTAACAACGTAGTTGTGGATGTGATCGGTTTGTGGAATGATTTATTTTCATTTTCCTGTTCCTGAACTCCTACACCTAATTAATGTCTGGATTTCAGAAGGCGGAAAAAAGTGTCTTGATTCACACTGTCCACCCTCCTACGTGGAATAAAAACTTGATGCTGCTTTTTATGACATATTATATAGAAGATACTTACTTGAGATTGGATGCCGTTGGGTAACCGTAAGGGAGGTGGTCTATGCGCAGCCGGACCTGTCGAGTTGAGTCCTTCGCTCTGTTGACAAAAGATTAATTAATAATAACTTCATATATATTTTTAAGTAAGAAAAGAAAAGTTGTATTTCACCTAGGAATATACTTATCGTTTACTTATATACATTTAACATGGATATTCGTATAGAGGGTAATTAAAGTCAAACCAAACCCTAAAATGAAATAGTTAATGTTTTAATGAATACATCAAAGAAGTATCAAAAAGCGTTAAATCTCGAGCACGTGTTTACAATAGAGCAAAGTATCGGGAAGGCAGCCCGAGGCGCTCGCTTTAGAAACTTGCAAGTAAAACTACGAAACTTCCGACCAGTGGCTTAGTTAAGCATAACTTAACCGCTGCCATCGTTTTATGAAATATAAGCTAAAATATTCTATATAATAGATTTTAACGAAAAAAAAACACTGTACACTTTCAAAGTTCCAATATTAGCAATATAAGTACTGGGAGTAATCTTATAAGATTTACGAGCAGGTCGAGTTCAGTTGATTCAAAAGAATTTCCTTTTATAATGGAAGCGAATAAATTCTTATAATGGCGAGAATAATTTGATCAGATGAGAAGATCAGACTGAAGCTTTGCATAACAATGGCCGTCTCAGAATAGGTCACTGTTGATATCGTTTATTGGGATGCGCTCATTAAATTTATTTTGAATATCATGTCACTACATAGTTATGTGTTACATAAAATGTCGATATTGTGTTCTGTCATCACAACAAAACGTCTCCAAGATTGAAAGGGGAACGAAGTGTTAGGTTCCCGCTGCCTACCCTGGTATGTGAGAAAAATGTGAAGATGTTATTTTCGGTTGTCGTTTTCTATTTTTTTCCTAATTTTCAATTTAGTCAGGAAAACGGAGGCAGACAGAGAGATAATTTATGACTCTACTATATATCTTCTTTACTTGGGCACGTTGTGTATAGTGTTGTCATGAATGAGATATGAAACCACGTCTATACCGTGCTAGATCATCATTAATATTGAAGTAAACACTCATAACATAATTACAATAATTGTTCCAATTACAAGAGCAACAATAAAAATCAAATATCTAATAAAACAAACTGAAAAAAATATATTAATATTAAAAGAATATAAAAATTTCAAAACGCAAAGTTAAATAATAGATGGCCGTTGTCAGCGAAGTTTCCAGAGCTGTAATTTGGTACTTTTATCTCGACAATCGAGGATAGACGAGTGCCCGTGACGCGGCCGGGGCAGTGGGCTTTGTTGATATTTAGAACGCAACAATGTTATTATTGAGAATATGATTTATATGTGTATTTAACATTGGAGTAGTTTTTCGATGCTTTTTATATCAATGGAAAGTTTTTGTACAAATCTTATGAATTAACTTACAAGTATTTTATTAGTTTATTGAATTACATATTTACGTAACATAAAGACATAAATTTCAATATATCATCAGAATTTTATTAGAGTGAATTCATTTTAGCATTACACTTAATCCCACCACTGCTCGCAATTTTCCACCCAAAACCGCCTTTAACTGAAGATGACATAATAAAAAATGTAGTTTCTTGCTGTTTTCCGCATAGCAAAGAAGGCGGAATGAACCATGGAACACTCCAATCAACTTTTCATTTTCGAGACACTGCGCGTTGGTGGTGAAACTCAACGCCGAGATATGTATTAGTAGGGCGGAGATATGAAAATAAACCCCTGAGTTAGATTCTAACTCACGAGCATAAAGTTATCGCCGTCCTACTGCATTACGACGCAAAGTCTAAATTATTATTAGTTAATATTATTAAAATTATTAATATTAAACTCTAACAAAGAGTAAGTAGTTATTGATAGCCTAATCCGTACTTTGCTCTTTCCCAACTTAATTGAAAATCCGAAACGACAGTGACAAACGATCGTAAATCTGTTATACCTATATTATTGTTATTAAGTTTGCATATTTTATCAAGTTTCAAGGAGAAAGTAGGAAGATATCTTGTCTCATCTAGTTTAGTCAAAATACCAAATCATAATTGAAACACTTCTATTTAAAAAATAGATATTATTAAAGATTTTTACCTAATATTAATATAAAGATTAAAATAAAACCATCATAATATAGAACTAACATAACAATTTATAAACTTAGAGTTATTACAGAAAATATATGTAGGGTAAACCCCGGATAGTTGCCACACTTTTTGAAAAAGCTCTTTTATTAGAAATGTATACCACTACATTACCTATTCAAAGTGTATTCTTAAACATAATATATTAATCTTCTAACTTAGCCAATTTTTTCAAATATAAATATTATTAATTTTGAGTACAGCCTGTTTTAAGTGGCCTCTAAAAAAGAGGATAGTTGCCTACTATGGCGGATACTAGCCTCACGTTAAAAATGGTTCGGGGGATACTTGCCTCTCTATTTTTTTTTCAAATAAAAACGAACTTATATTAATTTAAGTAATCATTTTTTGTTATTGAACACAATCTTTCATTAAGTATTAATCAAAGTCAATATAGTAATTATAAAATTACAACAAAATAGACTCCAAAATGGTAATTAAATATCCAAAATAATAATTAAATATTACTATTTATTTTAAAGGTAGAACAACAAAAAAAAAAAAGAATTAACTTTGGCATAGCATCTATTAAATAAGTATTCAGTCCTAATTACTTACTGAGATCCTTTATTGAGTACTAAATTCTAAAAGTTAAATTATTACCCAAACAACACTTAAAAGTACTAAGGTTTTAAAATTTTAAATTTGAACATGTAATTTTTTAATTAAAAAAAAGAATTAAATATTAGTATGTATCTTAAATATTAAAAATAATTATGAGAATAACTTTGGCATTAGTATTGATTAACACCAGAAGCCAAGGTTTTCAACTTGCCACATCTCATGCAATGGTTTTTGAATGTTGTACAAGTTTCATGCAACCACATTCGACACATCTCACATTGTATCCAATCTGATTTTGATTTAGTTAAATTATAATTTTCAAAACATTCTGCACAATAATTATCAACTTTAACTTCGTTGTTGGTATTTTCTTTTATTGAATTTGCTATTTTGAATTTCTTAAGGTTCGAGAGGTTATGCCATAAATCCGGGATATTTCGTTGATACTTTTTTGTTTTTTATTTAGATCTTCGAGCGCAAGTACTAAGCTAAGTCGATGTGGCGCGGCACCACGCCTGGCTTTCGTTTATACTTGCGAGGCATTTTGCTGTTGAGAATTTATTTTATTTAACTATTTACTATAATAAAACCCAATAAAAATATCACCAAGAAAAAAAGGTAAAACCAAATGAAAAAAATAACTAAGAAAAAAAACCTGTTTGCTCGTTAAAATGTGTAGTTACGGATAGTTGCCCCAGGGCAACAATCCGCAAAAGACAGTAGGGCAACTATCCTTTTTGATACGGATACTTGCCCTTTTTATTTACAAAATAAATAAAACATATTTAACAACAAAACGTTCATTACAGTGCAATTTAAACTCTAATGCAATCAAAGAAATAATTATTTTACTGAAACCACAATTATTTATAATTATATTTAACGGAGATTATTTGCCAATATAATTCTGACGCTCGTGAAAGTATCGTCGCGGAAGATTTTTACTCACACGGACAAAACTCGTACACCTACTTCGACAGCTGATGCGGCACCGAGTCCTACGCGGGGAATGCTTCTTATTATGATCAAAAAGAAACACTGTCAACACGTCTAACATAGAGCATTTGAAACTGAGGCATGTATCCGTCCGAGGCAACTATCCGGGTTTTACCCTATATATTTACAGAAAACTAACATAAAAAAAAAACTATGTAAAAACTATAACAGTTTCATAAAATAATAATGAAAGGTTATTTTGTATTACAATACCTTGTTATAATAGGGCGGGCGGTGGTGCACTCGGCCATTTTGCAGAGCGTTTGTAGGCTTTTTGAACTCATTCTCGCGGCGTGACGGGTGACCTGGTGACAAAACAATACAAGCTGTAAGTATAAAAAAATATGCATAAGCTGTGCTAAATTTTAAATTATGTTACAATTTTAGTTCTCGTTAAGCTATTAATTTTATTATTTTATAATTGTTCAAATTGAAAAAAATAGGTTTACGCGGCTTCCCGCTTATCGCTACCAGGATAGGCAGTGGGTTAAGACACTTCCGTTCCTCACCGCCGAATTTTGAGGCATTACAAGCGAGGAAGTGTTAACGTAACGTTTATTATAGAAATATTGCTAAATTAACAATATCACATAAATATGTCTTTTTATTTTTTACATCAAAGTTTAAGAACCAATTAGTTTGAAGACGCAGTCAGCGTTAGTGTAATTTACTGCAAAATTAAGATCATGTTCGCAGTACGTGGAATGAATATTCGTGTTTCGATCTTGCGAGCGCGAAGAGACGCGACCCTATAGTATATAAATTGTTACATTATTTATATTATTTTAGTAAAAGTAAAATAAAACTAGATTTATATATAAAATATATGAAAAAAATAGAGTCAAGTAAAAATAATGTTTGAAAGTTTCACGTTATTTCCCATGTGGATCAAATGTGACACATGATTAAAAGTCGTTCCTTTAGTAAGCTAGAATGTATGTAGCCAGATAATAATAGTCAATTAATATTTAAGCCAAGTTAATGATGCTCATTTATTAATATAAATGAGTTCATAAGAAATACCCAGTCTAATATAAAGTTCATAATCTATGTTTATATAAAATACATTTCATAAATATTTGTTTAAAAGTGTTTTCTCAACTTAAAATTTAGGCAGTTCAAGTATTACTTTCAATACAAAACTATCATTTCATAAATCCTGCCCCTTTGATGTTTCACCCGAATTGAAACTATATCAACTTTTGAATTTTTGTTAAAAAAATAAATTTAACGTCCACCGCAATTCGTTCCATCCGTCCGCGGGATTTCAGAGGAAAATTAAAACGGGTTTTCGTTTTTAGCTGTCATAGCGCCGCCTGAAACTTCAGCAGTAGAGATAAAGAGCGGTCGGTCTAACCATCTTAATATTTTGTAAAAGTTTGCAATAAGGCAGATTGTGTAGCAATCATTTATTTTAACGTTGTTTATTAATTAATTGTATTATAATTATAGTAGTAGAGTTTAGCAATTATTATCAGTTCTAAATGCGATAGTCACCTGTTATGGCAACCTTTAAAATTGAGTTCTGTAACTTAGAACGTGTCGCTGAAAGAAACATATTTTTAAATAAATATGACAGACACACGTAAACTAAATAATTTAAAGTTTTTATAACATTATAAAAACTAGGCGCACTCCTCAACTTTCTTTGCGTAATTTACGTAGTGTAAAATCCCGTTTTTTCCCCCTTTTTATAGGTATTTCGAGAATTTTTTTTAGTGCTCCCCCACACTCCGTAGGTTCATCTTCATTACAGCGTTCTACGCCGCGTAATTCCGACTGTGCATTAATTATATAGATTAGAACAACTAGTGCCTACTTATAAATAGCTTTTAACACGTAAAAAACAAAACATAAGTATTAAAAGTTTAACTTTCAAGCAGATACGTTGCAATATTCCACTTTTATGGCATTAGAGCACAACGTTTCATGTAAATGGGGCTAAAAAGGGGGAGCCCCTCCTACGAGCATCTGTAGGTGTTTAGATTTATGTAGATTGCGAGCAGGACAAAGGAGTTGCTATACGTTTCGCATTCACTCGCCTTTGATCGGATATGGGCATTGTTCCTTAACGTGGCGAATGTATTTTGAATTATAAATAATTAAATATAATTATGTATTAAGTTTCTATTAAAAATTTAAATAACATTCATGTTAATATATTAAGCAATAAGTTTAAGGTCGTCGTGTTTTGGGACAATGGAAATCAAAGCGCAGCGTTAAGCTCCGCCTCTCAACAATGTCTCGAAAATTGTGGGAAAAGTGGAGAACGCAGTATATTTACACGAGGTTTTCTCTGTCTACCCTGCTATATGGGATAAAGCGCTAAACTAAAAAAAATTAAAGAAAATAAAGGTGTAGATGATTACTTCTTAAATATAAATAAAATTTAAAACATAAGTATTCTTTTCTAAAAACTCCATTTTTTTTTAAATATACCTAGACTATTATTTGTATTATAAACATAAATATCCCTATATCGGGTTCCATAAAAAAAAAACATCACCCACTACAAACCTAACACCCACTAATACAATCTCGGTATCTTCACGAACCATCCAAGCCTAGCTAACGTAACTCAGCTACAATTGCACGCATCTGCGGACGAACACAGCCGCGCCCTCTCGTACCTACATAATGCACCACTGTCGCGTATTAGATTACTTGGCGACGCGCTAATGTAATTAAATGCATACGTTTAGTGTTAATTGTATATTATCTTTATTTTAAACTATTAAATATATGGTATTGAGAAGTTATTCTGTATTCTCCATATAGCAAAGTAGGCAAAGAGAGGTTCTCTACTTTGTGGCCAGAATTTAGATATCACGTGTTGCTTGGCGGATATAAACGCCACTCTCTCGAGTGTTAACCGAGCCCGCAACTATCACGCTTTCAAGAGAACATTATCACACGATAACCTCAATGTCAAATAACAAATTAACAAATAAAAAATGATGACATTCAGACTTAATTTTATAAGGGCTTTATATCTGTCAGAAAACTCACTAAAACGTAAGTAAACGTGTAAAATAAAAAGACAATAATAATAAATTGTTGATAAGAATATAACCTTATATAAATTTAATTATAATATGCATATTGCGACACAAAAGTCTGGCCTTCTGCAGTCAACGTAAGGCTGAATAATTATATTAAGGAAGTAATATAAAAAATACTGTACATTACCTACGTAAAGATAAGTATTTTCGAATATGGAGATAAACTATTAAAGTTTAAAAATCTGTTTAAAAAACAATCAGTTAACTAAATATTACATATATATTTTACCTCGAAAGAAGGACCTTTCAAACTTTTACGTTTACTAATGTTACATTTTCACCATTCCGAATTAAAACGACAGTAGTGACTCATTTCTACGTCTCTCCGTTGTATAGCATATAGAAAACAAAAAGTGTATATTATAGATAAACGTGCGTTTACCACCAATACAGGTTTTGTCTCGTTATATTATGTATTTTATATGAAAAAATGTCCGCGTCATATTATTAAGCGTGATTATAATCATATCATACTCAATTGCTATATTGTATGTAGAAGTGAAAGTGAAGCCACCTACCTACCTGTGTTGCGTGACATGATGCGTTTATAAATTAAAACAATAATTTATATGTAGATAATCTTTTTATTGATATTATATTAGAAATTTATTATCTAATATCTAGCTATCATTAAATACTTGTTCAAGTAATAAAATTTCCTAATAGAAAATGTAATAACAAATACATAAGTACATTTTTTAAAGTTAAACTTAGTACTTTAAGTATCTGTAACTTCCTATCTTAGTGCGGCGTTGAATTCCGCCATAAAACACGCTGTTTCAAATTCGAGCGGAACGTGTAGTAAAGTGACTCGGAGTGGTCTTGTACTAGATTCTCTCTGTCTATCTATCAAAGCGGAATAAACAGTGAAGCTAAAATTTTGTTTGTCATTGTTAAGTAGGAACATTAAATCAAATCAGCTTCACGCTGTATCCCCCACAGAGCAGGGTAGGCCGAGGGAACCTAGTGTTAAAAGACTCCGTTTCCCATTTTCCGGAGGCAAGTCTGGAGGCATTGCGTGTTAACTAAGCTTTTAGTCTATTTCGCTACCGACTGCTCTACGTACATAAAAACGTTTTCCATTTCAGCCTAAGAAATATCGTGTTAAACTTTCAAATAAATAATCGTCATGCTCGAAATGCTCGTGACCTTAAAACCCACCTACTGCTGGCAAATCAGGTACAATTTTGATAACCTTTTATCACACCTTTGAAATTTTTCTTTTAACTTTATTGTTGGGTGGGCAGAGAGTAGTCTGTTGCCAATTTAACGACGAATTTTTGACACATTGCGTGTTGAGTGGCGGAACTCAACACCGCGGTTTGTATTATTACCAGAGCAAGGACGTGATAATATTAAATAAGTCAATCTTTTAAGTTAATTGGGCGGAATCAAACCTACAACCGTCACGTTCACAGTTACACGCCCTGCTACTGTACCACGAAGGCATCTATATTTTATAAAATAATCATATTTTTCCCGTGTGATAGCTATCTTAACCGAAGACGTCGTTTGATCGCAAAATGAGATTCAGTTATGAGCCGCCATTTCTACGAGTATATGATATACCTTGTTAGGGAGTATCCACACGTATACGCACTTGATACGTAAAGAATAATAGCATCGTGTACAATAAAATGTAAGTGAGCTATATTGGTTGTTTAACACCGCTTTGAATACACATGCCTTTTATTGCTTTTTTGTTCGTAATACTTTATATTATTAGTATTGGAATAGTTAGCGTGTCTTAGTCAATGTGACAGTCGATTTAAGCTTATATTATATACTTAGTCATTTCTTTTTAGTGTTAGAGGAAAAGTATGCAAAAAATAGTAAACGGAGTGTCTTTTCACAGATTTTTTAATATATCGAAAAAATGTTAATAACGAGTTGTTGATCAATATAAATAATATAATATTTCGACGAATTAAACGATCCAAAAACTAAAATAATTCTTAATTAACTTCTCACTTTATTTTCATACGAATAAATGTAGAGCGTCCCCCATATCGTATTAGTAGCAACCAAGTAGCTGGTAATAGAAAACGGCAAATTGACCAATCAGAGGCGTCGTACATGAGTAATTGAGCTAGATGTGCAATTCTGCTGGTTTTATCAGATAAGGCCTGCAATAATGATATACTTGAATCTTATCAAGACGTTGAAACTTTGAAGAATATTTAAAAGCTACTCCGGGAAATGTATATATATTTTATTTTATTTTATCTTCCTTCGTAAAAGTAATAATCGAAGCCCGTCGCCACGCAGGGACACAAGTGTGCGACTGTAAACGCGACAACCTGTGGGTTCAAGTCCCACTCCAGGAAATAAAATATTTAATATTTTTATTTCCGCACTCTAGTAAAAAGGCAAAGCGCGGCGTCGAGTTCCGCCGCTTAACAAGCTATGCTAGATACAAAATTGGGCGGAAAGTGGGAAACACTAGTGTCTCAGGTTTCCTCTGCTTTCCCTATCAAGTGCGTGAATATAAACAATACAAAGGAAAGAGAAGAGCAAAACTTGCTATAAACTTAGTTATCTATATACAGGGTGAGTCATATTGAACTTTCCGGTTTTGGAAGGACGTTGCACGAAGAAGGGAAGGAGTAGAAGGGTGGGGATGGTGTCATTAGACGCGCCATGACATGCATTTTTAGTGTGAGCAATGGCTTGGTCGGGACAACATCGTGCGTTCGTAGTTGAAGAGTTTATTAAAAATGGCGGCTCCGTGATCACAACACAGCGTGCGTTCCGTTTACATTTTGCTATTGGTCGACGTGATCCCATTCCCACTGGACCAACAATCAGAAATTGGGTATCAAATTTTAGAGCAACATCATCAGCATTAAAAACAAGACCACAAGGCCGAATTAGGACGTCAACGTCAGCGGAAAACGTGGATAGAGTGCGGGCTTCAATTCAACAATCCCCTCGGCGTTCTGTTCGGAAACATGCCGCTTCACTAGGATTATCTTTCAGTAGTGTCCGCAGAATACTGCATAGAGACCTTAAATTTCACCCATACAAGATTCAGGTAGTGCAAGAATTAACAGTTAGAGACTTAGACACACGAACAAATTTATGCCGCGACATTCAGCAGATCCCCCGCACTGCTGTTTTGATCTTCAGTGATGAGGCACATTTTCACCTCGCCGGAACTGTCAACAAACCTGAAACCTGAAGGAAAAGGTGTACACGCATCGTCCCCGAACCATCGATGAACTGAAGGCTGCAATCACGGAAGAAATCAATGCTATTCCGCTGAATATGACTCGACGAGTAATGGACAACTTCCGGGAAAGGCTTCAGCAGTGTGTGGTCAATGGAGGTAGACATTTACAGGATATCATTTTTAAAACCAACTAAATTAAAACTGCATGTTATGTGCTTTCAAACAATAAAATAATTTTTACTGCATGTCGCTTTGTTTTTAATACACACCTTATTGAAATCGGAAAGTTCAATATGACTCACCCTGTATATAAAAGGACTTGTCCTCACTGGCTGAGGTAAGACGCACGCACAGCCGTAACCGCTGATGGTAGAAACGTGAAATTTGGACAGATGTTTACTTTTGTAATCTGGACATCCACTAAGAAGGGATTTTAAAAAATTTCAACCCTAAAGGGGTGAAATAGGGGTTCAAAGTTTGTATGGAAAAAAATGAAATCGGCACCGATTTTTATAAAATTTTAAATTTAGATTTTTAAAAGTATTTAATTGAACACGTATTTCAAGGTTTTCTAGAATTCTCCCCCTAAGGGTGCAAATAAGGGGTTGAAAGTTTGTATGGAAAAATCTTTAAATCGCCACCGATTTTTATAAAATTTGAAATTTAGACTTAAAAATATTTCTTAAATCTCGTGAAGGCCGAAAAAGAAAAACAATCTAAATATTTGGACCTAGCCCATGAGATTACCGCCATGTGGGATGTCAATGCGACTATCATTGTGCCGATAGTGGTTTCGGTTAACGGTTTAATAGCGAAAAGCCTCGACCAACACCTTAAGAGGCTATCGCTTAGCTGTTGGATCAAGAACCGGATACAGAAGGCAGTATTACTTGAGACGGCACGTATTGTGCGGAGGTTCCTCTCTCTGGAGCCCTAGCCACCGATGGCTTGGACCCTTGTCCCGCCCTCGGAAGAGTGGTTTTTTATATTTTTAAATGTATCTTTTTTATAATAATTTATATTTAAAAATGTAAAATTGATTCACTAATTTAATAAAAGTATATTCAGATTTCATTGAACACATGTTTCGTGGTTTATTAGAATTCACCCCTAATTACGCAAGCGAAGCTGCGCGCGTCCGCTAGTTTAGTTATAAATATACTTAACTCCTTTTGAATACAACTGTAGTAAATTTATATAACGAAGAGAGAGTCCTCTAAGTAACAAGACAATTTAATCAAGCTTCTGCTATCCACCTGTTGCGTAATAGCTAGCTATCTGGCCATTACTACAACAGAACTGTTCTTCATAATACATATACTTATAAGACATTTATTTCACTTTAAATATTGAGGTAACATTTTCACAAAAAAAAAAAACTTTAAACATATTTCTTACAGTGGAATTAAAAAACACTCATTTGAAATATTAGTTTACCATTAACAAACATATCAGAGTAAAACAGTAAATAATAAAAAAAATCCCTATTCAATATTCAACCGTACAACACAATTAAATAAAATTTCTCATTCGCATATAAAATCCCATGTGACGTAACGAACGACATCCAATTAGGCATTTCCCACATAAATACATATATATCTATATATGTGTATGTATATCATAACTGGGCGATCGAGGCATAGCTTTCGTTGCTTTTTTAAACTTATTCACGGCGTATTAACGCTATCGGCTCACCTTTATTGGATTTAAAAAAAAAAAGAAAAAAAGATCATTCAATAATCCGCGGCTACCGGAGTCGGTCGTTAATCAATTTGAACAACTCTGACTCATTTTAATTAATATCATACTTATAGCTCACTGTTGGTTTAACTACCTGTTATTATGAAAGATGCGGTCTTATTTGCTTAATTAAATGTTAATGACATCCTATCCGCACAGTGGGGGGCGAGACTAATTAGTGGCAACGGGAAGTAGCTGGTTCGAATCTAGGAGGCGATAAACTTTGTATTACACGATGTTTATATCATTTTGTAATTAGACTAATAATCTTTCAATGTAGTAAAATAATATGAAGCGAACGTCTCCAGAACAGTAAACAGGAGTTTACTCTCTAATAAAATTATGTATCACAGCATAAAAGTAATTATTTCGAAGAAACTATTATACCTATAAATACAAAAAAATACTTTTGTATTACATATAAAAACTTGTAAAATGATATATAAATAAAACTACATGTACCTCCATCAGTAAATAAACATAAAGACAACTTTTTTTATATATATAATAAAATGAATCATGAATATTTTATCATTTCATCAAAACCATACAGATAATATTCGAATGCCAAACTAAAGAAATCTCAAAGGGAAATATAAAATGTATGTAGGCGACATCTCAGGAGATAGCTTCTTTGAGCATAACTTAGTGCGTAATAAATTCCATATCGGTACTTTATTATCGGATCGCCCATAAAAATAAGTGCAATAGTTCTATAGACTTTTTGTGGGAGACAATTTATGGTGAGTTAAGGTGAAAAGTATTTTGTTGATAAGATGGAATATTTTGAGTAGGCGTAAAGTCGGTACAGATGTCCATGTTAGATACTGTTAAAAAATCAAATAATTGTCTAGTTCCTCTCAAATAAATACTATGAGTATCATCATACAATGAATGATGGTTAAACCAGAAGCTATAGAAAAAAACGGAGACCATAATATGTATGTAAATGAATATTCTACTCCAAGCAGTATATATAAATAAATACTCTCTATAGAGTACAATAAAAACCCTCAGTTTTGGGCATCTACCGCTAACTAACACAAAACACATCGCATGACCCATTTATGATAAAGATAGATAGATCTACAACAATCTATCAAATGCACGGACGTTTTCAAATATCGACTAAGCGAATGGTAATCGAATGATAGTGGTGTATAGTATGGGGCTATTTCCCAGATGCACTCGACGCGATTGCCTCCCTCCCGTACAATGGCGAGTTAGAAAGTATTGCATTGATATCCGATAAGACGCCTGTTGCACTCGCCTCTGAGATTAGATGCTGGCTGTATAAAAGCATTTTTACGAATATAAGTATTTCCAGTTGTTATATTATATTGTACTTATTTGATATATATTATGTACATTTATATGAGCGTTACAGATAGGTTGCTGTTTTATAAAATTAAATAACTTAACCAAAATCAACAATGTCGATGAAAAAGCCAATGTCCTTTTGATCAAATAACAGTAATTCAAAAAATTTAAATTCCTTTCATTTGTACTAAATTTATTTTATAACGTCATATGCAAAAAGTTTACGTATTTTTCAATAAAATAAGGTTATTATTTATAGAAAATGTTTCCCAATAATGCACAGTGACAATTACTTTTTGCCATCGACATCCTTTAACAGAGTTTAACGTAATTGAATGACCAATAGTCAGCTCCGAATATAAGTACAAAATACTCGGAAAAACATCGAAACATTGACATTAAAGCGTATATGTATATTTCAACATGAAATATTCAATAAATACATATGTAAATGACCAGATTTTTCAAAAAATATAGAGTTTATTGTTCAATATTTTACTTTACATGGCGATTGCGCTTAAATGCACCACTGTTGGCAGAAGTGGAGCCCATAGCCGTTGCAAGCCAAAGTTAATTTAAAAAATCTATTTTGTATTAAATAATAATGCAATCAAGACGTATATTTTACTTACCATCATGTATGCCTACATAATTTATATGAGAGAATATTTTATAATGGTAAGTACCTATATCTAAAGACAAAAAGCAGAACATTAATAGCTTATTCATATTTTAACGACATTTTCCTTAAACAAACAGAATAAAACAAAATAAACATTTATTTATTTAAGACACTTAAAGGTAGCGAGAAATCTTTATAAAAAGAATAAAGAACACAATTTGCAGTGCATTAAAAAGTAATCAGTTGTAGGTACGAAGATGAAACAATGCGTTATGGCTCGACTGGGCAATGACACCTGCGGCCGTTGACATGCGCCCGCGCACCGGCCGATTGTATCACCCTTAAAAGTATTACGATCGATTTGCTTTTTATGAGATTATTTAATGGATCATCTGCTTGCCTTTGAATTACTGCTACCGAACAGTTTTTTGAGAAGCTTTTATAGTCTTATCTCAAAGAGTAATGCATATTAATAAAAACATACTCTCTCATATCAGTGTTATAAAGATAATTGAAATAATAAAACATTGCGTGCTATCTTTAAAAGACATCGTTCATGTAAATAAATATAATATAGCAACTTTCTAGAAGCACTTGACTCTGTTTCAGAAAGTAAGCATTGTTCCGCAGAGCTGATGGGCTGTGGTTGAGGTAAGTTTTAGTTCATTATAATGACTAACTTCAATATCCACGCACAATCTTATTCACCGACGCGACGCGACGGGTACAATCAGCCAACTTATAGAGCTGTGGTTGACTCAGAATAGGTTTTACCGACGGACAAATTGAAATATTTATTTAGCCAATTGTGGCTTTGTTTGTGATTACTTCGTGACCTACAAACAACTGGAATGAAAAAGTTAAATATTGAATTTTTAGTTCGGGACTTTTATCGCACAGCCACGTAATAACTTTAGCGTAACGCGTCGCGACAATGGATTTCCGAATCGACTTCATTTTAAACAATATGAATATTCATTTTGAGGAAAAAATATTTTGCGTAAATGCAAGAAAGCAGGAATTGTGACACAATTTAACTGTTAAAATAACAAATATTATATAAAAAGTAACAGTTTTTGAAATAACTATTACAGAAAACGTTAAGCCAGAAAAAAATCATAACTAAACGGAATTTCGAATCCACGTAAACTTAATTAATGTAACACAATGTGTAAGAAATGATATATTTTATCTTCAGTTTAAATTGTAAAGAATTAACGCTAAAAGGGGCCTCGGTAATGTAAAGCCGAATCAGGTTTATATAGGCCAGATTCCAGACCTTTGTTTATAGCCAAGGATCCGTAAATCTAGTACTCAAATGCTTTGAGTTGATTTTATCAGTAAGTGATTGGTTCAGTGTATGGATTCTGTTTGTTTATTCATCAATTGTGTAAAGAAATTAAATAAAACAAACAAGGTTTAGTAAGAAAATATACTAATGCCAATGAATTATATTATCACCTTTCATACAAACATTCTATTACTAAATCATTCCCTTTCCTCAATTATGCAAAAAATACAATTCGAATTGTTAATATAGCTTTGATTCTGTAACAAGTCAGTCAATAAATGAAATATATAATGCCAATATATTTCTATATGTCATATAGTATGTTTAATTTTATAAGCACGTGCCGAGATTTACGCGTGGGTTTAACAATGGTCCATAACTTCAATATTGAATGAAATGAATCACAATCAATTAGAATAACATTTTTTTCTTTTTCTATAAGTCTATAGCAAGACCAATAACATAACCTCATGATTTAATTTCAAAGCCGAAATTACGAAAATAATTTAGATATTATTGAAGCTTATTTGAAACTCACTTGAAAAACCATAGAAATGTCAATTTTAATTCTCACATATATCGAAATGAGTAAAAACTTTCCAGACGAATCTGAAAACATGTTAAACTCAATTTATCTATTGCAGACATCCACAGTTAGAAAGTTGTAAGTTCTAACATTGAAGACTTAGTTAATTGTCCGTCTCTCAACCGAATATAGTAAAATAAATCATATAAGGTATGCGAATCACATCATTTTGTACGACAAGGCCGTCGCTGTGTTCCGACGCGACCGTAAGGAGGTCAATGCAAGAGACGATTCGAGGTTTTCCCTCCGTGGAGGAAGAGGACAATGTTTGTTAACCGACTTCTGTAAGAAAAGGAGGTTATCAATTCGACTGTATTTTTTTTTTTTAAATTTTTTTTTTTATTTTTTTTTTATGTTTGTTACCTCATAACTTTTAACTGGGTGAACCGATTTTGATAATTTTTTTTTTATTTGAAAGGTATAGCTTCCCGAATGGTCCCATTTTTTTTTGGTCCATGTCTGACAATGGTATCCATGAGAAAATCACATAAGTCTTAAATTTGCATTATGCATGTGCGCGACTAATAGCCGAATAACTCAATGTCGCGCCAACCGATTTTGATGATTCTTTTTTTATTTGAAAGGATACACTTCAAGGATAATTTGGTGAAAGTTTGGTTAGGTTTCGATTATGGAATCCGGAGAAAATTGAGAAAGTTTGTTTTTTTTTGGTAAAAAATTAATTATACTGTAATAGTTACAAGCAAAAACTTTTTAAATTGATGTCAGAAATGAGAATCCTGATGGTTGCATTTCTTTTCAACCAACCTCAAAAAAGAGGATGTTCTCATTTTCAACCAACTTCAAAGAAGGGAGATTCTCAATTCGCCCGAATACTTTTTATGTATGTTCTTGTTAATATACCAAAATGTAACTTTGCACAAAAATAATACCTAATTAAATGAAGTTTTACATAGGACAATGACAACCAATCGTTGAGAACCACTACCACCACCATCACCACTCGTTTAAGAAGCATCATTTTAAGATCTACCCATCACTTAAAATCATAAAATAAATTAATTTTTAACAAAAAGAAAAACCGACTTCTAACAAGGAACTAAAAAGTGAAAAATAATTTTACAAAGATTTTATAATTTTAAAGTCGGTGTCAAACTACTGCTACAACACCTTTACTACAATATCTAATTACTAAGCCTGTTTGTTTTACTTGCCACCGACTTCAAAATTATAAAATCTTTGTATAATTATTTTTCACTTTTTAGTTCCTTGTTAGAAGTCGGTTTTTCTTTTTTTGTTAAAAATTAATTTACAACAATATCGCTTACATGATAAGTTATACATATGTGAGTGAAATAGCAAATTCAATTTGTATGAATCATATACAAAATATACTAAAAATGAAATAATTAAACGACTTAGACAAAGACATTATGGCAGAAGAATTTCTGCTGAAAATGTTAATCATTTAGAATTAGACATTTACTTTAATAGAAAACTCAAGCTATTAGCACTAACGGATATATACACCAGTAGGTACTAGGTTCCTACTAAAGTTAGTCACAACGCGTTTTATTCCACACACGCTGCTGACTCATTCATTTTCACCTTGTATCGTCTTTCTACCATTCCGAGGGCACAAAGGTTTTTATTACACCGTACACAGAATGTTGATTCAGAATGGCAAAAGCCATAACGTTCCGTATAAAAGCTGTACCGACGCACACAAGACCTATAAAACTTCCTGAAACCACCCCCAGGGGGAGGGGGAGGGGGGGGAGAGGGATGGAAGTGGAAAGGGATGACAAGGTGCGCCGCGAGGACTGAATGGAAGAAAACAAATCGCATAAAACTTCATTCTGGAGTACATAACCCTAAAGTAAACACGAGTACTTTGGGTAATTTAAGTAATTAATATTTGCTATTTGCATTGTACGTACTCCTAAAATTAGAATATATACGTTACATAAAAGTAAGATAAAAGAAGAATATTTACTAACCACATACCATATGTTTAATATTTGACGCTTTAATTAAGAATTTTAAAGTTGAAGTATTATTATTTTTACAATACAATAAAAAACAATGTCATTTATTTATTTTTTGCATTTATCTATTGTAGTCTAAACAAGACGATTAGGAATCAATTATAAAAAAGTTAGCTAGATAGAAAAAAATCCTTGAATAACATACAAACCTGTATAAATATAAATAAAACTCCTCCCCTTTAATGATTGACAGACGAAACTACTGCTGAACTTAGAAATTATGGACTGTCCGGTGCTCCCCGATAAGAGAGTATTTCTCAAAATTCCCAAAGGTACGGGAAAAACATAATTCTATCCATCCATCCATTTACCTCTTAAATAAGAAAATAAATCTTCAAATTCATTTACTACACAACCCATAAAATCCACAACATACCATATAGCAAAACACAATAGAATCAGACATTTATATTAGGGCTGTTGAAAAAGAAAAGAACGATACGTGTTCCCAGAATGAGTCGCTTATAATAAGGTAACGAATAAAACTCAGCGCCGTAGACATGTTTATCGCGCTCGTAATGTACGCGGCGTACACTTTTCAAATGCAAACATAAATTTTCAATGGCAACTAAGTATATATAAGTGGTCGTTGGGCGCGCTCGCGGAATTTTTATTTTGGAAGGGACATGTGAATGTTTCACAGGAATTGTACAATTAAATTTAATTAGTGACGATTGAAATTAAATAACTACCTACTAACCTATACTAATATTATAAAGCTGAAGGATTTGTTAAGTTGATCGCGTTACTATCAGGAACTGGTGCTGGTTCAAATTATAAAATTATTTTAGTCTCGGATAGTCCATTTAATTAGGAAGGCTTTAGGCCATCGACGTTAATCGATTCGCTGTAATCTACTGTACTTGCGGTCAGCGTTACCTCGAATACAGAGTACGTCATATGTCATACACAACTCTTACATATATTGCTTTAACTATACAGACGAAGCAGGATGTCAAAACTAGTGTGAAAAAAACAAACAAATATCCCGCCCACTAATAAATCTCGTAGCTCTTCACTAAAATGACCAACGCTAAGTAATATTCCCGACTTGTAGCAAAACCCAACCGTTTAGAATACAATGGCACATTGAGCATAAACTAGAGATTTGCGTATCGGCCAATATTTATGTGACGGCGGTTAACGCCACCGCATCCTACGCTGTCTATGCACTACGATATACCCACATTTGTATATTATATGTATGCATTTTTAGCATTCAAAACTGAACAATATTATTCGAGAAAATACATATAAAACTTATTGGTTGAACGTGAATTCAAATGCTGGCGCTTTAAAATGATAGTAGATATTCATTCGTATGCTTTCTTTATATGAGTTTCATAATAAAACAATGGTCCTAGTTTGATTTATAAAAAAAACTTAAGTTAAAGTAAAATACTAACAATAACAGTAGAAATAAACTAACATATACTATTAATATTCTTTCATATCGTATCTCCCGGTCGTTACCAATATAAAGTATTTAATTACGGTTATTATTATCGCAAATTAACTTTTCCTCGTGAAAGTGACTTTATTCCATTGTGTGCATGCTATTGGTGGTTTTTTCTTCTAATTCTCGTCGGCGAGTGCGTTGAGCTGAACAATAGATAATAAGTGCTTACAGCATCGATGTTACTTGTCATTATAAACTATAAGGATATTATAGCCATAAGGATAACAAATTAAATTTTGTGTTTATTGTAAATTTCTTTAAGTAATATATATGATTCATGTTTCATTTAAAATGTAATTCAAATTATATTTAAAAAATGAATCTAATTTTGGAGATATGAGATGAGTTGGAGATAATGAAAAAAGATCAGGGAAAAAAAGTTATTTACTTTAAATATATACAAACTAATAATGAACACACACAAGACTATAGAGAATAGAAATTAAAAATAATAATTCAAATCATATAAATACAAAAACATCAATCAAAAATCAAATTAAAACACAGTTTAATCATCATACAATTACTCTATCACAATAACTAGTTCACAGGTTGCATTTATTGCTAACGCCCTATACTATCACTCTGTTTTCACTGTGAAAGTACGATTAGACTAATGCGAAACGAGCGATTGGTCAATTGACGTGTGCCCTACGTGTAGGTGTGTTCGTATTTACTATAGGAAAATATGAATGTGTGTATTCTTCCTTATGGATGTGTGCATATAAAGTTTCATTGTGTGTGTGTATGTGTGTACAGTGCAGTGGCTAATTCCGTTAACGACCTCGCCCGTCGTATGTTCATTACATACCCTCTGTTGATGATAAATGATTCGTGGTAGGGGGCCCATGCCTTTTGCGATATTAGCACATGCATTCTTAGAAATATTGGAAGTTAATACACAAGTTAACTAAGTTAATTTTTTTTATGAAAAAGACTTGTAAGTTACAAAGTTACGGGCTATAGTGGGGCAACTGGAAAGCAACAAACTACAAATGCGATAAGTTATTTTAATTTTTCCGCTCTAGCAAGGCAAATTTCGTTCCGCTACTAAAAGTGATGTCATGATTTCGGGAGAAAGGTGAAGAACGAAGAGTTTTTACACAAGACTTTTTTCTCTACCTACCCTTCTATATGTTAAATATAGCGTGAAGCTAATAAAACACAAACATTTAAAGAAAAGCTTATTATGTGCTACATACATTCTCGTAAATATATACATTTAAGACACGATGCCACATATACTCAATTTACCAAACGAGTCGTATTACAAATTTAATACGGAACATTTTTATAAATCAGCTTACTGGTACTCTCGATCTGTTCAGGGATGAAGGGATTATAGGATACCAAGTAATGTAAAAACAGATTCCGCCGTGAATACCCCACGGTAAATATTCTCCGATAAATTATATTGTCAAAATATTTATAACGGCGGTTCTCTATAAATTCGACACATACTTACTTTTATAAAAGTAGATAAATTTCAATATAATATTATGTGCCTAAGGTGTAAACATAAATGCCGTTTCATAATTCAGATATAGGTAGAAAAGTTTACTATGAAATTTAATCCAAGGTTCCCTATTGAAAGAGTGAAATGTATACTGCGAAACTTTTCGTTTTCGCCTTTGATATTCAATAGCGCTAGGAGTTTTACATTTGTGATGTTTGAAATATTCCCAGTGGATTTAAGCATAACATCTTACGGACACCTGTTTTATTTGTGCACGAGTGTAAAACTTCAGTTTTAACGATTTACTTGAACAAATCAAACAACTAGAAAAAGATTTGCATATTCCTTTTCGTTGTAAAAATGTTAGAAATTTACTATTCGTATCATTTGAAACATCATTTCACTTGCGACCGACTACATCCTTGAAATAGTGCACGTTCTTTGACTGTCACGGTAACAAAAGTATTCAATAAGGATAACGAGAACCTAGGAAAGCATCTTCACACTTTTCACACACACAGTAGAGTAGGCAGAGACAACCAAAAGTCACTTTCTCTATTTCCTCTCGAATTCAAGACAATCTCTTTACATATATACTTCTAATATGTGCTACCATTATCATCACTTTTTCACAAATGTTTCTAAAAAAATAAGTATTTTCCTTCCAAAGTATGCAATAATATTTTAAATGTATTCCATCATGGTGTTCCTAGTGTAGCAAATCGGTGCAGTGTAATCCGCGTTGACAACCGCAGTCCGCACACACGGCGCGATGCGTTTGCAAATTGACTTGTCGCGTTTTAATGCCGAGTGTGGGATCCGCTTTATTGAGACGTCGTCTTTGATGCTTTATTATGATGAGAGTTCTCCTTGTATTACACTTTTTGTTATAACTTTGAGAAGTCTATAATAAATATAATTTATATAATCTAAAAAATATTACAATTGCTGTTTTGATACATTGAATTCTACTTCTATTTCTTAGAGGTCTTTTGTGTCTTTTTCACTTCTCTACCAATAATAAAAGTCATTTGTAGTTTTATTAGTTTCACTTGATTGTTTAAGTTTTAAGTCGGCTAGATTAGTCTTAGCATTATATATATTAGGGGGAAGTACGAGTTTTTATTGTACTAAAGCAATTACATCATGACACTAGTTGACTTGCAATTGCAAACTCAAAACTGAATCTACATCAGTTCAGTAAGAACACATCTTGTGCCAATCCATTGATATCCAGAAGTCCTCTAGATCCTATCGTATCCTGCTAATCTGTATCGGGACAGACTTGTCGTTGCAAATTGACTTGTCGTTGTGCCGTGCCGAGAGTGTGGAACCCGCTTAATTGAGACATCAACGTTGATTATACCTGTTATTACCAAAATGACGCTTCTGTCTATAGACACATGACAAAATCGATTTTATTTTACAGTTTTCCTGTAAACAAAGTTTGCAAATATAGCAAAAAAACACCGAAAGATAAACACGAATCCACTTTAAAATAAAATCATATCAAAACCATTCAACTGTATGCAAATCGAAAACTCATTCATAATATCTGCATACAAAAAATGAATACTACATTGTTAAACGTATCGTAACTTTTTAATCTGTTAAACGGCCCACAATAACAAGAATAATAATAATAATAATCAATCGAAAAGAGAAACGGAAACCCAAGCAAAAACGTATATACCAAAAATCCGTGGAATCTCATTGAAAAGTGCTTCAGAGTGCAATTATAAGCCGTTCCGCGTAAAAAGTCGACGGTTATGAAGCGTTTCAGCGGTTGGTGGCCGCCTGTTTTATTTAGTCTCATTATATCGCGGCCGGCCCGGGGGATTACTGCGGAAGAGGACGGTGTAATTGAGCGATAGCGGGTATAAATACAATGTAACTAAATTACACGCTAACAACGCTTGTTTTTGTTCGCATCGATGGATCGATTTGTAAGAACTGGATATGAACAAGTTAATACGATCGGATATCTTTTTTGAAAGTTATTAATCATAATATAACATTATATTTAATCTAAACTCAAGAATATCCGTTTACCTCATTCATAGACGACAGGAATTATTAACCTAAACTTCTAAAACGTTTTTATTAATAAACCACTTATGAAATATCACTAAATAAAATAGTATAAATTGTACTATAAATTGTTATAAACATCGAGTCAAGTACGTACAGAAAGTAAAACAAAATGGAACTTTATCGATACTTGACACAGTCAATGTCTTGTTCTATTGTTCGACGTCGCCTTCGCGCGGCCTTGATGACGCTTCAGTAACTTACGCGCCTTTGAATCTTTGTGCCTTACAGATTTTCATTTGTCATTTGAATTTTGCTTAAATTTATTTATTTTAATCATCAATAGCGAAATAATCTTCTCCAAAAAAGTCTCGTAATTTCTTAACAATTACCTACTTTATTAAAACTATAAATTGTTCTAACCAAAAATTTTAACAATTTCATATTGTTAAGCAATTAGAACATTTATAAAACAGGCTATTAACAAAATTGTTCGTACTTTAACTACTTCCATTGTACAGGCTCTTATCAGCACTGTGATATGGCCTTGTTATCGCTCTAGTAAGTTACATATTTCTGTGCAAAAATAAATGAACAATTAATATTAGACCTAGTCTAATGTTTTGCGATTATTAGATATTAAATATTATTAAAATAGGCTATGGTATAATTAGTTATCATTATAAGTTATCATTATTTTAGATAATTTTAACGTCGTAAATAAATATTATTATACAATCTTTAAATATGGAAATTTTTCAAAATATTTTAGGAAACGTATCATAAGTCTTAAGATCAATTATTATATTAACATACGTAATAAATATAAATTAAATAAACAATAATTAAACATTCGTGGCAAATGGACAACAATGTTACTTACTAGAATTAATGATTCTCATAAGTTAAGATACTAATTTGTTGCCAAGTGTGTACTGTATATGAATCACTGTGTGACTAATGTTTTGACTTTCATCATCGAATAACAGTACTTTATTTAAAGAAGTAGGTATACGGTTTTTGACGCTAATGCACACAAAAACTTACTAAATATGCTTTGGATATGATGCGATCAATTTCCTTAAAAGAAATATTTCAAATTTAATAGTTTTGCTAACTAATATAATGACATATATCAAGACATTCATTTTCAAAATAAACGTACCGTTATATACCATCTAAGATCATAAATTCCTGAACTACTTATGCAATTAAGTAATATTGTGTCCTCAGATGCCTTGAATTTGAGAATTCTCTTGAAACTATTGCATACACTGGACGACCTAGAAAGCCTTCAACGTGATTAAACGAGGCAAATGAAGACGGAGTGAGGAAATTATTTATTATTTTGATATTCTCTACGTTTAAATAGCTTCAGAGAAATGTTGTTATTAATTAATATGAAGAAGATACTTTATTTGAATA
The DNA here is from genome assembly GCA_016802625.1 of Heliconius numata. Lineage (NCBI taxonomy): Eukaryota > Metazoa > Arthropoda > Insecta > Lepidoptera > Nymphalidae > Heliconius > Heliconius numata. The sequence continues at coordinate 4,413,570 of JAEBDU010013289.1, read as the reverse complement.
TAACGAGCAAACAGATAAAGATTTATCTATATACCAATTATAGTAATATTGTTTGTATTCATATTTTTAGCAAAACACACTTATTGACATAACAAAAAAAAACTTGCACTTCATATTAATTACTATTTATTAGATATTTCGAAAACCAACAAATATGTACGTGAAACACAATCATCCACACAATCCATACAAAATACATTACACACAAAAAAAAACTACATTTTCCACACAATTTTTCAAACTAAATAACCACACTACCCAAAAAAAATTAAATTAAAAAAAGATTCACGATTCACTCTCCATACGCTCCGGCACGAGCAGTGAGTACAGAGGTATAATTAATGAAGAGCGATCCTTTCAGCCTCATTTCCGATTGCAGTAGTTTTGTAATGACCTCTTACATCACTCACTGCCACTCATAATTTATTTCGTTCACTCGCTCGCATCTTCACGCGGCTCACCCTTGACATTCATTGATGTAAAACTTGGGCCGGATGTGTAATATTGCCTAAGAGCTTTCTGATGCAATAAAAACTACCGTGTTAAATTAATGTAGGTACGTACTTGGCGTATTTATTATTATAAAAAACGATTCAAATATAACATTTTTGTGTAATGAAATGAATAAAAAGTCTTTATATACAAATACATATATAAATAGAGCTTTTTTAGGCGAAGCGAAGCGAAAGACTCAATCAACAACTACAACAAACGTAACAAAAAAATTACTTACGCGTATAAAAACGTACCTACATAAGGCATATTCAACTAGGATTATAACTTATAATTCACAAGAGTATCAAAATCACTTTCCTTATAACATAACTCGGCACTTAGCATTTCAAAAATATTAAGAGAGCCAAAACAGTGAGCAAAATATAAATCAGGCGCGACTACGAATTACTTTCGATAAACAGTTATCATTATTATATGACAGTCTATCTCTATACTAATATAATAAAGAAGAGTTTGTTTATAAAACCGCACTAATGTTATGTTCTCTCATTTTCGTGTTAGATATTCTGTTTATAGATGAAAGTTTTATCACAGAATGTTATTCTTTTCAATGTAACTCATTGTACCGCCAGAATTAGAACTATTAATATTTATTTGAGCACAGGACAAAGCCGTAGGTAAAAATTAACAAAATTATAACAAAAAAATCGTTTCAAATCTGGTCCTCACTATTATTATTTGAATAATTTATCACCAAAATATACTTTTACAATTTAATTCAAAAATTTCAAAGTAAATAATATCAAGTTTCATAGTAGACGTAAGAGTTTTAAATTTCTATCAACGATTCGCCTCCAATACTCTCGTATATTGAATTTATATCCACTCATAATATGCTCGTTCCGGTCTGGGATTTGCCATCCCACACATAGTGACGCAAATTGGAAATTACGAGCTCAAAGTGGCTAGTTAGTACATTTTCATAGTGTAATTAATAAATGCGAATACATATGAGATATAAAAACAACTTCTTGATGCAGTTGAGTGTCTGATTGCATCAGATAGTCGTAGGTTCGAGGCCTATTATATTTTCAATTAAAAAAAAGCTTTTCTAAAACGACATTATTTGCTTAGACGATAAGTAAAGATACCTATTATAGTAGATGTTTGTTTTATATTAACAAATGAAAATAAACATGAAACTTTAAACGCAGTCTCGAATGTATTGATAAATAAATAAATGAGCATATAAACATTTAATTGGTTTTATAGTATACATCTATATAAGTACGGGCGTGACATTGTATGTTCCAGTCTCGGTCAAGGCAACATAGTACAGCGCCCAAGGGAAATAATACTCTGGTACACTTAGTGTTTTATTTAAAACAAATTTGAACGTGTTTTATTACACATGATTATATTAAAATTGCTTTTCTAAATTATAAATATTTTAACTTTCTTTTATGTATATATAAAGACTATTTAAAATATATTTATTTATACTTATATTGCACTTTGTTGACGTATGTAAAAACCTAAAATAAAATAGTATTATATCACTCTTCTTTATGTTTATTTTAAATCCATAATTTGCAAAAACATTACTGATATTAAGTCATATATGTATAATACTTAACTTTACTTATACAAATATATCTTGGACATTTTACAACTTCGATTATATAGTTCCTCGAAAAGTTAGTGGTATGAGAGTTAATATAGCCATATTAACTTTGTAGTTTAGCATAACAGATGTTCCCGAGGAAGCGTTTGACCTAAATTTTGTATTTACTACGATATGCTTTACTTGTTGTTGTTCCATATAAGTATTAAATGCATACTTTTACACACATTACGCAATGCATTGGACAGAGAAAAATATAGTGAACTTTTTCTCCTTAATTCATGATTTTTAAAAGACATTGTGGCAAAACTAAAGGCCGTGTTATGATACTAAAAGTAGGATTGTTCAGAGTGAGATTTGAATTCACAAGCTACTCGATCATTCCACAGGATTGTTTTAATAAATCCCTGAGTTCATTTCCTAAATATTTCTCATATACAATTTATTTATACTAATGAAATGAAAGTATGGCCCTAGCTAAGTAATATAAAAATTGCCAAACACAATTCGGCTCACGTATTTTATATTTGCGAGTATGCGTGATGCGAAATCATTGTCTTTATTGAGGCCGCTCTTTCATAACCATGGCTCGGTTGTAGCTTGTAAGTTATAACCGTAACGTACTGTAATCGTCTTATTATATTAATAATCTGTAACCATTAACTGTAAAAATGAAATATATTTTTTGTATTAAAAGCCTATTTTTTACGTAAAATAAAAGAGCATTTGCGAACTGAAGAGTTGAATGTATAATAATAGTATGTATATCATGCTCTTTAGATCGAATTCTTACTTTAATTATATAAAAAAATATCGAAATTGCACGAATTCATGTTATTCTTCATCTTCGCTATATTAAACACATAGGTAGGCAGAGGTAAACTGGTGTTAAAACACTCTGTTCCCGTTAAAACACTCCCAAAAACGGGGAAGTTTTTCAATATTGATATTTGATCTATATTGAACAGTTACTAAGAAATTGCTTCTCAAACAGACTTCTTAAAGTAGCATAATATATTCCCACATACTTTCCAACGTATTAAACTATAAATATAATAAAAGAAGAAATCAGAAACATCAATTACAATTATGATCTACAGGGCCCACCCTACACAAACGGTCCCAAATCGTCGAAATCAATTCAATCATAACTTACTATCCTCAAAATTACATTATGTAGAAGTTACTTAGTTTACTAGGTATATTACTTGGATAATATTTGACATTAAAAAAATCTATATTAATATTTTTTCATAAATTTCTAGTTCCAATCAATAGTGGTTTCAATATTACTATTAAAACAGAGAGACATTCTCTTATTGAATAAGACAAAACATACAGTAAATAACTCTATTAAAACAATGACTCTATCTTATTAGTTAAGACAAAAGTGAACAATAAAAGTGATGTAGCTATAATAATGGTTTTCTTTATCATTTCTCGTCTTATCTACTTCTTATATACATATACAGCGCAATGAACAATACATTTTGATGTTTGCTTCTAACATTTTCAATATTAACTGACGTAGGATTCCAACCCACACAATTACCACAACCGGACAAAAACTAACACTAACGCCAGGGAACCAACTAACCAAAAAAGCAGCAATTAACTAAATTGAATATCCAAAGTAAATAAATAATTAAAAAAAACCCACTAAACAAAAACAATTTAAAACGAGTGCCAGAGCAGTTGATTATCGAAATCGCATAAACAGACCATTTTAACAATCGGCACGAACCGAGCTTAGCTTTGCATGTATAATTCCCGGGCCGTCAGAGTAGGTACCTACTCCGAAGTGTCCTTTTAAACCAGTTTAATTAAGAACTGAGTCGAGCCGAAGACAAATAAACGTGAGTAACATCGACAACCTAAGTTATTAAACGCTATAAACTTATATAAGGATTTTGTTATATGTTTCCACAAATAGTTATTTTTATTCACATTTTGATATTCGCATTTACGATATTGACAATAAAAAATGTATATAAATATTTATTATCGCGCGTCATTGAATTCTTATTTGCGTTATAAAATTATATTTAGAATAAAAACTTTGATTTATAAATCGATAGACAGTTTATAATGAAATTAACAAAAACTAATGATAAAAAACATTTTGCTATAACAATGCTGAGATCGATACAACGGTAGTATAGAAACATGTAATACATATATCTGCGTACTACGTACATATATCCGGTGAAGAATCAGGCTTATACTGCGTAGAGTATATTATTTACTCTGGAATACCATTATTATAGGTTTTATAGGTCTCTTTTATAGCCACTCATGAGGCCCGTTGCTTTTGAGATATTAACTGTTTCCATGATATTACAGACGCGGGTCAAGCTCATAAGAAGCAATATATGAATAAAATAGAAATCTACCTTACCCTACATTTATTTATATAATTTGTTAAAAAATCTATAAGAATAATTGCAATTATAAATAAGTTAAAATCAATACTATTTATTACAATTAAAATAATATTAAAACTAACCTACTAAATATTTCAAAAACTATATATTTATCCTATTTATATTTTAATATAATTTCTGGTAAGATTACTCTAAGCCCAAAAGATTCTAATAGAGCTATCAAGAAAATATCCAAGCATTATCTACGTGTTCTCCATTTATCGTCCATATGATAATGCGACCGATCATCATTGACAACGCCCGAGAGTGTCACACTGAATTATTTATAATCTTGCACCGAGATGTGTGCCATTTGAAAAATAAATATCTAATAGGTATATGTATTTATATATCTTTTATTCTGGACACTGTTAGGATTGTGGACCGCCGCCGCCTTCTGTCTTAGCCGAGATTAGGTAAATAAAAAAATATATTTGTTTTCAAGGAGGATAGTATCACACCTTACATGTTAATTCAGTCAAAATTATTGATGATCTACTTCTACACATGGAATTATATACTACCCTGGACCTATTTTTATGTCGGAGTTCACTATTTCCTTCCGTTCTAGAAGAACATTTCAAAATCAAATAAGCAATGATATAAAACAAACGATAAAAAACACAGCTATTAACATAAAAAAATACAAAATGGCTAAAATGTCAGTCTAAACATACTATATGTAATATGAAAAAAAAAAGACAGTGCCGTGACTTGTCATCAGCGTGACAATGCAGTGCGAACAACACGCTGAATCATTTATTAGGAGGCCGCAACTCAACGCCAGGGGCGTTACCAATAAATCGCTACATAAAAAATGCCTTCAGGATACGTTGTTTCCTTTTAAATTTTGTATAGGATATTGTACCGTATAGTGGTGTGACACAGTGATGTTATTTTTCAATGAAAGGTGAAATTATTTATTTAAAAAATAAGCTTCACTACAATTACTTCAATAAAAGTTCTGTTTATTTTTTAATACTTAAAAATTTAATTTTAATTTGAACCACATATTTCTATAATTTAGTTAATAATTGTTTCATTGATGTTTGACAATTCATGTAAAATAGCTTCTTGTTTCATTGGAATTCAAAATTTATGGTAAAAAAAATATATTCTGTAAATAACTAAAGAATAGCCCTTAAAAACCACTTCTATACTATAAACACACATTAGTGTACAGAGCATAAAATTAAAAAACATCAACAATAGGTAATAAATAGGTGATATAGGTCTCGGAACAAAGAACTAGAAATATTTTCTTTGAATCGTCAATTACTTATAAACTGACATCTATAATGCGACGATACTAGGAACTCGCTAATTAGCATTTATATGGCGTCCATTGGGCCTTAGCGGTCTTTATTTGACTTTTAATTAGATTGGAAAGTTTGGCGACGATGTTTTTGATATTTTCATGTACGAAAAAATCGTCATTTTTATATAATTGTATTTTGGTTTTGAATATTTTATATATTAATTTTAAAATGTGGATTTAATTGGATGGTCAATCGAATATTTCAATCTCAATACAATCTAAAATTAATCCTAAACTTCAACGAATTGAGGCAGTTTAGTAGAGTTTTAGTTTCCAAAATTACATAACATTAAATAAATAGTAAATTAATGCATTTTATATAATGAACACATTTCATTATATAACAAAGCATATAAACAAAATACACGAAGTATGAATATCTCAAATGAGCCATTATGCAAATAGGCTTCTCGAGACAGGCCCGAAAGTATTCCTTTTTTGTTTCACCTGAAAAATTGAAGATTCCACTGCGGCCGCGTATCAAATAACTTAGCCTTTGTTATGGTAATGTTGCTGAATTATCTTTTCTGTGTGTAATCTGGATATAAAAGTTGTTAAAGTGCTTTCACTGAAATCAACGCATAATCACTAGTCTGTTATTTAAATTTTGTGATTTTTTTATTTAGTTTTTTTTCCATAATTACGAAACGTAACTTGTACATTTCATAAATAACAAACACTACGGTAGGTAGGTACATTTCTTCACATAACTAAAAAAAAATACAATCAAGTTTAAATAACTCCGAAGTTACGTATAATAAAATTAATAGACATCTAACCTAAATTATTTATTTAAAAACAATCCCTTTACTAAAATATACCAGCAAAATTCCCACTTATTACACAAAATCCAAACACAGTTTCATCATACTGGTTGAATGCCGCTGCAAAATCGAATTTCTACTTGAACGACTTCGGGAATCTTTGAACCCTTTGAGAATGTCCGCGACTTCGCGATAGATCAAACGAAATTACTCCGTTATATAGATCGTAGTTACTGTGTGCTGGCAGATTAAAAACTTTAACGGATAAGTTTAATAAGTTGTAATAGAAAAACGACGCTTGATCGAGAGCATTATTAAACTTAGTTAAACGTTATGAATAATTTATAGTACCTAACATAAAAATGCAAAAAAATAATATAGTTAATAAAAAAACATAATAAATTATAATTTACATTTCAATCTAGATCTCATTTCATTCTTTTGAATGAAGAATACAATTAAAGAAAATACAATTTCCCTATAGCTTAACATTTTTATAAGTATAAACGAAACTACAAACAAATGGATGCAAGTGTTACATAAATCTACCAAATTTTCTTATTGTACATGAATGTAGCCAATTGGAATAATAAAGATTGACATAGTAATAAAATTGTCAGACACTCGAAAACGGTTCCGGCGAATCAATAGTTTAAAATGGCAAACAACATAACACTTTTGGCAACATATCAAGAAATAAATTGGCAGTACGCGATACAGGTAGATACCCTATATATGAAAATTATCACAAAAACTACATGAAAAAAAAACTACATTGGAAAAACGGAGAGTCTCAACACTAAAATTGCGTGCGACTTTCAGAAAAATATGAAAAAGATAAACGATACAATAACGAAATTACGGTACCTACATAATATTTAGGTTGTTGAACATTTCCCTTGAGAATCTTCAATTGTGATTTAGCGAGTTTTATTAAAATTTAGACGCGACGCTTAATTTTATAAAGAAATAACGTACAATATAATTTATAAGAATTTCTTTGAAATAATCGTTGCCGTGGTTATTTAATCGCATATTCGTTTCATGTAATGAAAAAAAAAAAACAAAAATGTGTACTTACTGTACTAATATTGATTAAATTTAGAATATAAACTGTAGGCAGTAAATAATCACAATGAATTTAAATTAACGCTTATAAAAAAACACCAAAACCAAAGCCAAAAATATATATGTATCCAAAACATGAAATACGCAATTCAGAAAATCGTTTCAAAAACCAGAAATCTTCAATTCGCCTTGATAGAAGGGAAATGTTAAAGATATTTTGAGACATAATGCACGTCGAGGCCGACGTTAAAACAGATTTATTATGCAGTTTCCATTATTTCACTTTATTCGGGTGAGCTGCGATGATTGCGGGTATCGCTTTGAGCGCGCCCGATTAACGTGCAGATTATTATTTATAGCAATTATAAATAAAAGTTGTAATTAAAAATTACTCTATACGTATATTCATATAATTATTGATTACTAAACAAAAAAGGAAGTAACAGGAACATATTTAGTAAATATCGTGTAAGCCGTCATACCTGTACAGAAATTCAAGTAATATTTCTTAAGTTATAATAATTAGTACTTACATGGAGCGGGACTTGGGGGTTCAGCGCAGATTCCGATGGACTTGCTGGGGTCGTCGAGTAGGGTTTGCGCAAGCCGGTAGTCGCCGAGTTTGATTTGAATTTGCTGACTCACTCGGTCCCTATTGCCCGTCACCTGAAACAATACAAATATATTAGAAATATGTTACACAAATAATAAAAATATATATATATTTTTTATATTGTATAAAACAACCGTCTAAAAATGATCATTTATGCCAGTAAAGTCGACAAATCAAGGCCGAGTAAATTTAGCCGAATGAGATCAAATGCTACATAAATTCGCTCAATATCATTTACTAACAGACAGAAGTGAAAATTTCACATACAAAACAATCATACTGAACATTTATTGTTTTTGCATTTATATTAATATACGTAGAACATCACAGCGTATTAGTTAGGATCGACGTCAAAATTACTGAAGTGAATAAGGCTTTCGCCGTAAGTAAATCTTGTTTATCGAGACAAGTGAGGACCACCTCGGTGGACCTATCCTCATGAATAAAAAATATACAACAGTAATGACATATTATGTCAAAATAGAATGGATGACGGAATACAAGACCGGAGGTGACACGTTCACATATTGCACACGAAATATAAATCTATACTAATATTAAAACTAACTACTGATTTAAATTGAGAAAATATTTTTATCATCTGTCATTTGAGCACAGAGGCAAAGCTTTAGGTAAAAGTTAGTTTTTTATCATTATATATATGTAGTGTTAAGACACTCTGTTCACATTAAAACTAAAATATTAGATCTAAAATATCATATTTTAATATTATTCTTTAATTTCAAAGTAAATATACATACAAATGAATAATAAATAACAAATGCCTACAAAAATAATGAAATATTGCTAGTATTATTAATTTAACACGATCTCTACATAAACAACTTCCGTTGCTATTAAATGTATGGTAGAATATTAATTTTCAAACTTTGTCGTAATCACGGGAAGTGTTTTATTTAAAATTCATTAACAATGCTCATTTGGATTTATTATCATCCATCAATAAAATAACCTGTGACAAAAAATACAAATAAAGTATATTTTTTTATATAGCTGTAATATAGGTATGTGTTATCGTACGAGCTGAAGATCGAGTTCAGTGGCGTGCCATTGGAGAGGCCTATGTGCAGCAGTGGACGAGGACAGGCTGATGATGATGATGATGATATGTGTTACATTGCTCACGAGGATGACAATGTGCATATCTTTTATTTTATTTATATAAGTCTGTCAGGGTAATTTATTTAGTAGCCACCTTTAATATTAGTGCTATTTAGACACTTATTAAAATTAATGGAGCGTATGTAAAAAACCTCAGATATGAAGTCTCAAGAAAAACTTGGTCCAAAAACTTGCGTAAGCGATATTTTGTCACTTCTTGATTTAGTCAGTTTAATTATAGTTTTATCAAAGCTGACGTAACCGGATTAATAATTTATTAGTCTTTTATTCTAATATCAGGTAAATCTCACTTTTTGAGCACAACCAGTACAAGATAGTTTTTGTTATCTTCAGAATCATATATAGTTACGTATGTATAAAGCGAGTGAAGCTAGCAGATCCACTCTGTTATCAATTCGAGATATATATTTTAAATATCAATATCTTCCCTAGTAGGAATGGGGCTGACTACAATTTCATACAGTAGGCGGCGTTAGTCAGCCACGTTCCGAATGCATTGCATCGGCGTTAATGGATATATACTAAAGTGTACCATTATTAGTTACAGCAATCATCAATGTATCATAATGTGACTCAACATTAAAATTAGTAAAGATTATAGGATTATACGAATAATAAAGATTATAGGAACTGAATAATATCGTAATTTTGATCGAAAGAAGATGAATGACTGGCCTTAGGTACCACGAATGTAGTATTAGTTAACTAATTAGCGTCTCTGAGCGTAGCTGCAAGTCGCATTACATGTAAAAAAGTATAAGCAATAAAAATGTTACTGTTGCATGGTTTTACTTTATTTGACTAGCAAATAAAAAATAAATATAAACCTATAATATAATAAACAAATAATAATAATATCTCTAAAAACCTATCGAAAAAAATACTTATGAATATTGTTTTACTAAATGAGTAATATCTACTCATATAGATTTTTTTCAAAATTCTAATCTACAATTACAATTGTGAAAAAAGTAATCAACTTTTTGTCTGTCTGTCGATCTATTGTGAGAGTTAGCAAACAATGAAGGTTTTCTCGTTGAAGTTTTTAGTTTAGTTTATTTCTAAAATAACCTAACCTGGCCGTATCGTTGTAAATGACAGCTACTGTCGTACGATTCCGGATGTTTTTGCTAATCTTCCATATCGTAATATCTATATTGCATTGGATACTTAACCTCAATCTATTCTATATAATAAAATGATAGGCTATTTTTTGCATTACATAGAAAATTTATAACAAAATTCATATCAATATAAGTTTGTCTGTATATCCGTCTTGTACAAAATACCCATATGCAATAAATAAATAAATTAATATAGGTATAATATGTTATTATAATTAATTTTGTTATCAATTAAGTGTTCAAGGAAAGTTATGATAACTTACAACTACTATAATTAAACCTATCAATTGCTATTAATAATTTAATATAATATCTACCTATCAATGCAAAGTGGCACAACTAGTAAATAAGCAGTCAAGCGTTTAAGATACCTACCGACCGCCTTAAAAAGTCTCGTAAATTCGATACAATGTATCTAAACAAAATTATAATATATAATATAATAAGTTTTTAGTAATTTAGAGAAAAAAAGGTTAAAATTAAAACAATCTTCCTTAAATACCAAAAAGCTTTCACATTATAGTCAGACATAACAGTATATAAGTATAATTTTTAGTTTATTGAGTACGGGAGGCAGCTGCATTTTCGTCACTGTATCAATCGCAATTAGCGACGAGGGCACAGTTCAGTCAAGGCTGGCCGTGTTTACGATTTTCGACACCCGCATCGTGTCTAGCTAGTCTATATTTACTCGGTAGATTCACTTCACGCATATAAGACACGTATCGGTCTAAACATAGCTACGGTTACTCAGTATATGATTCATCCATCAAGACAAGACAATATATTATTATGCCGTCGTGCTCATTTATTTGTTCATATATAAATTTAACATTATTTTCGGCATTTTTTTTTTAATATATTGAGGTTAATTAATTATTTTAGTGGGGAGCTGAATGTTTAACAAGAAACTTCCCCTGCCTATGCTATAGATAGAGATCGATAGAGGAAAAAGGAATGCTCAAAAAAAATATATATTTTACATAAATTTTTAATATCTTTTAGACAATTAATTTGGAAATAATACAGCCTGTATTCGTTTTAAACAGACAAAAGAAAATCACTTCCTTTAACCGAAATTCAAAATGTTGCTCGAGTGGTAGCAATATCTCTTAACGCAATGAATAATATGTACAAAGTAGCATTATTGTCTGGACGCATTCTCAAAAGAGTCATTTAAAATGTTTATTATTGTATCTGCCAAAATATTTCATGATGAGTTGTTGGCTTTTGTTTCAAACTGGATACTCTTCGAGATTTAAGTTTTAAACTCTTTGTTCCGTTCTCCCTTAGCTGATGAATTGACCTGTTTCATTTTGGCCATAACGATCCACGGCAAATATACAATAGAAACAGGAACGCAACCAGGAAAAAATGGGATTGCTCTAAAAATATCGACGGATCAACATTTATACTTTCAATTTAGTTTATAGCGGAGCGCGAAAGTCTAAACGCGAGCTATTGTGGGGCCGCAACTATGAGATCACAAAGGAGAGGAGTCAAAACGTAAATTCCGTAAATGGTGGCGTGTTTCATCAAAGCAAACAAAACATAGACCGCAAATACCGGGCTGAGGCAAACAAACGTGCAATTAATTCAATAAAACTATCCGGACGGCACGAGGGCGCGTGGAGGGCGAGCGGAGCTGGTACCGCCATAAACATGTCAATGGCGTAAGTAAAATCGTCCGCACTCGCACTCGCACTCGCACGCCGCGCCGGTAGAGTCAACGGCCGGCGCAGTGGGCCACGAGCACGAAAATAACGAGCCAAATGCACACAACACACTAAGTTTCTACATAACCTAGGTCATTATAAATAATACATTAAAAATATCACTTTTTTTAGTAGTAGTGTAGTTTAGAATAGGTTTACAAGGCCAGAATGATATCAGGGATAACTTATTTATCCTAGACGTCCTAAGTTTGTATAAGTAAAGCACCTAATGACATGTATACTGCACAGTAAATATAATAGTAGATAAATAGCTACTATATAATCCAGTATATTTGAAAAAATAAGATTTGGGGTAATCTGGTAATAAATTTCATATTTACAAACTAATAAGTATAATCAACATAAACTCTTGTTACCATAAAAGAAAAATAAGAAATCAGATAAAATAAACAAAATGATGAACAATATGATCGACATGAGATGGCAACCCGCAACGGCGTGGTAATAGCTATCAAGAGAGACATGGATTAAGGCGCCTAAGATACGCCCAAACTCCGCGACACATACTCGTACAAGACGCTACGACGACGTCTTGAGCACAATTTTATGTTGCCAGGCTTAATATGGCGTTAGCTACATTGGGGCAGATTTGGCAGAAGCGGTGTACTGTTGTCTTGACGATAACAAGTATTAACTCGGCAGCAAGTGGCAGTTTAACTAAGTAACTTGAAGAGCAATAGAATTTGAAGTGACAAGTTGTTTGCTATAAAAATAACATGGTTAAATATTCTGAAAATTTTAATTAAGTATAAAAAGAAAAGAACAAAGCAAACCAAACGCTAACAGATCAACAAAAGTTACGAACCAATACAAATAAAAACCTCAACATTTCCAGATAAAAAAAAAGTCGTGTGAGCATATAACCGGAGGATAATAGGGATAAATTGACATTCCCATTAAATCGCGAAATACTCGAGAGCTCCTAAATAAAAGCTATACGCTAGACAATATGATTATCAAAGAATATTTTTCTGCGCAAGGACGAGGGTGTGTAGAGTGGTAGAGTGGGGGGGGGGGGGGGGGGGGGGGTGGCGGTCTGTAATGAGGCCGTCTAGACGCTGTACGGTATTACAATGCTATATTGTATTTGTGTTTGTATCCTAACCCTGTATCCACCTCGTGGCATGCAAATGATTAATGAACTGCAAAATTAACGCAACCGTGTCCGAGATTCATGACGGCCAATTTGCATTACAAATATAAAACGCTGTTTGGCAATTTAAAATGTCTTCAACTAATTACTATACCTACATATTTATTATTTAAATATTATACTGTTAAAAATAACTATTATTAATGGTATTGCTTTCATTAAAATATAAGAAACGTGCACAATATCAACAAATAAACTCACATATCTTCGGACTATATTAAAATTATACAATATAAGTATCAAACACGAGCTATTACGAGATTAAATAAGCGCATAACGTTCTTATGCATATTCCTAATAGACTAAAAGCAATTTATTTAAATGAGTATAAAAATAAATTAATATAAAGTGCATAAGAGTATGCGGAAACCTCGGAATTTATCCGAGTGGCCTTGTCAAGGTGATACTCGAAACAGGTATTACTTGAAACGAGAAACTGAAAGGTAAAAAATGAAGAACTCGTTGATAATGACACTAAATGCTTATGATATAGATAAAAAGAATAAATAACCAGCAGTTCTATATAAAGTGATCTCGTAATATACTAAAAGGAGACGTTTTATAGACGTCTAATTGAATCTGATAAAAAAAATAAAAGTCAGACTGACTGAATCTAGACTTTATGCCATTTTTTTAAATATTATGTTTATTTCCTTTATTAAAATATTTAATATTTTCATTTACTCGCTCTAGTAACGAAGCAAAGCGCGGCGTTGGGTTCCGCTTCTCAACGCGCAATGCCTTCAGAATTCGGCGAAAAGAAGGGAACGGAAGTGTCTTAACACTAGATTCCCTCTGCCTACCCTACTATTTGCGGGATACAGCTTGAAACTAAAATCACCTACATATATGTATGTAAAATGTATACACAAATAAATTGCATACGTTTATTACAAAGAAGTAAAACCAATTAAACGTCGCTCCTGAACTGGAGTTGACGTCGATAAGCGTCACTGTCCACTCTGAGCCATTCGACGTCCATCCTCTTTTAAATAACAAACAAACTACTATCAATATATCTGCTCTATCAATTTTTATCTGAGAACACTAATTACAATTTACATTTACAATTTTGATTTTGGCAAAAAATATATATTTTAAGAATTAATAATAAATAACTTTAAAAAAGTCAGAATTTGCCATTAGTAGTCAGTATGAAACGAAACAGTTTTAAATGGATTTTTAACACGGTAAAGTGTTCTCTGGACCTTTTAAAATATACGTTAAATAACATAAGCTTAATCTATAGTAGATTCTATTTAATTAAAATATATTACACAACACAGACGTCAGTACAGTATATAATTTGTCATATAGTACACAGTCAACGGCTCTAATGATTTTATAATTACCTCCTCACTTGCGAAAGAAAATAACTATACCTACGAGTATGCAAGTTAATTCTAAAATAATCGCTATAACTATCTTAAACAAACATTAATAATGCATCGCTTACAACATTTATCCTGAATACCTAGTCTACAAAAGGACAACGGAGAAACTAAAAAATATATATAGTAAGGTATACACAGTATTTAGAGCGCCCTATCGTAAAGCGTGTGCGACTGACTGACGCAATGATTATGGGTTCGAAACCTACTCAAGCAAAAGAATAACTTCCATTTCCCTGATCTGGAAAGACAAAGAGTGGCATTGAGTTTCGCCGCTCAACACGCTCTAATTCTGGCGGAGAGTGAATAACTGCAGCTATGCGGGATACAGCGAGAAAGAGAAAAAAAATAGTCTCTAGTAATAATAACATTTAATTTATAGAAAAAAAAAAGTATATTCAAGTAATCCAAAGTAACGAATGATACGTTTCACGAACGCATTTCGCATACATACGGATGCTCATTAGGCAGTTAGGCAAGAAGACGCTAAGACTCTGCAAACACTGCGGCGGTGGTGCAACTCGCGGCGGAACCGGTTGCAGGTTGTAAATACACTATTTAAATGCAACCAGAACATCTATTTGATTGAATAATACCTCAGACAGACATTTGTGTTACGAACTTGATACTTGAACTTTGTGTTAATATAAATAGACTAGGTAGTATTAAATATTGAATATTATTATTAAGATTTTATTTCAATTTTAATATGTTTCCGGAATAATATAATAATTAATGGCTTATAATATATTTTTTTTGATAGACTTGCGTAAACCTTTACGCTAAATTGACCTTGTTTTAGTTTAACACCAAACAGAAGCAAAGCATTCACCTTTCAACTGGCGTTCAACAAAAGACACTCGGGAGAGATATAAAGTTTAAAAAGTAAAGCAACAGGCGGGCGGCGGTGGAGCGGGCAGCGCTATCGGATTCACTTTGAGGAGACATTGAGGTTTAATTACGGCCGTGTGTGTTTATGCGCGCTCGGAGCGCTTCGATGCATAGCGAACTGGGTCGCGCCCGTGCGCGCCGCTTTAGAACACTATTATATCTTTTCATTCTTTGTTATTTATATTCAAACCACTGTAGATAATGATAGAGACTCTTATGTTTAACCACATTTAATTTCTTTAAAAGACAAAAGCGGATATAGGAAATCCTGTAAACGGTTTGTTATACGTCCCGGTGACGTTCAGAACAGACTTCACACAACGTAAACACAACGGAGCCGCGCGAAACACTCTCGTTATCATCGGAGTAAATATTAGACAAGCAAATGATTTGGCAACAATTTCCTCGCGATCCGACGGTACGTGCGCGTAATTACCGACGTCAAAGCGTAAACAACCGCGGCCTCGAACTCGCTCGCAGTTTGCTCGACCGGAACCGTTTGTGTTTTAGTGTTCGCACTCTCAGCCCGTCGTACGCGCCTCTATCGGGGATCTCATTAAGCTAAACGAGCAGGAGCTATCAGACCAGCATCTCGGCCGCGAGTCGCGAGCGAGCACGACGCGGGGACGTACATAAAATCACATGCTTCATTCTCACTGCGAGCGGTCACGCGATCTGCGGCGACAGTTGGGGCGACCGACGTAGGCTTCTGAGAACTTGCCCGACATAGCGAAAGAGTATTGTGATTTATGTGTACCAACATCGCATGTTGGACGATTATTAAATGCAATGTTTATAAACGTTACGAATGTATGTAACAGTAACTTTGTCGACAGAAAGTTACTTTCATTGCCGTCGTGTGTTCTCTATGACTAATTTGACGACGGTGGCCGCAGATTATGAATAGCAAATTGTGTCACGATCAAATAAAAGATAAAAGTCAACACGGAGCCTTGATTAGAAAATGAAAAGTTAAATGGAATTGCGGAATTCAAATACAAGCGGGGATCGGAACATTTGAAACTTCTTGGGCAAATAAATGTGGGTAATATGCTAAAGTACACATGGGGGATTTGACGCTTTGTATAATTTCACACTTGCTACTTTCGCGTTAATTTCCTTTAGAAAAATGTAATGCTCAAATAAAATATCTTGACCTACATGAAAAAGTGTACCTACTTAAAACGAAATATGTAACCACAAAGAACTAATTAAAAATGATATTACGTTTGCTTTGTAAGCAAGTAGACTCTAACATTTTGCTGCAATGTCAGCCTATTTGGTACGAGTAGAATTTGCGGATGTTGTTGCCAAATCGAGAATCCGGTTTCGCGAAATCCGGCGCTAGCTAGACAATCTCTTCGAATTAATAAGCTTTTATTTTTAAAAAAAAAACTGAGTTTTAGCCATAAAATCATTTGACTTTATGTTTTCCGTTTTTATATGAAACTCACTATCTTTAACATTTTAGTCATAATATTTTGATATATTATTTGCTCGTAATCGTAATGGTTGTACCATTATGTTCATATTTTACATTTCTCACAAAAAAAATAAGTAATAAATTTTGTTCATACATAAGTCATTTTCCCAGTAACTCGAACCAAAAGCATTTTACAAAAGAAAAGTTGTTACAAGTTAGAGATATTACCGCCCCATACATAAGTAAGTACTCACTCTAAAGGGCGCCGGGAAGAGCGACGAGGCGTCGGGCTCGGCGGCGTGCGCGTTGGACATCTGGTGCGCGCGCGCCTGCCGCTCGCGCTCGCGGTCGCGCTCGCGATCGCGCGTGTCGCGCGGCTCGGCGCGGGGTTCGCGGGCGTCGCGCGGCTCGCGGCCCGCCCACGCGCCGCCCGCGCCTCCGCCCCCGCCCCGGTCCCACTTGTCGTACCTGGAACAACAATGGAAAATATATTACTTTTTGAGTAACAGTATCTATCTTATTAACTTTGTTTATCCTGCAAAGCCATAATAGTAAGATTCGCTTAATCTACATATACAGTAAATCTATTTTATAATTCACTTTATATTACATAAATCCAGTAAAACAATGCGAAGTTGCGAACCTTAGAAATATGGTAGGGTAGCGAAATCATCTTCGTACTTTCAAATATAAACATTTCCCCCGAGTGAACATCAAACCCAAAATCATCTCTTGTACAGTCAGTCAAACATTCAGAATAAATAGTTAGCATAAGCAATAAACAATTACCATCTGGGATTCCTACAGGGCTACCTGTCTCGTTACACGTAGCCTAGTTGGCTCAGTTATACTGACGAGTGCTATATGCATATATCCCACACCTGTAACCGACAGCGTAGCGTAACTTTAGTGTTTACACTTAATTAATGTATTCAATTTGGTAAATAGTGCAAATGTGTACAATAATTCTTCAATTTATTTATATTATAATATTCCTATATTCTTTTTTTCAATTATTATATGCACAATAAACAAAAAACAGAATTTGGATATAGAAAGTTTATTGTTAGTTCACTATTGCTTCTCACATTACATAAATTCCTTAAATAGACTGAAGAAAATTAAGCTCAGTGTGTTAATGAGAGGATTGTTTGAGTTTGTATCACGAACCGATTCGACTTCCTTTTACTGGGTGGTCTTAGAAACTATCATAACCTATCCTAACCGGCCGTCGCTCGTTGACCGTATACGATGTGCGGTAAAGTCACGTACCGCCAACGGCACAGTCGAAAAAGTAGGTCCGAATAAAATTATTGAAAAATATCTCTAGCACGTGTATGGCCAACGAATTTATATAATAAAACTAAACTTTTATAAACCAAATATTTTAATTAAATTATTTGACATTTAAAATTGACCCCAATCATGTTCTTTAGTTAAATAATTCGTATAAGAAACATTATCATCTCCAAGTAAAACAAATCAAACGGTCATTATAACACGAATTCGGTGCACCTAACACCAACATAGTTCAATCTTGCTCTGACATCTCTATAGGTTAATGGATTAGCCGGATTCCGCAGTAATTCCTCCCATAGAGCGGACCGTACACTGCATAGGTACTTGCATTGCCATATCAATCGTATTACACTATTATCCTATTTCATACGGTGTGGAGAAATTCTGTAGAGCCAAATTGATATTGGGGATATTTTGAACCAATATCTGGTAGAACGGTAAACTTTATATCTGGAATTTGTAGTTTTAAAATGAATTTTCTAGACTATTTTTCTAGACTATCTTTGTTTTTAAGAAATAAATATATATTATATATAAAATAATCGTGATGTATCGTATAGGATAGAGTGGGTTTAAGTTTGGATACTTTAAGCAACGCAACATTGCGGTTTTCCCATAAGTGAACTCAGAGTGATTCAAGAAAAAGTCTTATACTACTACTACTAAATAATTACTCTAATCGTTAAGAGTTATTTAAATATTTTGAACCAATTCGGCAAATGTATATGAAAACAATATATGTACGTACAGTGTACAGTTCAATGATTTATATAGCATAACACATAATAACGTCGACCGCGTATAACAACCACAGATTTGGGTAGATCGCGGTTATCGGACGACACAAGTATGCGAGCGGGCACCACCGTCCACTGTCACTGCGTAGCTATGGCTAGATCGATTATTGTATTGCCAAATATTTTAAATTAAATTTACTTTACTGCTAATTTTATAAATATTCTTAAAGATTGTTAGAGCTTTATGCTATATGGAATTATATTTCCGTATAATCAATAACTCACTAATATTGAAAAAAAAAACATTAAGCAAACGCTATTTTGATTTGCTATAACTTATTATATTTAATGGTAACCGTCAAATTATGACGAACGGACGAAATATACAAATTTAAAATTGAAATTTATGCAAAATTGGAACCAAGAGTGAAATGGTCTTCAGTGGGACCTGTGACTTCTGGCCTACCAAGACTAACATGGACTAAAGAGAGTTAATGATACAATGGTTGAATAAATACAACGTTTAATACTAATAATATTAACATTATCTATTTAAACCAATCTATTTCTATTACAATAACAATATATCACCTAAAAATAACTAAACATAGAGATAAGACAACGTATTAGTGAAATAGCAGAGTTGCAATGCTTTTAAACGTATACAGGATATGCAAATCAAACGTATCGATTATCGCCTTATTTACGCCCCATACAGAGATGGCACCGTTTAGTTACGCTATCTCGTGCTATTTGAGTAATGAGTACAGCACTCGTCCTTTCATAGGTTATACTAGCTTTTAATAGTGGGTTTTGCATTTTCATTAAAAATTTAAAAGTTTATGATAATATCTTCACGCCGTATCGCGTATAAGTATAGCAAGGTAGACAGAGAAGAAAAGAGTACTAAGACACTCCGCACCCCACGCAACATTATGTAGGTACTTAGCGGTGTAACCTAACGCTGCGCTTTCCCTTGTTACCAGAATGAGGATGTGAAATTAATAATGATAATAAATACTAAGTTCTACTCCCAAAACGGTGTACCTACCCGTTACGACACCACAGACAAACATATAGACACGTCAAACTTAAAACTACCCTCTTTTTTCATCGGGGGTAAAAAATGATAAAACTACTCTATATATAGTCTGCATATTCTATATACGTCGACAAAATCAAACAGTGTATTAGGCAAGCAGATTAAAGTGGATGCGCGGTGTACCTGTGTTTAATTAACTTCGCCGTCGTTGTTTCGAATGCCTGTTCGTGTGACGCATTCGCAACTATTTGTTAAGTGTAATCTACGTTATTAGGTCTCCTTTAATATTTCGTGCAAATAGATGAGTTTGTGCGCGTCTCTAGGGCGTAGTGAATATAATTAGTGTTCTGATTTTCGACTAAAATGTAGGTATTTCGTCCAATGGAAAACGACATTACACGGTACTCAGAGTTAAGACATCTAGTGTTAAACAAATACTGCCCAAATTAGAAACACTCTGCATTCAGTACCAGAACTCAAAACCGCGCTATGTTTTACCAGATAAGGAAAATAAAAATAATGAACTCCTACGAATGGAAATCAAACCCACAACTATCGAGTCACGACAATCACACACACGATGCCCTCAAATATTTTATACAAAAAACAGTTAGAAATCGCAATCGTCTAATAATATTCCACTAACACATGAAACGTCCATTTAAAAGCGGTTGAAATAATAAAAGTTTAAGATAGTATTAGTAAAAACCGATAACTCTATTGAATAGTAGTAATAAAGATGAGTTGTATTCGCTGGAAGCGCGCCAGGAGGAAGGGTTAGGACGCGGTACATAAAATTACTTGTAATGTAACCACCACTACCAATATAATTCATCATAAATTGTTCCGTAAACATGAACCAAATAGAAGCAAATGTGTACAATATGTGCAAATATCAACTTTACACGAGTTCATTGAATGATATACGATTTTCGGAGTTCAGAAATTATTCTCAATATTCAATATTTTCAAGTAAGTTATTTAAAAAGTACAATACAGCCATTGTATCGTGGAGAAAGCCTGTTATCATGATGATTATAAATTAAAATACAAAAGTAAAGATGATACTTATGTTTTATTACTTCCACAATAACTAGATAATAAATAATTGCCTTATCTACGATTTCCTCTATATTAAATTCAAGATAATGTTCCGAAAGAATGAAAAATTAAATCGAGAGACAGCATAAAGCGATGTCTAATAAAAAAAACGTAGTAAAAACATATGCTGCAAGTATATTTTTATTTTCCTTGTTGTGGTAAGAAGACAAAGAGCGGCGTTGAGTTCTACCACTAAATAAAAAATGTCTCTAAAATTGGACAGTGCGTGAGAAATGTATTGTCTTAGCTTAGGGTCCCACTAGCTACCCTGCTATCTATAAACGAGGAAAAAAACTAAAGAGAAAAAAATAAAAAAGAGCTTAATTATATGAAACTGTTATTAAAAATGCAAAAATAAACCACTTAATAAATAAAGAGCACACTCACTCTTAAAGTCAGTTAGTACATAAAACATTATTATATACGACGTCCAGCGCATCCAGATAGCGCATCGCGCAGTGCACCTAGGTGGGTACTAGGCACCCAAGCCAGGTGTAATTCCTAAGAATGCCCGTCGCGCACAAATTATAACATTCGTTCTCGCGTAAGTCTTGCGCTATCAAGTTATTTGCGATTTGCAAGGAAATATAATTAGTGAGACGCAAGACGGCAAGCGTGCAGTGTTATAATATATGATTTTTTGTTACACATTATTAAGATTTTTTATTTAAGGTAAAAAGTAAAAAATTATATTATTACGATTTATTTTATTTATATAATATTTTTATTGAGAACTGTGGAAACCTGTGCTAAGATACTCCATTCTGGAATGGAATGGAATTCTGGAGTCAGGCACATATTTATTTTTTTAAAAGTTATTTACTTAAAGAGAATTGTTGAAACTAATAAAAATAAAACTTAAGAACCGTTGCATTATTAACATACCTAATACTCGTAAAACATCCTTTTATTCACGAAATAACTAACGAAGGAATACATTTTATATTTTCATAGTTTTTACTATCTAAAATGGGACGTTCCGCTATAAGGTGAAAGTAATGTGGATTCAATCAAGTTCCTTATCTGTTTTATACGAGTTTTCGTGTATCGCGTAACAAACTTTTACTTTTTATATTGAAGCGAGCGTTATTGTTATATTGCAGTTATTAAAGGTCAACACAAGTCATAGTCATATACTTTAATAAGAAAACGAATAATAGAAGGCATCACTGGAATTACAATCTACATAATTCATTTAACAACCATGACTATATGCCTAAGTATATATGCATAGGTATATACTAGATGCAAAATTGGAAACGGATGTTAGAATGCAGAAAAATCCAAATCATCGGCATATTTGAGATGTGTTCAACTTCATTCTTAGATTACAGATTAGAATCTTATTGTGGGAATATTTGTAAGCATTTAATTAATATATTGAGATCATCATGGTGCAGTAAGGCATTACTCCACTCGAATGGAATGAACTATTTCCGTTTGCCCGTTCTGACAAGACAAAGCGCAGCGTTGAGCTCCGCCACTCTACCAGTTCAGCCAGTTCTACCTTGCTAAATAAATAAATTGCGGGATAAAGCGTGAAATTAAAAAAAATCATAATAAGTGATTGTGAGTCAACTTACTCTAAAAATACGGGAGACGAGCAGCACTGTAATATTTTATATATTGAGGACAACGCTTTGACGTGTTGTAACCACAAAGACGGAATATGGTCAGTCGATTTATTATGATGAATAGGTATGTTAGTACGTAAATAACCATACATGGAAATATTTATCATAATTCTAGTGAAAGTAAAAGTCATTTCATAAATTGGAATTCACCATTTTACAAATTGTGAATTCCAATTTTATTTTTGAGTAAGTATTATTTTATACATATTAAAGCCGTGATCGTGGAGTGCCTAACCTAAGCCCAGTAAAGTAATTAGTTCAGTCGACTAAACCGGTCCAGAATGGTGTCACAGAGAGCACTACACTATCAATTGTAAGTTTATAACAAAGGCGTACAATGGTACAGTCGAGATCCTCTGATAAGATCGTACATTTTAATATCTCTAAAGCAACATTACTATCCAACTAACTTTAACCGTCTCTTTAATGGCTACAAGTAGAAAATTCCAAGAGTTTATTTAAACTTAGTCTTAGGATAACTGTTTATACAGTGAGTAGCTTTGGACAAACAAACACTAAGCTATATTAAAATAAAATAGTTCATGTAAAGATTTTTTAAGTATTAAAAAAGTGGCATTGATATTATTTAGCTTTTGAAATCTTTATCAAAAGTTTTTAGTATAATTTTATTTACATCTACTACGTAAAATACACAAAATTTAAAACTTAAATTAGCAGTTCTAAACGTACAAGTACAATCATTATAAAAACTTGAGAACACCGTCAAGTAGACCGTAGACAGAGAACACATCAACGGGCGTAATATCTTATTGAGCGTACGTAACGCGGGACTTGAGCCACATTCTGCGTTGTCAGCGTTGCCTTACACACTCGCAAACTAAGGTTTTAAGAGTCGAGAACGAACAAGTAGGTACTAGCTCTAACGCACTGAACGGGTTTCTGCATTCGCTTCACCAAGACAATAACATCGCTGGTTTAGTTGACGCATAAATGAATTGTTTATATCGAAATCATCAATGTAAGTGGTGTACGGTACAGTGTACGGTATAAACGATCAATCGGTATTGTCAGCTATGTCCTATCGGCCGCCATTATAGGACTAACTATCGAGTGATTGATAACCGCCCGCTTTGTGGAATTTATCGTGTTTGTATATAGCTTTATCGCAATCAATTTTAACAGAACGTATTATATTTAAAATATCACGCGCCCGCTGCGGTGGAACGGTAATTAATTATAACGTAGACAAAAGAATGAACATATTCATATTAATTTGAATACTCGTATTATTTTTTAATTCGATTGTCACTTATACCTGTAGATGTTAACCTGTATAAAAATAATATAAGAAATATTGTTATAGAAAAATAAATAAATTAGTGTTTTAGTTGGTTGTGCATCGCAGCGGTGGGAACGTGCGAATTTTATGAAAAATGTTTATTAAAGTATATAAGTATTTATTTTAAAAGTGTATGTAAATATTCAATTAAAAAAGAACAAAAAAACAACTTTGACGTAATGAAATGAATTAAAGTTATGTCAAGGCGAGCTCGTCACGCTATGTCCCTGTTTCCGCGTTATCTGGCCATGAATTTTGGCTGCTATTCAATCAAAGATAAACAAAATTAATACCAAAACTGATTATGTAACTAATTCTTTTGCATATAGGGCTGTCATTATATATTAAACAAATAAGTAATTAATAGATAGATATACTAGACTTCATATTACAGGATTAGATACAAATAAATATATATTTAATATACAGGGTGGAAGAGGCTGCGCTTCTTTTACTGAAACTGCATATAGGGTAAAATATTTCAAACCCAGAATTAAAAAAAATAATCAAGGTACCTCAACGGTTTGGACGTAGGATTTTTTTTTAATTTCTCGATTTTTATCCATACCTGTATTTCGTGTCACGCACACATACGTAAGCGACGTTGCCGCTTTGACAGGTAAGTGTGTGCGTGCCTATGTTATACTTTACAAATGGCGTTTTATTTTAAAACGATAATTTTATTATTTATTTTGTTTGAAAAAAAAACTTTTTTATTTTTGAGAATTATTTTTTTTCCGAATTATATTAGGCTTTTATAGTGTAGTTAAAACTGTGGTTTCATTTAAAGTGGCGCTGACAATTCCACCCTGTATAATTTATCACAAAACCTTCAAGTCGTTAATTAATAAAATATTATATTTTCTATCTTTATGTAACTTTCGCATTATTAAGAAGCGAGTCATAGAGAAAATAAAATCACCCCGATTCTTCCTTTAACTTTTACGACATTACTTATTCCTTAGCAAAAAAAGTATTAAACCTATATCTCGATCACCCACCCGCAATAAAATTTGAACCTATATCCATTGCATTCAATTAACCACTTTCCAACTGCGCCCCAGGGGCGTCGAAAATTTATATAATAATCTAATAATTAAATTCTTAGAAAAACAGCATATTTATTTAAATTAAAAATACAACTTTGTATAGTGCGAGACACTTAACAATGGAGAAGGAATAATAAAAAACGACGATTCTTAGTCGTTATCTTTTTACTTGACACTAACTACCTGATTACTCATGAACGTATACCGAGAAGACATTTAAAGAAAAAAACCCTTCATAAAAACTCGGGACCAATAAAAATATTAAGCTCCTCGGATAGTGGTTTCATCGGATGTTGAATGAATAAATTTAGTTGGACCTTTTTTTTTCAAAATTCAGTACGAGTGGATCAATTATTATTTCATTGTATTATATTTATAAATTATGTTAATAAAACCAATCGGCATCAAATAAGATAAGCTTTATTTTATTTAAAAGAAAATTAGTAATCTCTATGAAAATTAGATAATGTAACACAGTAACTACTATTTACACTCAAAATATGTACGAGGACAATATTTGAGCTGCAAGATTTAGCCCTAAACATATTCCGTAAAATTTATAACAAATAAAATGAAATATTAATTAATGCTCCAATAAGTCATTTTTAACATATAAACGTATTATAATATAATTAAAAAATCACAATATTAATAAAAATATATTTTTCTTACCATTTACAAAATATAATAAACTACCTGTAGAGCTAGATAAATAGAAAATAAACTAGAAAATACAACATTAGTGCCTTATAAATAATAAAATATCACCCAACCTTTGTAGTGTTCGCGTCGCATATAAAGACATTGTATGGGAACACCGATAGATATAAACCAGTGAAAAGTGCGGGAGAGAACAGTTGTGTCCCCGTTTTAAAGTTTTTAATACCCACGCGCGTTAATGAAAAACTACGAAATAAAAATGGGTCTTCCACATTATGTGTGCCATGATTGCCTTTTTGTATCTTGATTAAGTTATTGTGTATATTTTTATAAAGACTATTTAATTTTTAAGTATTATGGAGGGCTCTATTTCTTCTTAATTTACCATATTATTTGTATCACGATGATGAATTGCTTGCATTAAAATTATGAATGTACATCAGTTTTGACTAAACGTACTTATACATTTAATAACGTTATCAATAAATGAATTTCAATTTAAAATAAAACAATAAATGGTAATAATATAAGCTTTCGTGTTACTCATTATAAACAAATTACCAACATAAAAAACAATCAAAAGTTTTCACTCCGCAACATCGTAGAGATAACCAATCTGAAGTAAGACTAACAACGTTACATACTAAAAAGGTAAATAACAACATATTATATTCTTTATCAGTCCCCTCGCGTACTAAAGTCACCCTCTTCAGGTCATCGACCGTAATTCAAGAGCCTAGAGGGCATCCCATAATACGCTCCCTTTGAAATAAATAAAAACACCAATACGCCACTACAATTGTGTCTCACATATGAAAGTGGTTAAGTGACAACTAATATATTAATTTGGATATATTCATTATATAATATACATAATTACATGTACACATATATAAAAATATAAGGAACAACAGTAGGAAATTTGTTGGAAAAAATGAAAAAAAAAAAAAAAAAAACTCTATAAATAGTGATATATCATCAAATCTAATCAGCTACGAATTCCAAAAATGCTTAAATTTATATCAGCGGGTAATAAATTCCAGCAAACACTTAATCCAGTCGAATCTAAGTCAATTACTAAGTAATCGAACAGACCGTTCTGAGCAAAATATAAATTTAAAAGAATACGTAGTTACTTTTTATCAGTTGATAAAGCATAATTTACGAACACGACGAGCCATTGGCAGCTGAACGGCCGTTGACTCCTATTTTTCCGAGGACATTAATTTTATCGTTCCGATAATGAACCCAATGTCACTAGATAACACAATACGAGTATAGGCAACGTGAAGTAGCTGATTTTGCGAATTAAAAATATTTATACTTATTGCATAAACCAATTGAAAATGTCGAATAATTTGAAATGGAAGCGAAATAAACTTTTTTGTTGATCGTTTGTGTTTATTGTTAAAGAATTTCGTGGCATACATTCGAGCGGTGATCGCATCACAAATAAATTTGTATGGGACTACCTCGGGCGCGTACAAATAAAACAAAAAACTTTGTATCGTTGCCTCTCTAAATCGAATAATCCTTAAACAATATGGAGCTCATTTCAATATGTTTTTTCTTTTACAAATATACAACAACAAAAGTGAACAGTATAGCATAGTTACAGATTTAGAACGAGAATGGAATAAAAATCCAGTAACATAACGAGTGACAACGTCGATGCGAGGGAACACCGCGGGTCAACGTCCGTGCCGAGCCTCCAGTAGCTTTAAACAAATAACTGTCATCCAAAGGAGCAAATACATTTAAATAACTTAATTGGAATTTAATAAAATCTGTACAGATCTGGCGGATTTGTTTACAAGTCAAATTATAACTTATAATAATATTGTAAAGGATCGGTGTCTGTACATAGAAGATATTTATACTTAAAAAAATATTGGTGGCATTTAATAACGTAATGAAACCAAAGGCAATGATTAATAAAAAATTTTGTCTGTTTGTCTATACGCTTGTTAACGCTAATCTCAGAAACGTCTTAACCGATTTAATTGCAGTTTTCACTATTAAGTATACCTTGGCAAGCTTCCCGTAGCATTTTGTTCTTGTTTTATTTCAATCAGTTAAAAATAATAATAAAATAATATTTGATTGAAATAGCTGAAACTTTACTTTTTAGTATAGGCATAGTTATAGTAGCACACGACAGTAGCAGATTAGTAAATTTATAATTAAGTACTTCAATTGGGCAAATTAAAAATTATAACGTCGTCACAATATCGGAATCAACATACAATCGTGACGCATAACGGTATGAACTATTAAATACAATTAAAGTGGCAGACGTAAATGTGGCTGCGCGAGGAATAATAAGTACCTAATAAAGATAATGCATCACATCTCGAAATGGTAAAAAGGGCAGAAACGGGCTGGAGGACGGTTAGAGGTATTAAACAACGCAGCACAACTCCCAGAGTTCGTGTTTTAACCCCGCCGCTTGTTTAATTAGCGCACCGTCTGCTCATCTGTAACACTCATTTATCAACCAACAACCGTTCGAGGAGCCGGTGTAATTATCTTATTCAATTAACTAAGTGACCGACAATTTGTTGTCGAGGCGCTATTTTGAATGCTTTATTGTGCTGAAAATGTGCCAAAAATGAGACATCTATGAAACAATGTTTTGTTTAAGATTTTTTTTTTTATGAGGATGGATAAGCATTTGTCCACTATCTCACCTGGTGGTAAGTGACGATGCGAACGATGGTGGAGCATGCTTACCCAGATAATGCCTATTCACAGATTAAGTTTGTCGTAGCTTTTATATCATTAGAGAATGCGGAAAGAAATTTCTTATAAGTCACTCCATCAATCCAGACATTGAAAAACAAAGATTTGAGTGGCCAAACAAAACGCGCGTCCTTTGTCTATTTTGACTGAACTAAATATTGTTTTACCATCGTTTATTAAGGAAATGGTTATTTAAAAATTTAACTATTACTACCACTCAAAGTAAATAAATAACAATAAGGGTTTTTTCATCTCCATCCGTAAAACATTTTAATAAATAGTATTCATTAAACAAATATTTTCTAAGACCAGAACGAAGAGTAATTATGGAATTTACTGTGTAAAGTAATATCTTTTTGAATTATGATCCCAGTAAACAATTCTAACGCCGCTCTGTTGGCGAGATTTTTTTACTACGCACGGAGACAGCTTTAGTACTTAAGACTGGAGAAATGCTTAAGCTCTATGTCTCTGAGAACACAGGTGATTATCGCAAGTTCGATGCCCGCCTGGGTCGCCCGGATGCATTAATTCCACTCGTTTTATAATCAGTTTAGCGACGTAATTGGTTAAATTGCACGTTTTGTTTGGTCATTGCCGTGTATGGGCGGACGCAATATCTTTCAATAGCTTCTAATTTACATTAAAATTTAATGTACGCACATCGATACTAAGGGTATTAATTAATATGCTGTTATCAGATTTCGGTTATTAATTTTTGTTACCAAATGGTAAAAAGGTTATTTAATAAACAAAACTTTGGAGATATTATTATAAGTTATTTGTTTTAACATTGTAGGATATTAAGATAAAGATTAATAATAACCATTTTTGTTTTAGTTTTATTATATCCACACCACACTCTTAACTAATTTGGACTTGTAATTAACAGTAACAGTTTAATTCAGATAATATTTCGGATGATCCTTTTGTTGATTAACTAAATATGCAATATACTATAATTCGCGGAGAACCGGATGGTTACAGATGTAGGTACTTAAGTCGTAACAGTACCTAACAAAGTAAACATTCTAACTATTAATTCATTTCAAGAACTAATTACATTACAATTTCTTATAGCAACAATGTAACTTACAAGAAGAAAACAACACAAAACTGAAGTTGCTTATATAATTTACTTATATTTTATGCATGCCAGCTGTTTGTTAATTGAAAAATATCTCCATAATCGATAACCACGTACTTACTATTAGCTTACGAGTTAAATAACAACTTAGCAGGTTTTAAGTAGAAAAGTATATATTACAAGAAAATACACCAAGGAATGAATACGAACCAAATAACATTTAAAGTATGAAACGTTTGAAATTCATACTTATGTAAAACTCTGCCTCTTTAAGCTTTTAACTTATTACATATTTTATTTAGTCTTATGTTCATACTTTATACAACTTACGGTGCACAAAATGTTAGTTTGGTTTATTTTCATTTCTTTTGACAAGGCAGCTATGACTCGCAACGTACTTAAATAAAAGGAATAACGGTCGCAATTACTAAAGCTCCTCGAAATTGTGAAATCTTGGCTTAAAATGATCGCTTTTGTGTGTTTGTTCCTTAAATGTTGCTATTGTACGTTTCTTGTATAAAAAATACGTTCACGAGGAAGTATTGACAAAGAAAAAATTTTAAGGAAAACAATACAAATTTACCGTTTGGTAGGTATATGATTTTAGTCATCTCAAGCTTTAAGTTTTTTTTTTTAAATCTGTTATGTTTAAACTTAACAAGCTTGTTTTTTATTGGTAGTTAGTTATCTTATCACTTACATGACCTAGAAGCAATTATTCCTACTACCGATCATGAGAACACATGTATTTATTTAGGGCTATGTAATTTATTTTAATAATTCAATAAGAATTACTTTAATGAACATATTTCAATATCCCGTTCAAACAATGCAACAATTAAAAATACCTACTATCAACTGCACATTTAAATATATAACATACAAAATTCAAACACACATACCTATACACAAATACGTAGTTCAAATTCATGGTCAAAATTAACTTGGAAATACAAACTGGCAAGTAGAGTTACCTCTACTCCCCACCTCCCCACTGCCCCGCCGACGAACTGAACACTATTTACCTAGTATCGAGTGACGACGCGGCGGCAAGACGGTTGACTCGAGCTACCAATTCGGCTTATTGGATCACACCAAAGCCAAAACACGTACAAAAACCTATTACCTACCTACTTCATTATTTTTATATTAATGTTGTTGAAAAGAAATATCAAGAATGTTTTATTTGAAAAGTAAAGTCGAATATTATTATGACTTGAGAAATTATTTATTTTGGTTAATATTTACATATAGGTACAATATTGAAAAATAAATGTAGTATCGAAATCAATTGACTTAATCTTATATGTTTAGGAAATAAATAAACTAGGGAACGATTATAAGATGTCAGATTGAGACAAAAATATAAACAATATATTTCTACTAAAACAAAACATTCATTATTGTGTTTTATTACAAAAATTAACAACATAAAGATTTCTACGATATTTTAAATACACTAATTCACTAATTCCTTGTAAACCTATATGAAAAAATATACAGCACTAACATCACAACTCACTTAGGTATTCCAAGACATCTTAGAAGCCCTAGCTAGCATTTAGGTACGACAGGAAGCCAGAACCGAAACAAACATCGACCAGACCAAGTCACGATCCAAGTTCTATTTACACAGTATCTGGCAACACTGCGGTGACGAGATTGGACTGTGGAGGATATACGGTATACCTAACCCAGTATCTAAGCGAACACGTAGAAAACCACTATCGGCACGTATTACTTACTAATATTACAACGGCTATCTCAAATATGTTGGGCGATAAAGAAATAAAATGTCTCTTTAACGGTAGGTATGTGATATAAAAAGTTATATTAATATGGCATTCAGGTTGTCCATACACGACTACGAGATAATAAATATTGGTTGTGCCCTTTTTGGGTTTAGGTTGAGACGGTGTGAAATAATATTTGTTACTCGAACAATTTCTATAGTTAGTTTTACTTAGTTTATTAATAATAGTAAACATTAATGATAATTATTATATTATTTGATCTGGGATCAAATTATGAAGCTAAAAAAAATCATGATTATTATAATCTCTAAACACTCGTTTTAAATGCTAACATTTACGTCAATTTGTGTTATTGTTATTGAATGTTTACAAATAATTGTTATTTAGTTCGCATAATACAACATTTAACTAAACTAGTACTGCGTTGTGTGACAAATAAACTATGTAACATTGAAAACAAAAAATATATTAATGAACTGACTTACAAATGAATTATAATTATATTTTAGTTATTACCAAACTAGACATATTACATACAAGGAACTAATGCTTTTAACATCAATATATTCTGTGAAATGTGAAAGAATAGTAAAATGCCATTCTAAATCTACAACCAAGCACAATGTAAACTAAATCTTATTTTAAAGGCGGTAAGAATCAAAATAACGTTGTACTGAGATACAAGTCGACATTGTTGACAAAGGAACGGCGTCATGCATTATGCCGACTAAATCATTAATAGCTGTTAAGTAAATTATTATGTAAACTCACATTGTTTGGTGTTAGCACCGGATTTGAGCTCTCATTGTATATTGTATTGAGCGAAAAAGTGGCAAAAACACCAAAATATAGTAAATGATAAACTATTGTTTCATTAATATAAATAGAATGTAACCTTATTTACGTTTAAAAACATGGAATATATTGCACAAATTACTCTCTATTTTACTTCAAAGTTTTAAGTGCCCTGAAAACAAAACTTTATATTTTGTTATAAAATACCCAAATTGTCTAAATCATAAATATGCTTTCCAAAAACATTTAAGGTAGGTAACACTCAAAATCACTGTAAAACCACTATCAATCAATGATTTACTACACCAATATTGATAACCACTCAAAAACCGTTACACGTGACGTCCAACAGAAAAGCACAGAAAAAGAAAGGAGAACTCTCTTTGATCGTCCGAAAGGGCTCGCCAGTAATTGATTTCGTTATTTTATTACACGATTACAACGCACCAAGTCGAGTTTAGCGTTTATGTGCCATAAAATATAAACGCAGTTATTGTTCCTCATCTCCTACATTGTACAAAGATTATTAAAAACACAATAAATAGCTATATTGGACTCGGCTCATGTAATACATATATTATGGATGTAGGTACTTTAATAAGAAAATGTAATCTTATACGGTAAACATTACATAACGTGAGTGCATGACAAACATATTTATTTATAATATATTTTATTGAAATTTATTATTAATGAATGAATGACTGTTGTGGGTTGATTAGAGAGTGATTTACCCTACTCTTTACACATTGTGTATTTGCGAGGCGGAACTCAACGCCGCACTTTATCAGGTGAGTAGAGCAAGAAAATGAAAATAATAAAACATGTTAAGTATATGTAAAAGAGATAAAAATAAAAAAAAAAGGTTGCACATCTTACCCGACGCCCCCGTTCAGGGCGGTGGCCACGCTAGGTCTCTCATAGCACATATGCATGCCAGCAATCCCCTTAACCTTATTGCCACTGAGCGAAATCTTGAACGGGTTACAGTACACAATCACAAAACAATGAACTTGGCGCACTTCACTTCACGCTAACACTCGTTCAACCGACACCACGTACGAACATCTTCCTCGGGACGTCCGACGTTCGCGTTCATCAACCGAGACAAAATCCAAGACGGTTACTGTGAAACAAATTTTCCATTAGACGCGGCACTCCAAATCGATGTAAACCAATCGGTTAACGGTTAATATTCATGTCGTGCTTCGCTTTATCGCTGGAAACGAATTAAACTCATATTGATCTCGCTCGTACCTCTCTCCCATAGCAGAACCCCGCTCATACATCCTATTAAACTTGCCAAAACTTCGGAATTAGGTCGATGTTAATTAACAATTTGGACCTTAAATGATTTAATTCAAATTATAAAAGTTTGGAAAACATAACTAATTTCGTATTCAACATTTTCCGTCTCGGAAGTTAACTTTGGTGAACGCGTATTTAATTTATAAGAAGGCGGCCGTGGATCGTAAGTAGCTGGAGGAAAAGGCGACAGCATCATCTATAACGTTACAGTAGAGAAAATCACGTAAGCACATTTGTTTGGTACGAATCACGCAACTCGATCCGTATAGTTACCAAATATTTCAGCTGGGTTCGACAAGATTGATGGCCAGTATCATACGAAATAACACCTTTTTTGCACGCGTGCCCGTATTTTGCGTGTTAAAATTTATAACAAAAATGGCACTTTAAATATTTTGATCGCTCAATTGAGTTGATGAAATTGTTTTATGTATTTCAATATAAAGTTAAAACTTTTATTTATAAAAATATGAAATCATAACAATTGCGTAGCGTTGAATTCCGCCACTCAATTCGCCTACAAAATTCGGCGAAAAATGGGGAACGGAGTGACTTAACACTAGGTGTCCATTAGATATTTAAAATGTTATTAAAAAAAACACGGTGCGATATTCAAAAACTGGTTACCATCTTAATCGAAAGTACAATGATTGCAAAATTTTCCGGGCGGCCAATGATTAATTGCTTTGGTCGGCTACTTTTTCCCTTATTTGTGTTTAGCGAACGCGCGGCAAACAAGCTGCGGTGTTCTCGCGGGGGTCGGGAGTCGTGACGACCCATTACGCGGATCTTTTCGCGGGTGATTGATTGATTGACGTCGGTCAAAACGTATTTTGTAGAGCACGTATCGCTTATACATACATCTTTATTTTATGTTGGCTTTTCTCATTAAATATCTACATTTATTTTGTAATATAATAAATAATTATATTACTAGGTACTATATTCACTCTTGGCACATTGACTGAATTCTGACAAAAAAATAATCATAAATAATAATAACAAATTAATTTTTTTTCTTAATCGATATAATAGTGTTAAGATTTAAGATTATTATTAAAAACATTTATGACGTCACTTTTACATTATTATTTTCAAAGCAATTTACTTATTCGTAGATTTTTTTTATTAATCTTATTTACACGGCAAACAATGCGAAGTGTTAGTTATTAACTTTTAGTTTTTTTGTATAAAATAACTATTAAGGAAGTCGCCACAAGAAACTTGTTAATAGTAGCCAAGCAAATAGTAAATTAACAAACAATAACATTACATTATTCATTAACTTATTAGAATGATACATAGTATTAACATGATGAAGTCCAAACAGCCAATATGCAAAAAAAGTAGTACCTAATTAAAATGTCAGCCAAGGTTTTTACAATTCTCTGTGTACGAGGAAACCTCTATTAGAGCCAAATCTTGCCCGCGCTACATTTCAAATACATTAACCCACTTTAGAGCGAGGTCGGTCTAATCACCTTGTCACTAGATTTGATGATACAATTTTACATACTCGCTACTTTTGATCGCAAATCAACAGTTCCGAAAGAATTATAGCATTTCTACTTAAACATCTTTATTGCCGCATTCCAAGATTTTTATTTTCTAAGAACCACAAACGTATATAAGAAGATAAGCTTTTTCATAGAAATGCTGATTCATTGTTTAACTTTCTGGTTTAAATTGAATTGTATGTATACTTAATGCTTGATTATTGGTTATATTATACTAAGCAATATTGTACAAAAACGTGAAAACAATACTCCCAAAGCTATATTTATAACTTTACTGCCTTTTGAATAAATTACGTAATCTTCATGCCCGTTTCTTTGTTCTAAAAACAATTTATGGCGACTCTACTCCTTTAGTCTGATATCTTTTGGTGTTCACAATTTTGTAATGAGTATTATAGTAACTTTATAATCAATATTTTATGTCATAAAAGTCCAACAAAGACAGTATGATATAAATCAATGTATTATTTATTTCAAGAGTTTCATGTCCAATAATGTACATCTTTGACAATAGGTACATTACTTTTGTTTATATTCTGTAATATTTATATTATTTCTATACTATTTAAATTATTTTTTTAACTATTATTAGTACAACTTAATGTATTGATATGACCAATATATTTAGCTTTTAGCAGTCATTAGTACCTCAAAAAGATAAATTAAATATATTTGCATAATCTAACTTAAACACAATAATCAATAAGTACTTTGTTTAATCGTTTTATAACTGAATATCCTGTTCCTACAAATCCGCAATCATCATCTTAATTGGCAAATATAAGAGTCATCTCAAACAAAAATAAAAAAAAATGATCAAAACAAATGTTATAATAACAAAGCTATTTAAAAAAAAATAGTATAATAGTTCCAGCGATAGAGCGTAACGCATGAATAGAGTCGAGCTGGGCGCATCCTTACGAAAAAAAAAATCCAATATTCCATATATCCAACACTGCAATCCAAGAGTTTCGAGTCACAGATTTCACTGTGCCGATCGCATACCGTCTCACGTCACGTTACGTTGTACGAGTACCCGCCAAAAGTGGTAGAGCAGAGTGACAGGGACACGTTCGCACCGGCAGCGGCAGAGTGCGCGACTGGCGGCCGGCGGGCGGCGGCGCGGGGCGGGGCGAGGGGCGCGCGGGGCGGCGAGGCGCGCAGGTTATCGTCGGCAACACACTACACAGATAATGATGTCAAAAGTGGATCGGACTAATGCTCTATTATGTTGTAAACGTTCCAAATCCGATGTGGCGACCGTTTAGCGCCTTACATATCTTAAAATATGCTAAACTATTGATAACATTAACACTATTTATATATTTTTTATAATAAAAATCTGAGATCTACAGATTTAGTCGTTAAGACATCTATCATAAATCATATTAAACAAACTAACCCATTTGATTTATATCACGAAGAGCAAACAAAGCAATGAAACAAGTACAATATAATATACGAGTGTAGGTCGACGCGTTCGAACTGTATCAACAGAGACGAAGGCGAAGGTATCACTCCTTGAAATGAGCCGGGCGCCGCGTTTAGAGACCGACTGTAAATTTGATGTCCCATGATTGTTTACGGCAAACAAAAATTAACCTTAACACAAAATGGCACGGGTCGGTATTCGATCGGTGTTCCGTGAACCATTCTTTCTAGCTAAGATCGGAAATTGTTGATTCGGAGGGGACGCCAGCTTCAAATGTGCACCGTATCGCGACTGTTTTGAAGTCGCTTAAGCGTTGCTCGCTTTCAGGCGAACGCCGCGTACCGTATTCTTGAATATTATTACAACTTGCAAACCGAATTGCGACCTTATCACGACGCAGTACGACTCGTTTCTCTCCGCCGAAGAGTATTTCCATTTAGCAAGACGTCGTGCGGCTCTCTATATTTTGGCCGGATTAAGGAGCGTTCTTCGTTTGATGAATGTATCAGTCCGCTGAGGTTTTTGCGGTGCGTCTTGTGAAGTGGCCGTGACGCGGGGCGGCGGAGAGCGGAGAGCGGAGGGTGGAGAGATATGTTTTTTTTTTCGCTTATTAAGTCACAACACAAGCATCATTAGAGCCCTAAACGTGCAATCCGAGTTAAGTGACGGACATCAAAGCGTTTAATTCATCACGCACACACCGTAGTTACTCACGTTTATTACTATAAATTGTGTACGAAACTCGGCACTAAAATAAACTCTGACATCAATTAGCATACGCGCGGAGCACGGCGAACTGTCGCTGTGAATTAGTCTTGTTAAGTAATTACATAGTTTCATGGAGTAGTTTATGTTGAACCTTTTTTTTAACTAGTATCATTATACGTAGCCTACACTTACATAAATAAAAATTTCCACTCATTATTTCCTTATTAAAATGAGATGCAAGCATTGTGGGCTTGTATGTAATTTTTCTTATTGGCCATTAAACGAATACCACATACAACTAATACGCGGTGACCCAAATTTCATGACAAGTGGAGCGGTCGCCGGCGCGGAAATAGGCGGATGATCCCGAGGGAGCGGCGAGGGGAAATTTAGGACCGACTGGGGAAACCACGCACACTTTCTACTGGCTCCGCGTTACATTACTGTTTATATTCGTTACTTAAATTAATATTATACGTAACACGATATACGTTTTCTTTTTATTAAGCCATTTTGTCAAAGTCAATAATTACTTTTTTTAGATAACGTATAAAAATTTTAAAGTAGCGGTATTTCGAAATACGCCTTTGTTAAAAAAAATCCTAAGCGTAGATAACAATTTACAACTATTAAAAAATCTATTATTATTATTTTCACAATATTCGTATATAAATGTTGTAGAAAGAAGGTCGAAATAGTAACACTTAATCATAGTACATATTAAAATATATCACATAACAACGCTTTAGCATTGAACTTCACATACCTACACTACATTATCTAAGAACAAGGTTAACTCCCGCTATCAGTGTTGCTCTATGTCAGACTATTTTAATTCAATTGTTTAAAGGATATAACGAATGTAAAACAGGTTTATAAGAATAAAGATACGATAGTTGAAGACGGAATTTTTACATAAATAATTATACAATTTAAGAAAATAATGTAATTTTATTTTTAGCTCTACGCTGTAACCTGAATAGAGTAAGGTAAGTAGAGGGAATTTGCTAATACTAGATAATATTATTACATGAACATTTTCCGCCCAATATTTGAGACATTGCGTGTTTAGCAGATAGACATCAACGCAACGCTTTGTCTTCTTAAGTAACTTACCAGAGCGAGGAAAAGAAGATTATTAAATAACCCGTGTGGTAATCGAACCCACAACCAAACATTAACAATAAGACCCTATAACGGCCAATTAATTAATATTAAATTGTAATTAAATAACAAAACCACATTTCAATTCCCACAAAATAAGAAGTAGTTTCTTAAATGTAATATCCACATTATTAAAAAACGTCTACAATTTTCATTTATTGCAGTTCACATTCCCTTACGTGTGTCCCGCTAGATCCATTGTTGGTGGTGCCTTTATTACACCCTTCTGTGGGCAGGTGCAAGTGGTGTTTCGGTAACATTTAGAATATTTCTCACGGGATTCACTTATTCCGTTTTTATTAATTATTGTTTAAAAATTTTAAAATAAATTTATTATGTGATATTTTAAATTATCCTATAAAGTAGGTTACATTTAATCTCTAAAAAAAATCTATAATTAATATAAAATTTTATTTTTTATTATTTTTCATGTCATACATACCTAAGTATGTAATTCCAATACTATATACATATTTGCACTAAGCTCCAACCAAAGCTTTAAATAAAAACAATAAAAATGTCAATCTCAATACAAAACCCACATTACGTATTCAAAATTCAATAAACACTAGAGGACAGCATGAATCCAATTTTTCCATTGTCTTCAAAGACCATGAATCATCAAGTGTTCTATCGATAAGTGATTGTGCAAATACATGTACTAGTACATAATGCCTAATTCTAGTGATATTTGTATTTATGTGTTTGTATGTATGAACGTGCCTATATAGACGTTTTTACTACATATCAAAGTATTTTTATTGCGACATTGTAGAGACACTTAGTTTTCACTATTTTTTTGGAGATTAAAATATTAAATAATTCATTACACCGAGTGGGAATCGAATAAACAACTGTTTCCTTTACAGTCAAATACTAGTGCAACAATGGCCTCGTACATTGTGTTCTAATCAAAGATATAATTTATGGCAACCTATTCAGTTAATGTTTTGGATATTTTAATTACAATTTTGTCATGAACATCAAAGAAAATCAAAGTCAAATAAAAAAAGCTATCCTTGCCTAACAAAACAAAAATCATAATATCGACACATCCTACTACAATAATCAGATTAAACCAACATTATGCATGAGTAATGAGAACGTGCACTTTATAATATTGAAAGGTAAAAATGACATATGAGAGCACAATAGATTTTTTAACTGCAGTCTAAAAATATACAAAGCGTAGCGCATTTTCATCGCACGGCGCGCCGTATGCACTTACGTATGACGTATCGTATCGGATAGGTGGATAGGTACAAAGGGGCCGAGACGGCGACGAAACCTTGTTGCAGCAAACATAAAGCTGGTAATGCTAAAATATATACTTTTGTGGACGGCTGTACGACAGACAAAGACGTTTGAAACAGGGCTGCGTTTGAGGACGGGAAATATAAAGTGAAAACGATTGGTACGGGGTAGGTATATGTGAGTACTCTTGTATAATAGTAGGTACTATTTCCATAATATATTACGTTTGTACATTTTATAAATTAATGTAAATGTTATAGAGCTATCAGTACTTTAAAATAAGATTATTTGCATATTACATAAGATATTCGTCTCGTTCTAACAAACTCACCAGTTTCAAAGCTTAAACTCTCAAAAGATCCATGATAATTATACATATATATATACATAATATGTAAAGCAAAACAGTACAAAACAATAAAAAAAGGAACCCTAAAATCTCCACCGCGCAGCCAGACGGAAAAATACGACGTCGTTCGGATACGATTGTTTCTCTATTCGGAACGCGAAATGCAAAGTATGAAATAATTATGGCGGCGAGAACGACCCACCCCCCACGGCTGCAGGAGTGTGCCCTCAAATGTGGCAAAAAGGGACTTGTTGCTTTATCACTGTCATATTTTAGCTGTAAAAGTTCATTTAATAAATGATGTTAACATTTTTGCACATTTACTTCTTTCGTAATTTTTTTTCGCATTGATATATTTTTTTGTGTACTCGTACACAGACGACCCTGACTACTGAATAATTTAGCGAGACATTTTTAAATGATGCGAATATTCAACAAAGTTTGTATAGTAATACTTTTGTCTCTTTCAGGTATTATTTCGTTATGTCATACAAAAGGAAAATGTTTATTTGGCATTTAGGTATATGTGGAATGAATTCTACATATACATCATATTTCATGTAAAATATCTTTATATAATTTCATACGAAAAATAATACCAAATACCACATTATAAATGGTTAATTACGTGTGGTTTTACACAATCGTGATTCATCTGTTTGACCTACGCAGTACAGATCCTAGGTTACATTTCCAGGATACAGTCCATGAAAGATTAAATCGATCATAAAATATTTAAATGACAACTTTTTATAAATATAATAAAATTTTATTCGCCGTAGTTAAGTAATCGATATAAAATCGCAACATCGATTTTGCTAGACATCCCATCCCTAGCGATGTCGCTCGAGGGCACACGTCTCTACTGCGATGACAGACACAGGACGCAATAACAGTAATTCATGTCGCGTTGATGATATTATTTGTTTTATTTTGATAGACTCGTTTCTTATATCTTTATATCATTAAATAAGTTTTAATATATTAATATAAAAAAGAGAATTCGATATATAGTGCATAGGTATATCACAAATGTATTCAAAATATTACAAACGCTCTAAATGGTATTAATTCAGCTCACATGAGCGCATGCTTAACATGTATGTAGATACTGGAATGGTACGCAAATCTACCTGTTGAATATTTGGTTTTGATACATATTACATACATACATATGTTCGTGTTCAGTCTCAAGCAGCTCTCAGTCTATATATTCGTGAGTAAAAAGTAAACGGTAAAAGCTTTCCAAGCTTTAAAGAAGCCTTTTGTGAAGTTAACAATCCGTTCTTCGGTCTCCATTGATTTAAGGACAATGAGTGCTAGATACTGATCGCAATCTCGCTTTGTCCTAACCCGATGAAACAAACATTTGTATGGCAAATATTTACTATGTGTAGTATGCAATTCCACGAAAATACGGGAGCAGGAAATTCTGTAATTGTGAGGTAGAGGGATTGTAAAATGTGATACACATATTTTATTTTAACTTTTTACGTCCATCATTGAAAAAGATCTATATACCTACCTATATGAAAAAAAATAAAAAAAACCAGAAAACATACAATAATTATCATTTTCTTTTAATAAATATAAAGTC
This sequence comes from Heliconius numata, assembly GCA_016802625.1. Taxonomy (NCBI): domain Eukaryota; kingdom Metazoa; phylum Arthropoda; class Insecta; order Lepidoptera; family Nymphalidae; genus Heliconius; species Heliconius numata. The sequence goes on along the minus strand of JAEBDU010013289.1, from coordinate 4,371,914 downwards.
TATATTCTTAAAAACATGCAATATATACATTTGTCTAATTCCACCCGTAACAAATGTCAATACGACGAGATTCACAATAAAATACGGCATATTCACAAGTAGGTAGTATTTGAACATTTTCAACGGGCAATATTTTATCTTACAGTCAGAAAAGTGGCTCGTCTCAAGACGGTTCCGTTTCTATACATAATAAAGTACATGCATTTGCAGTATATAGGTCAACTGCACGTTGGTAGAACGCAAATCGCGAATATATTAGACTTTCTCCCGCCGTGTTTACAATGTTCGAGAATAATGGCCGCCCGCTGAACGTTCCAAAGAGACAGGGTAATGAGGGAATTTTTGATTAACACCCCTCATTAGGGAACCAATTTACAATAAGGAAATGGACGGGAGCGGTTGAAAGCTGCACAGACTGCTATGTACACGTACATATACGTATATCGCCTATAGCATTTGATAAATGTAGCGCTTTTGGACAATCAAAAAAGTGCAATAAAACTTCAACCGACAAAAGTTTTTTGATATTTTTGGGATGAATTACCCGTGCAAATATTTGACTTTTCTATTTGATCCGAATGCTTTGACAATTGTATGGTCCGTGTGTCTGTGTAGTTTAACGCTGTCTCTCACATAATAGACACTCCCACTTTTCAGCTATTTCTGGAGACATTGCGTGTTAAGTAGCGCAACTAAACACCGCACTTTGCTTCGTTATCAGAGCGAGGAAATAAAAATAGTCAATATTTTATTTCCCCAGGTGGGAACGAAACCACAACCTATCGCATTTACAGTCGCCCGCCATTGCCCCTGCACTACGCCTGGCCTAAAATGGTACGTAAGTATTTTAAGTTATCTCTCACAGGAAACGGGGTTACATATAATTGCAAATATGTATTATATTGAAAACTCAATATTCCACTGCAGTAAAAATGGACCGGCGTAGCATCAATTTATCTAGAACACCTAAAGCAGCTACGGTAACCACTCGAGGCCTTCACCCACAAATTTAAAAACTTTTTGGCAGATATTAACGAAGTACGATCAATCATCCCAGACCTTGTAGTCGCATATTTTTAATTTACTTGTCTACATTTCACGAATCAATATTTAAATTCGAGTACTTTGTAAAAGTTTAATTGGGATTTGGGGCTTTACTTTTTAAGGTTTTTAAACGTTTGTAAGGTTCTATTTAAAAAATTAAATAAATCATTCAAGTAGGTATGTTTAATTGAAATAATGTTCTTAAATGAATTTTGACTTTTGACTCATTCACATTTAATATTATTCACATGACTTAAGATACACAAACAACACATACATTCTCATTAATAGTTATTGCCTTAGCAGACTTTTGTAATAAAATTGTTCACAAGTATCAAAACCGAGCAAGTTCCACATTAATTAATTACAGTTAAATAAAACAAGAAAAAACAAAAACAAATCAACAATCACAAAAAAAGAGCATAATATATTTTACAAAACTTTTAAGCTTCAATTCTCACCGAACCTTCTCACGGGGCGGGAAAAAAAAATTTCGGCGAAATAGAAGAGGGTAACCAAGCAGAGTAATAAGAGTGAATCACGTTGCATACTCTACATATTTGTCCTTATCGGGTAAAAATAAAGAGAGGCGAAGATATAAAATCCTACGTAGCTAGCTGTTAATTAGCGACGGCCGGACGATCAAAGGCCCCCGTGTATTTTGAGTTTAACAAGCTATCAATGCCAAGGTCCGCACACCTTGGTGACGCATTACGCGATTATATCATTATTTTTTTGTTTAAACGTTTTTATTATGGTAATAGTAGCGCTGAGGCAGTTGAGGCTCAGGATTCGATTCCCACCCGAGGTAATGAAATTTTTAATATTTACACTTGCTCGCTCTGGTAACAAGACAAAGTGCAGCGTTGATGTCTTCCGAATTCGGCGGAAAGTGGGGGTGGAAGTATCTTCATGTGAACGGAGTGTCTTAACACTAGGTTCCAGGTTCCTTCTGCCTACCCCGCTACGTACGGGATATAGCTTGAAGTTAAAAAAAAAGTTACAGGGAAGAAAAGAAAACATTCATTTATTTTTTTAGTAATGAAAAGATTTTAATCTTTTGACGTTGTTATTATAATAAATGTGGAAATTTTAATATTTTAACGTTTTTTTTATTAAATTGAGCCTTAATAATTATAAAGATTTGAGTATACTTGTGTAAATGATGTGGACTTCACGTTACCCAATAATTATTGATGATGATAAATTAAAGTTATTATTTGTCATCTTAGAATAGGGGTCCTAAAGTAACTAGATAACAGAAATAACTGAAAAAAAGTAAACAATAAATTGACAATAACCATAACAACTAACTTATTTACAATTAGAAAAAAAAACGGTAAAAGATCCTCCGTACCACGGGCAGCAGGATGAGCAATCTATAAATACGAGACCCATTAAAATGAGACATGTGACAAAAGCGTACTGATTGGCTGGAAGTTTCATAATAAATTATTATCGCGAGTGGTGGCTTCATTGTTCGCCCGTGCTGCCGTTGATAATGTTATTAATAATTTCACGAATAAAATGGGTCGGGTTAATACAGAGCGTGATGCATACAACAACGTGCAAGTGTGCGAGCTAATATTTACGCAATACGACAAAGACACGCATGACATCATGAAATGCCACATAAATGATGCATACCTGTACATGCATAAACGATTCAGTGAAAGCTCTTCCACATCAATATGGATCAGATAATATTATTATCATAATAATGTAACTAGCTATATTAAAAGCATTTGTCATCTATCTATTGTTTTAGAAATAAAGTACTTCAAAAAATCTAATAGTTAAATTTGAATTGTAACCAATAAATACATTTATAAAAGAGAAGTCATATATGTGTAGTAGACAATAGGCGTAAATAACACAATATCGGACTTGGTACATTGAAATTGTTTAAGCATATAAAACTATTCAAAGCTGAAATATTCGCCAAAACAAGAGAGCGTGTATTTACCGGCTTTCTATACAATGTTGATTGCCTTGACGGCGTGACACGTGCAAACTATTGATAATAAACTCTCTCTACAAACTCAACACTGTTTTCCTTTCGGTCACATTAACACGCACGTTGATAACTATAGAGCTGTGTTGATAAATTGTTATTTTATATGAATCTGTGAAATAAGATGGCTTCTCTTAATTCGGTAGAGACTCTTGAAATTATAATTACCTATTATAGAAATTTGAAACGTAACGTCAGACTTCATAGCTCGATTCTTATTAGCCCATAATAGACTTTCTATTTCTGTATCTCAACTTGGTAACAGTACCGTTCATTATATATAATGTATTTTTATCCTAAAATGTTCGTAATGCTTACGTAAATTGTTTAAGTACTTATACTTTTTATAGCAATAATTATTTCTATAAACCATCTTCACATGAAATATGTGAATAAGGATATGCTAAAATCACAACAAGTACATTACCTTACATATTTGAATAAGGCTGCTTTATCAACCGCCCTGGGATCCTAATCCGATCTCGTCTACCCCTTTACTTTGCATGTAGTAAAATATGCCGAGCGAAATATTCATTTGAAACGTGAATTGCTTATTATTCTTCTATCATCAGTTACCTGTAGTTGTAAATTTTTTTAACGATAAAATATTATACTAAGAAAATAAATGTCACGGCGAGTGAAGCTGTAATCTGCTTATTTTACGATACTAAACAAGTGATTAAAAGTAACACTTTATGGACTATAATTTATATGACATTTAGATAATCTTAGTAATTTAGCAATAAAAATCATTATGAGATTTTAGGAATAAATTTAAAAGAACCAAATTTATATAAATTCTTTTATTAAATTTCAAATGGTCTACAACTAGAATTAAGTAAATTATCCACGACTAGCCCAAATAATTGCTCAACACAATTGAACTGGTTGCTTAAGTCATTACCATTGATCACGAAGAAAAGTAATAGGCAAAAGCTACGAACTACTTTAAGTACTATAATTGCGTAAAAAGTATTTAATTACAAAAAAAGGCGAAATAAAAACACACAACAAAAATCTGTGAATTAAGTAAAACAATATCGTCGCACGCGCATATCCCTTACAGCCAAAGTTAGATCTGAACTGAACACACGCGAGCACATGTAAAAGAGAATGTATATTATGCTAATGAGAGATGAAAAAAGCGGGGATCCGACTGGCGAGTCGCCTTGATTGATTAGATGCACCTTTTTGTGCCGGAGGCCTTTGAGAATCTGTCCGAGGATGCCGTCCGTGCCATCCCATTGTTTGTCCGCTTTAACGTCGCTGCGGACGACTACAATGGCCCGTCGTTTACTGAAAACTGGAAAGTAATAAATAGCTCGTAATCGTAAACACACGACGGCTCGTCATAAATTCTTGGGCCGCGAGCGGAGGCGACAACTTATAGATAACGTGTGCTCTCTCTCCGCCGCCGTGCCGTGCCGGACCAACAAAGTGATCTAATGTCTTGTTTCATTTCATTTAGACGCGCGTTAGATGAAAAGAAACTCGCTCTTGTGTGTAGACTGTAGACTTTACTTGACGTAGATTGCTTTTTACGGGTTTACTTAGAGTTTATTTCGGCTTTTCGCAAAAACCTTTTTTTGGTTATATAATAATAAGTGTGGTCTTACATACTTATTTATTATAAAACATAAAAAAAATATTACACACATAATACCTAATATCAGTTTTAAAATTACAAGAAGAGATATCGAAACAATTTTGAATCACATTAGTGATATACGTATCAACGATAATGAACTAAATAAAGATGGCAAATTAAACGTAAATTAGAAGAATGGAGTGGTATAAATAAATTAATTTACACGGCCGATGTTTACGTCCGCGGTTCACGGCCGTTATGTGTGCAGTTGCGCAACATATATCCGTCTCGTTCTATCACATACGTATTTCTAGTGGATCACACATCGTTCTCTTTCCCTCGGTGATTTATAATCTAGGAGCTTTTACATTGCTACTTGTAAATGAACCTCGCCTCTGGGTATCAGAATTAAGATGGTACTATAAAATAATTATTGGTTTTGTTCGCTGTTTTATTTAAAGCTATTTAAGATACAAACAAACGAGCAATGAGTATTGATGTTTATCTGTGTACGAAAATAGACTACTACACGTGAGTAAGGTGTTTATAAATAAACTCAATTTTTAGGCCAAATTCATTGAATATTGAAATTTTGTTACTTATACATCTTTGATTCGTTTAGTAAATTTATACAAAAAACCAATCTGAAATGTCATGGCCTATTATCAATTCAAGCGGAAACAGCATAACAACATTGATCAAATTTACAAATGAATAAATTTGTTAGTAAGTATTACAGATTTTTGGAGGTTAGGGCCTAGAGGTAGCCAAAAGATGAAATCCTCTTTTTTTTTTCATTTTTTCTTTTCAGTCTCTCAGTGGGTAAGCCGACTTAGCACAGTCCTGATCCTGCTGTCTAGCCTTTATTGTTACTTGTTTAGTACAGTATACTAGTACCTACTTATTACTTGTATTATTAATTTATACTTACTATATTACATTGTTCCTTCACTTAGATTAGTACTTTATAAAAAAATAACATATGACTTATATTATATTTTTTATAAAGACTTATAATTGAAAAAAAAATGCAACAAATGAAAAAAAAAAAACGTATCCAATCCTAACAAACAATAACAAAGAAAGAACATGCTATATGTAAATATACGTTACATAGATATTCACCTTCGCTCACATTCAATAGAACAGCGAGTGCCAAGTTAAAAAAAAAAAGCGACATCGCGACGCAATGGTAATTAAAATAGAAATTAGAAAATAACGTACTTTCACGTAATTGATGGTAGTGCGAGTGGATAGGCGAAACTAATTATGCAGAGTGCAACACACTCGGCTGTACGTATGCATGTATATATGCATGTAGGTATTATATGAGCGGCGCGCTCGTCTTCTACGTACTACACTACCTAACTGGGTAAAGTCGTTAACTTGGCATTTGCAACTCGGGATTTCCTAAAGGAGATTTTGCGAGGCGAGAAACTTAAATATTTTATTCTGAAATAGTGTGCATCTTATAAATACGAAACAAGCATAAGATGATCGAAAAATAATGTGTAATTGAGTTGTTAACTCACCGGCTCGACTCCAGCATCATTTTGTGTGGCCTGTAAAAGAAAAATCAAGGTTAGAAAAAACAAAAAATGCGTGAAAAATAATAAGATTTTTAAAATATTTGTGTATATCTCATTACATAATACCCCCCGAACTTTGTTTTCACTTTTTAAACGAAGAAAGACATATTTTTTTTATATTACAAATTTCGCCTCGGCTGAGAACAGAACTCATAACCACCACTTGCACCCTTCCATTAGACACGTCCCATTTGCGCCAAAACGACACCAAATAGAAGCAACAAAACTAAATAAACCACGGAAAAATAACTAAAACTGTCGATAACAATTTTTATTGTAATAAAAATAAATGTCACTGAAGAGGAAAACCTAACAATGCAAGGCCACTATCAGAGCGGAATGAAATCAGAAATGTAAATCCGATATTAAACAGAAAACTAAATGGAATCGTATCTCGGATAGACACGAAAGCAATCACGATAATCTTGGGCGAGCTATGGACCCACCGTTGGGTATTAATCGATCACCCGAAGGACCTGTGGCGTGTTATTTCGCGGCCTCTGGGGATATTTAAAGCGGACTGTGATATCAATACGCAGAAACAATTATCAAACCACGGCCGCAGCCAGTCTGCCGATTATACTTTGAATATTTGTAAAAAATATTTATATTATTAATAATCAAAATATGTATGTACCTGTTTGTTGTAAAATCAGAATATATATGTATAACGCTCTTGTGCACATAAAGTAAGTATCATAAAAATCAATCAGTAAGTGTCATAAAAAATTGTGTTTAGAATATAATCGTAACTAGCCAATATTGAGAAAAAATATAAAATTCAATGCTATAAATTATAATAACAGGATATAGTTGAAAAAAAATTATTAATAGAATTTTATTAAACCATTAATAACATACAATTTGATTATAATCTATAATACATTTTTAAATAAATAATTAATCAAAATGTGTAAATAACATATGAAATTATTAAAAATCAAAAGATTTCTATAAATAAAAATTTAAACACGTATAATATAATAATGTGCTTTTTTTTTGCTTATCTCATTGCAATTATTGGTCTATAAATCGTTATCACCGCCAAGGTTGCCGAGGTCATCTCAAATTGCTACATTAGTTTCCATGGCCGTTCGTTTATCACTTATCAACACCGTTATCAATTCAAGTTTTTACAATTGGCTGTTGCTTTGATAAAAAATCAATATGAATTTGTTTGAATTCCTCGTATCAGTCAGGTTACGAGAGCTATAACCTAGAAACAATTGAGTAATAAGAACTTAGCATTTATTAAGTACCAGCGAGTGGCCATAATATGTCAGACATAATTATATTTGTAGTAAGTATTTGTATAAAATGATATCGAGAGATGAGATAGAGTCCATTTTTACATATTAATCGATGAATGCAAGGATTCAGATATAAATTCAAAGAAACATTATGGAACTTTCAAAGTCAAATTACGACTAAAATTTAGTTTTTGTTTACACTATTATTTTAAATGGGCGTAAAATTAAAAAAAAACAAGATGAGCGACATATTGGAGCAGTAGATCTAAAATCAGTAACAAGTATTTTTTTTTTTTTCCCTTTTTTACTGTAGAAATTTTGGCTGTAGCTAGCTAGATATTTGCATATTTCATCATTTATGTTAATTGTTACTAAGTATTTAGTACATTATACTACAGTATTGTAACATTAAACGACAAAGTCCTTTTAGTCATCAAAATCAAATTCCAAATATCAGTAGCTAACAGTATCATTTTAGCGTTGTTATAATAATATTGCCAATTAAAACAATTTATTACCACAGAAAAGCTTATTAATATTATTCTGACCCAGTAATTTTCCGTATCTGTTGTACAAATATGCAATATACTCCATATGACGTAGTCTAACAAGGACTGCTGAAACGTGATCGATGTTAAATATTAGGCGTAAAATTAATATTTAGCTATAGTTTGGTTAATAACTGCATTTTCTTCTATGTTAGATATATTATTCAAATTACGTTTGCCGAGCATTGTCTATAATGCGATAAGATTTTTATTAAAAAAAAAGCAGCACTTTCTGTTCGCGTTCGAGACTATGTCGAGTGTCGGAGATCAACGCTGCGTTTTATCAGTCATCTGGCTGAGAGAGCGAGACGAAAAAAACATAATTTGTCAATTTAATATTTTTCAGATGTTTGGTTTTTGTTATCTTTTACATAACCATAACTACTTTAAAATATTTGAAACGTGCCATTTTCTAAAATATTGTCGGGAATACAAAATATTGTACGCGATTGGTCTTCTTAAATTAATTTTAATTAAGATTTTATTTTTTCCATTATTTAACTTATTCAGCTATTATAATATATCCATAATGAGTGATAATTGTTATCCTAATCAATTTCAAGCAGGAAACAGATAAGTAAGCAGATAAGAAGTAGACGATACGCGTTATCTACACGTACATCCCATATTTTGCACGTTACATATTATATTATTTTAGTAACATTTATTCCGTTTTCATTTTGTACCTATTTGTAAAAATATTTTAAGCAATAACATTCTCCGAAGTCAAAATAGTTCTGAATACTTCTGAATTTCACGGTGATATTTGAAATTTTGGGAATTGATATAAATGTGTTATATTGAATTAATTTCTTATTTTCTTTAGCATCACATTGAATTCCATACTTTAAGACAAATTTCGAGACGTTTTCGTTTTGAGTGGCGTAATTAAAATCCACGCTTTGTCTTCTTACCAGAGCGAGGAAATGAAAATAATTAATTGTCCCGATTGGAACTAAACCCACAACCTTTACATTTACAGTCTGGCGCTAGTAATTTATTTTATAATTCATGCGAGTCACTAACCACATCCACCTATCTATCTATCAACGATAAGATAAAAGCTATCAGTCCAATACGTTGTCACTACAATTCGCTTTAATAAAACAGAACAAAAAAAAACACCACGATGCCACACGTTGAACTACCATCTCCATCTCCACCATCTTTTATTTCGGAGCAGGTAAATTTGCGATCCGACCCAAAATGAAACTAGTGACGTGCACGGATTTAAAGCTTAAAGTGTTTCAACAAAGAGTTTAAATTGAATCCGATATAGAAACATGCAATACTATCAAACGAATACAGTTCATAAAGCAGCGGGCGAGGCTTTCATTTTGTTTGAATATTAAGATATTATTTCAAATGTAGCGGTTATAGAGCTCAGTCATTAAAGGAATAAAAGTGGACAAAGGAAATGAAGCATCACTACATTATCAACTAAATACTGGCTTTGGTTATGCCGGTGCATTTTTAACTACATTTATCAAAGTTTCATTTACTATTTACTGGTATTTTTTATTGCATGGTTATTAAATAATTAATCGATTTTTCAACGTTTTATTGTCTGAGAAGAATTTGAAACATTACTTGTTGAGTGGCGGAACTCAACGCCGCTCTTTTTCTTACCAGAGCAGGAATGAAAGCAATTAATTCTCAATACAAGGGAGCGAACTCACAGTCATCACGTTTATAATCAGACACTAAACTAAACAAGTACCCACATATCTTAGTACCTACTTCTCAACATCGAGAATCTCTATATTTATTAATTATCAATGAAATCATTTTAAAAGAACTAACTAAAGATTAACTTAATATAATTACTCTAGATAATTAATTAAAAAAAATTACCTACCAATGGTGAATATCGGGCTCACATTATTAACTGGTCAACGTCTCGTATCGGAGCGATGCACACACACGAATAATTAATTGATGTGTCACGCCGCGAACACTGTTCATACTTTAACAAGAGCACTTATATAACAGCTCATTTCATTATAATGCTGATTGATTTACAGTATTATTTAGATATACTTTTAAAGATTATTCATTATTATTTATTTGTCTAAGAAATTATAAATTTAGTTTTTTAGAATAAAACTTAAATTATCTAAAATATTTACGTAAATTGAAAGCGTATATATTATTCAGATGTTTAAGTTACAATGTACAATGTACAAGTAGATGTTTAAGTTTGCATTACTGCAAAATTTTGACTACTTTCAGTAGTATTATACTAAACCACGTCATAATGACGCTGCAGATGTGCTAACAATAACAAAAAGGAAAATAAATCACTTCATATGTATATTAAAATTAGAATTAATATTACTATTAAATAATTTTAATTGTATGACGATAGAGAGTAAGATTAATCAACATTAAACTAACTAAACTAAGGGAATTCTTAATGCCTAGGCGTTAAAAATAATAAAAGATTTAGAATTGTGAAATTCAAAGAATGTCTTAGTTTTGTATGGAATTTAAAACGCGGTCGTTGGAAATATTTGCTCTAAAGAAAGAATTGTTCCTCTCCTCCTTTATTCTGGTATCTCTCAAGATACTTATTATAATGAAAGTGACGAATATTTTTAATGTACAAAAGTAAAACAAGTTTACAATTGTTTTTTCACTCTATCATTGTTTAAGACAGGGATCATTATTTATCAGCGTTTAGACGTTCATCATTATTATTTAAGGTCTTATACAGTGTTAGTATCAATCTTATAAATAAGATTATATACCACTTATCGCTAAGTATTTTTCTTTTTTTACATTGTTTACTGAGTAAGATTTTAACATAGAAGTAAGAAAACGCATATGAATACATATGTGAAATATAATATTAAAGGTTATCAATTATATTTATGTATGAAACATCCAATTAAGCATTATGAAGTCGAATTCGAATTTCTTTAATTTTGATTCTGAGCAAACACGTATAATTTACTTGTGATGAATGACCAAAAACATATTATTAAATAATTACTAAGACTAGCGGTCATCTTCAAAGTAAACTTGTTCGTGATCAATTAGTTGGTAGAGCAAAAAATTGAGAGATATTTATTAATTTTAGGTATATTCAGGAGTAATCTCATGTTTATGTAGTTTTCTAAAAATTACTTTAGAATATTTAAATTATATTAGGTACCAATATTTTAAACTAACTTTTGTATATTTGCCCTAATTACTCATACGAAAGGTATTAAAATACCACAATCTAAGACGCACTGAGGTCTTGGCGCTTAATATCTTAAGATAATAACTAATTGCAATCAAGAATCACACACCACCTCTCATCACCTAATTAGAGGTCTTACCAACTCTAAGAGTAAAAACGTCCAATAAAATAATAGACGTAAACGTAAGAGGGTTTAAGAGGGTTACTTTAAGACGTGGTTAACGAAAGCATTGCTTGGTTCCGCAGATAATACATCAGCTCATTAGCAAGCGTAGTTCAGCTTAAAAGAGGCCAAGTGGTGCTAGAGAAATCATTTTTGAAACCGCCACACACACGAGTAACTTTAGTTGGAGAACCTAATTTTATTATTCCATTTATAAATACATTGCATCATTTGTTTTTATTTGAAAATTTTATTGGGAATTATTTTTGCACACCTTATGCATCGTAAAATTAATATGTAATTGTTAAAACTTACTGCTTACTATGTTTGAAAATTAAAACTATATAAACGGCGTAAGGTGTCCATCGATTCTGTGTCGATATTTTCAAGCTTTACCTCGATATTTCAATACGCTAAATTAAATTTGAGCTGTGATCGTATTCTCACCCATCTACTCCAAACTTTAACACGATGGAGCATACTCGAAGTATTTACGACAAACAGGTTCTAAACTCTAGTAGGTACCCACCACCTTTTTACAAACAACATTTCCTTTTTAAATCTAGTGAGAAAATCAACACTATTTAAACCAGTTGGCACTTAAAGTGAGGCAAATCGAGACAAATAAATGAGTACTTCAGTAAATCTCGTTTTCCGCCTTTACATTCGAATATCAAGCTTTTAATCGAGTACTTAACGAGCTTTCACATACACAAAGTTATTTCACTTAAATGATAGTCTCAAGCGCCGAATAAATACTGTTACTTCATTGTTATTAACAGAGCAGTAGTAAATAGTACTTAGTAGAGTTTACGCAAAGTAAGGCAGTGGGCATTAAGATTAACGTACAAATTTATTGAATAACCGACGGACCGACGGACGGGGCAAACTGTAACTAGCACCTGTCAAACGCAGTGATCGCCGTGCCTTCTCTTAACACGAGGATGATTGTAGATTCGATTACCTGTTTTGGTTATTCATCACAAAGATTACAACACTTTCCATCAAATTTTCAAGATATTGCATATTGAATAGCGGAACTGAAAGCAATGTCTCGATTTATTGAAGTACAAAATGTTTAATACACATAAAACATTTGTAATTTATGTACCTATATCAAAAAGTGTAGAACTAATATAGATGAAATATGAGAAATACACTCATTCAGTCACGGAAGAACGGCGTCAAATTCACTCGGTTCTGATATAATATTAAATCAATTACTCTTTTATGACGTTGAACTTACAACTAGTTTTATGCATGCATTTTATTGTTCAAGTTGCACTTTTCACGGGAGATACTTCAGAGGTTTTACTGCTCTGAGATCTCTCGGTATTCTTATTAAAACTTTCCAGTGTGTTTGTCTTTTGTATAAAATGGATGAAACTAAGGCATCATAGAAAATATAGTCTATAAAAGCTTTTAATTAGACTCAACGTGTTTATGGATATTCGTTGGGAAACTACACTACTGTCAACAAACACGGCGTAACTTCGATAAGTCAAATCGCAAGGGACAAACAAAAATTATTTCGATTTATGGCTTCTTTGTCCTGTCGTGAGTCGAGTTTTAGAAGTAAATAGAGCTAGACACTGAGCTTTAACAATAAGTTTGTTTCTTAAAATATTACGTAACATAGCATCCAGTAAGCGACAGCATCACAAGTTCATTCGTCTTAATCAAGATTTTGAAAGGTCACTCAAGTAACTATTTGCAGCTGTAATTATTTAATAAGCTCACAACGTTTCTAAAACGCCCACGCTATGCCTAAAAATAAATTATTCTCAAGTTAAATTATTAATATTTACACAAATTCTAAAAATCTAAATATTAATTTGAATAGATGTCGCGGTACAAAAAAAAATCTTTTAAGATCAGTACATTATATATACATTATTATTCTTCACATACAGATCTAAAACAACACATATAACAATTATTAACAACACAATTAACAATATTTCCATTTCCCTCTTTCCGCGTGTTGTTCCTCGAGTGGGAATTGAACCGCGCTTACAGTCACTTGTGCCACTACGTCACTACTGACCACCTGGCCGTAAGTTTTAATTTATAAATCTATTCACGGTGGCACGATCACAGGCACAGTAGCGCCGAGTGTCTTACTAATAACTTCTTTCATATTTACAAATATTTGCTTTTATTCTTGACTTTATACACCCTTGCCTGTGGAACTTTTGCTATGAATGCTTAAGTAACTGTTGAAAGAGCTTTTTGTTCTTAAACGTGAAAGCTCAATATCTCCATGACTAATTTTTTTTATGAAAACCAGGTTAAGCGACGAGCAGGATGTCCGCTTTTTATGAATCTTTAGTTTCTTAGTAATTTCGCTGAGTATATTGTCCTTGAAATAAGCGAGTTAATATTTGTATATTGGTTTTAATCAAAATAGTCATATTTTTTTAATACTATGAATGTATTGATTAAATTAATATAATGGAAATTATTTTACTATTTATATTTCTTTGTCTATGAACTTGATACAGTAGGCAATATGTGTGTTATTGTACATATTTTTGATTATGTACTGTCCGTAGTTCACGCACTAAAAGATAAGTATTTGTTAAATTATTTAATAAGGAGAGAGTTTTAATCCAGTTCGCCTAGCTAATATTCAATAACTTAACATCTAGAGCTCGGCTCTGGTGAGAAAAACGCAAAGTGCTGCGTTAAGCTCCACCACACTACTGTTGAATTTAGAGGGTAATCAGAGAACTAATTATCCTAGATCTACGTTATCTCTGCCTACCTGCCATATACGGGATAAAGAGGGAAGCTAGTCCACATCTAGTTAAAAACTAAATCGTTTACAAGTGTAAACAACAATAGTACTATAGTAGTGCGAACGTGTTTACTGTAGTATAGTGTACTATATAGTATAGTATAGTATGATATAGTATAGGCATCGCACCGGTGTGACGGGACTGGTTATCAGCTGTAGCGACCTTGCCAACGATTGCGTATTGCTTTCCACTTTGCATGTCAAGGGGAAACTACGAACAGGAATATCTTATTATAGAATACAGGATTTTATCAAATGTTTTTGCATTTTTAATACATTTAATTCTATTTATGTAAATCTAATAATAAATTAGTATCAATTATTATTAATTTCACGTGTTTTGCGGAATAGGAAAAAATGACCTTGCTATTCAATTTCCGACCGAATATGATAGATATTACTTAAGGTGACTTTGACGCGGTACAGTGGTGACGTTGAATTCAACGACGACGCGACTTTTGGGAGTTCGAATTCGTCTTAAAGAAATATTTATCTATATTACAAATACATACACATTTGGACTAATGCTTGATTTAGTTATATCCAACACAGCGTTATGTCACTGTTTAAGATATAATCCGAGGATAAAAAGAAAAGAAAAAATCAAAATTTCAAAACATCAATAATAGCAAAACAAATTCGTCTTAGTTTTGCGCAATTTCATGTGTAAATGTAAAGATAAAAACATAATCTCTAATGCCTTACAAATAAATAAGAAATACGATTGCATACATAAAGAACACCTACCTACTTTCCTCAGGTCACGTGTCGGGTAGTTGATAAAAAGAACAATAGCGTTTACCGGGAGTGGTTATCAGTTGTTACGCGACCTTGTTAGCTTTCATTGCACTTTGAATATTGCTCAACGTTTTACAAGTTAAGATATACTCTCGTGATTACAAAATGTATTCAACAAAGGTTTTGTTATTATAGGGTACGCCAGACTTCGTAAACTTATTTGATTGACATTTAGTTGAGAAACATTCAAATACTTGTTTATTAAATATTCATAATTAGAAATGCTGAAAATTGTTTATGAAATAATTATGAAGTTAGTCAAGGCTAATATAACAGATGCATTGTCTAAACTATTAAAGATACGAAATTACAGCCGCCGAAGAGAATTATTTAGAAGGAGAAATTCTTCAAGAGTCTGGTCAAGACTTACATGTTAATATTAAAAAAAGCTTTTAAAAAGACTCTACCATTGAAAACAATACTACAGTTTCGACTAACATCTATAGAAAACTTATTTCACGTAAAGATCTCGTTGCTCAGCTAACAAAGGATAATAATATGTAAAAATGACAAAAAAAAGGTTCAAGCAAATAATCGTTTCCGAAAGACCTAAAATATTATAAAGAAAACTTAGAAAAAGAGCTTTTATAAAATTAAATTTGAACCGTTGAATATAAATGACCATATTATCTGAACAGTAATTCATCTGGATAATACAACTTCAGTAGTAGGTATTATGCTATAATATAGCACTAAAAATGGGACATTGCTGTAATTTTTCGTTGCGTTCCACTTATTTCTTTTAGTGTCTGTTTTATCTTAATTTCCTTGCAGAAAAAATACTTTTACCTTATTAAACCGGCGTCCCTATTGTACACCATATTCTATAGGATTGTAATGATTAAATTGTCATTCAAATTTAAAGGGGACGAGAACTATTCCCGTCTACAGATACGTAGTTATAATTCCTAAATATATCATAAATAATAATTTAACTTTAATAATAATTTAGGTAGACAAATTGCTTTTAACGCAATGAAGGTATATTTTGATAAAAGCAAGATACAGAAATCGAAGATGAAAATCACATACTTTGTTCATTTCCCAAGATACTAAAGTTGCACGACAATGCAATATGTTAGATCGAATAAAATTATATTCCAGACATATTAAACAAACATATATATATACTTATAAGATATAGTACTTATATAAATAAACCACAATGAGGAAAATGTGTCAAGGTGTGGGATTCAATCAAAATTCGACATTGCAGTATTACCAAAGGACACACGTGCACATAAATTTGTACATGTACATATATGCACATACATATGTGTATGTGTGTCCTTTCGTTGCACACATACGCAAATACGCAAATAACACAACGAAGGTAAGTGACTTATTAATATTCACATAATTCTGAATTCAATAGCGTAACTACACTCCATGAATAAAAGTCCGCCACTCGATTTTATCGTCGGTTTCTCCTCGAAACGTGATAAACGCTGTGATTCACTCTCAAATATATTTGGAGTAATTGAGATGTTAATGGTGAATCTTTTATAGGTATCATCGAATGCCTACATAAACAAACGCTATTTTGTTAGCTAAAAGCTAAAATGTTAAGGCAACTAAATGTTAAAATGTACAGTAGAAAAACGAAAATTAAATTCTTGTAGAAAATTAACTCTACATAGATTTACTTACTACTGTTACAGTTTATTCTTGGCTTTTGTTTTATATTAGGTATAGTATTTAAACTGTAGGTTATAAGTTCAATATAGGACCAGAAACAAATATGTTGTTTTCTCAGTTTCACGCATCGGAGCTAAAATATGTGTGAAGATCTTGTGATGATCTTGTGATGAGATGTGTGATGTGTCTTTTCTGCACTTAACGCCCTAAATCGAATTTCAACGTGGTTTTTCTTCTTGCCAGAGGGTGAAATTTTAATATTTCATTCCCTCGTATGGGAGTCGAACCCGCAACCATCGCCTTTGCACTCAAACGATGCAATGTCATACAAATGTCATTACAAAAAATATTTTTCATTATCAATAAAAAAAGAAATACAATATTTGTCCTCAAATTAAAAACAAGAAATATTATAAAATATAACACTATGACAGTTTCACAGTTGCGTTATTCACATTTTAATCTTCTTTATGCATGAGATATGTTTCTTTTATTGCCACTCCAGGGAATTGAGTTATTAAGAAAATATTACTTAGACTACTTGCGTTTAGCAATAAGCGGTTCTTATTACTTAAAGTTTCAAAGAGAAACTTATTTAGAATAAGACTTGTCGTCAAAAGAAAATGATTAAAATCATAGGAAAGCTTCCTACTGGGCATTATTATATTAACTTTTTCTATATAAAGCTATTGTCGTTGCGGTAAATGCTTTCCTAATTTAATATAATAGTAATGCGTAAAATCCATATTTAGTATTTTTTATTTGATATTAGCTTCATGCTGTATCCCGCATATAGCAAGGTAAGCAGAGAGAACAAAATGTTAAGACACTCCATTTCCACTCCTCACTTTCCGCCGAATTCTGGGAGCGTTGCGTGTTGAACTCAACGCCGCGCTTGGCCTCGTTACCAGAAACAGAAAATAAAAATATTTAATAGCAGAGTTACTTAACACTTCAATCCATCATCTCTCTTAATAATGCTGTAGTAAAAACTATATGCATAGCAATTGCCATTTTCGCGATAGAAAGACTTTTATTTTTCCTGAAAGACATCAGCGAAAACAATTAAACAATAATATTCACCTACTTTCATCGTATCAGACTGTGACCTTTCCAAATGCTGCACGAAACTTCTAAACAATGAAAAGCAAACTTGTCGGTGTTGTTAAAATATTCATGAAGAACAAATAAGTTTCTATTTAGTTTTACTTATGAGAATACCATTTATTTTAAATACATATTTATTACCTTGAGGCCGTCGTGGCACAGCGCACTAGCGTGTAACTGTAAAAGTGACGGTTGTGAGTTCGATTCCCACTCGGGGGAATGAATAATTATTTATTAATATTTTTATTCTGCACTCTTGTTGAGTTCCGCCACTCAACGTGTAATAGTGGGGAACGGAGTGCTTTAACATTAGGTTCCTTCTGTCTACCCACTATGTGGGGATGGATTCAACGCGAGGTTGAAAAAAAATAATAATACAATAGGTATTAATACCCATGTTATTACATACTAACACTCTTTAGCATTACAATATTAATACTCAAGTCAAATAAGGAAAAGTGTAATCATTGAGAATGCAAATTACGTTCTAAGTAATGTTTTTTTCTGTGAATAATGTAAAAAATAATCCTTCACAGCAATTGTCTATAGTCAATTTTATATATTAGGTACATAATACACGAGTATATTTTAAAGTGTTAATTTGTAAAATTTAGAAGATATGAGAGGTAGGGGGAGGCCTCGGTTGACCTTCGAAAACACAGTATCAAAGATACTTGAGGAAGGTCACGCAAAAAGCGTGAGGACCGAGGCAAAGCCCAGCGTTCAGTTCCAACTTCCGCCACTCAACACACCACACGACGAAAAGCAGTGAACGGTAGTGTTACAATGGGAACGGAGAGCCTTAACACTAGGTTACCCGGGTTCCCTCTGCCTCCTCTGCTATGTGCAGGATACAGCGTGAAGCTAAGAATAAATTAATATATGGTTTAGTAACTTTTTAACAAGCAGTTATGTTTTAGTAACTTTTGGCATTATACAGGAAACTCATAGCAAACTGGTTGATTGATTGTGTAGTGACGACAACTACTTTGTATGACATTTAAAGAGAAAACCTACATTTTTTATTTCAATTATTATAATTACTTAGATGATTGATAAACGGAATATTACCAAGGACATAATCGAAGTTTGAAAACATAGTTATAATATAACTAACTAAAGTTTGTTTAGACTGTCGAGAGGGGAATATTACAAGTCAATTAGTGGTTTCATACTAAGCACGACCTACATCCTAACCTCAGTATTTATGTGGTAAAGTGCTGTTTTGGTCCAAATTATAAATTATAGGCCTCAATAATTACATCATGACACAGATTGGGAGTATTTGATTGTTTGCGATAGTTATAGGTTCAAATCCAGACCGAGATTTTTTGAGTTTGAGATATTAATTGATATTAAGTAATTTTACTGATATGTTTAAATGTACAACACAATTTTGATGTTATTTCCAATATTATTTGATTGTGATGTTATTTCCGTGATATTTAACTTAATTCAAATACGAAAATAAAATATAGTACACAGATAAGGAACAAGAACTATTTTCCCCCAAAGTATCTGTGCGAACGTAAATACATTCATTACTACAGTGGACCAACTGTACACGAGTCGCATACAACAGATCTCAGTGGAAATTCCAATCAAAATGTAAATTTAAACCACCACTAGTTTACATTTATTTACTGTTTGTCGTCGGAAGCTGGGCTGGAGCTCGTCTGCTTTACCTGCTGACCGTATCATTATGGAGCAACTGTCAACTTCTAAATATGTTAGGAAACACTGACATTGTGCTTACTTTCTGACAATTCATATTAAATATATGTAAATATTGTTATATTTGTATGTTCCGCGCACTAAAATAAACTTGTCACACACTGAAATGAGTATAGCCGGTACAGGTAGGTTTCTAAATCATACGAGAATATTTAATATGGATAAAAAAACGTTTTCACGTTTTTCCAGTATAGCAGGGCATCAAGAGGGCACTAAGTGCTAAGATCCTCTTCCCCACATTCCGCCCAATTTTCTAAATTTTCACAACGTTAAATATTAAGTTATTAATTTTGAGTTGCGAAACTCAATACCGCCATCGTCGTCTACGGCAGCGAAGAAATAATATAAGTAAATGAAACATAATAAATGCGTAAACAATCTACGAAACAAAAAGAATAACAGGTCATTTACTTATAAAGCAGGAAATATATTATTTTAAAAATTATAATACGTAAAATTAAGTGATATATTCATATTGTACGCTGTGAAAAATTTGCAAAAAAAAATATTCAACATAATTAATACCAGCTGTATTAACACATTTTAAACTAGTAAGGTAACACCATTTTTGAATAAAATTCATATTTATATTATTACGTTAACCATCATGTTAATACGATGCATCTCTACTTATATAATTTTATTTGCCTTTGACGTCGTTTGCTAGAACACGAAACGCTCGTAGAAATAATTTTGCCTAAAAATATTAAGTACGTAGGAACATTTTAAAAAGAGTTGTTGAAGTTTAACAAAGACTTCGCTAAAATTTTTATGAAACATTTTGATACAAATAACATGAAAATATTAGCGTTGCATAGTCCTTTGCGCAAATAGATTTATTCGGCAAAAGTTAATTAAGAGGAACCTTAAGAATAAAGTATGCCATTTATATACAAAACTTAAACATAATAGAGAAAAATATTGATAAGAATTTCATTTGTGACATGCAATTTCTTAAATATCTATCATTATATATGATTCTAGCATTACACAACAGTAAATGCAAGTTTCATTTATCCCACCTCCATAGATATAAGGAGAGTTTTGGAGCGGAACAGTTAAGTGCTTCGGTCGCCGAGGTCTACGCTTCCATTGTACCGTCACAAAAGAAACCTAGGCAAAGGATTTCTTTTATAATAAACTGGGGTAAATACTATAAACAACACTTGATAACAAACTTTGAAATTTAAAAATCAATTTGAAATGCCATCGACCTACTTAATTTTAATAAACAAACAAAATTATGTTTTATTATAATCAACATAACTTACAAAGAGCTTATAAAAATATAAGAAAACTTTTCTTTGTTGATATTCATTTCAATTAAAGGTTAGTCTTTAATTGAAATGAAATCAACAATATAACAATTACCAGGACCACCGCTAGTAAGGAGCAAAGAAATGAAAACAATAAATATTCCATTTCCTCTAGTGGGAATCGAACCCATAACATGTCGCGTTTACAGTCACACGCGTGTGTCACTGCGCTACGACTGGCTCGTAGATGTCTAAAAATTAATTATTTTCTGTAATATAATATTTTAACACGAACTGGTAACCAACAGTGACACACGAGACGACTGTGGACATTGAAACAACCTCGTCATTTACATATTACCGAGTGAAACTGCATATAAAGTTTAAGAAGAAGAATTTGCATTTGCATTCAATGACAATTTTCCTGCCAATTGACAGAGAAAATAATGTTCCATGCATAAAGGTTATTTATTACATTTTATTCTATTTTTGTAATAAATATCTGCATATAATTATTTTTAAATTATTCATTAATTATGAAATAAAATCCCAAAATATTTAAATTACAATTTATTAAGTATATATTAGTATATATAACCATATTAAAATAATGCTGCAGCTAGTATACACCTATATAAAACTATAATACTACAAGCCATTCGATATTGCGAAGTCAACAGTACTATATTATTATCTATCAATAACTTCAATACATTTATATGAAATAATCGTCCTGAACGAGGTTAAGGTGCAGTGAAACACGCGGAGGCAATTACACCTCGCGCACTCGCAAATAGCTGACCGCTCAAAGAAACCGTAGCACATACGCAATCAATCTAAATGGAATTGTTATACTTTTTGCATGTATTATAGTTTCGATTCCCTCGAGCGGGAATCGAAACAACAACCTTCGCTTTTACAGTCAGAACTCAAATGCTATGCCGCTGCGCCACTACGATCTTACAGTAATAAAACCCGATTCATTTTGCGAAATTAAGTAAACAACAAACCCAGTAACTACAACTTTAAAATAAAATGAAATTTTTAACAAGAAGCACGACATCATAGTATTAATTAAAATACTACTTCGCTTTAACTTTTATATAACATCAGTATTGAATATTTAATTTTACGCAATTAATAGACGTTCTTATGATAGTTAATTTACATAACGTTAACTTAATTAGGGTTTAACACACGTTTAAAACAATTATAAAATTACGTTAATTTTACTTGAACGATGAAAGAATAAATCATTGTTACATATTAAATTATTGTAGTAAACTTTAGAGATAGAGAATCGCTTATTACAATAGTTCAACAAAATTAAACTGCGTTCAACCTAGTATCAATCATTTACTTTATTAAACATATTTACATATTAAATTATCAACACTTTCGAAAATATCGAACGTTCAAGAATAGGGCACTGAACTGGCAGCCGTCCAACATCACCTACAGCAGTCATTAATGGAGCCGACTATTTTATTTCAAGATACGGAATTGCGATACATAATATTTTGTTTTAAAATATCAAAAAAATTCTTGTCGAAATGTTGAAAGGAATTTTATTCATTAAAAATTAATCTTTATTTTTGTAAAAAATGAAAACTCTCTTTCCTTTGTGTAAAAGCACTACATTGTAGGAAATTATTGTATTTCAGTTAAATTCAAAAGTAATTTGTAAAATCACTGGATCACTGGAAACATAAATTAAGATATATTTTTAAATCCTGTTCACGCTGTAGATATCTCACATATATCAGGATCACAGTCAGAAGGAGTCAAGTGTTAAGACACTTCGTCCGAAATCGATCGATCGATTCGAAATGAAAATATTTCATTCTCTCGAGTAACAAACAAATCTCGAGTCAGCCCCTGTGCCGGTTGTGCTCCATGATTGTCTCGAATTAAAAAATAAAAAAAAATACAATAATTAATTTTAAAATTTTCTTTCTCTCGAAGATGACTCAGGGTGCATGAAAATGCAATAGCACATTTCAAAACTTAACAATAAAATCGTTGTCTTTGTTAATCTACAGTTGTACAAATAACGTCTACTCGATAATCGAGTGCTATCTGTATCTAAGCAGTTTAGGCGTACACAATGGTGGCACCAATTGTTCTTATATAAACAGTAGCGTTAAATAGACTATACTGAGGCATTCTTTTAATCGAAAAGCTCAATCATTTATGTTATTTTTTAATCATATGTGCATTGTAGCATTAAATAAGATAGAGTTGACCAGAAAGTTACTTTTATATAATGTTCATTTAAGTTTTCAAAATTATACAGAGAGAACTATAATGGTGAAAATGTTTAGAGTCGGGAATCGGACCCAGAACCGTCGCGTTGAATTGCAGGCCCCTGCACCACTAGATTATTTATTGTTAAATTCGAAATAACTTATTTTAAACTTTATTTTACATTTTACATTAGAGCATGAGGACCGCCCGTGTGTATGAAGAGGTTGAGGATAGTAGAAGAGGCGAAAGAGGTGTACAGAGACCGTACCCATTGGCGCTCCGTTCTCTCTGACTATACAACTACATAAACATGAAGCTAAAAACTAAGAAATATAAATAACTATAAATCGCTCTAATAGTGTTGTTACAATTTTAAACGGAAACCATATAAATAACAAAAACAAATACCTACATATAATGTATGTATGTAGACACACATGAAATAATTAGTGTTAAACAAAACTAACGACAGTTCGACAATTTACCACAGGGAAGGCTGTCGGCGACGATATTTCGAGATAAGCCACTTCGCTGAACGCTCCTGTTAGGTTCCCACGCCACTAGAGCGGGGTGTGGTCGGTGTGTGAGCTATTCTGTGAATTAGACTATTTCATTATACTAGTGACAAAACCCGGCTTCGCTCACTTCAAGCTATTGCTATATTATAGACAAATTATACAACATTTTTATAAATTGTAGCCTGTGTTATTTTAATTTATAAGCTATATTACAGACAAGTTTCATTTAAATCCGTTCAATATTTTTTGCGTTTTTTGTAAAACAAACATTGAGTTATTCTCACAAACTTACAAATTTATAATATTAGTTAATACTTATTAATATTACACAATCTAAAAAAAAACAAATAAACTAAATGAAAACTATGGAAAAATAACCCGCTACAACACCGTACAGACACTAGACGCACACGTCCACAGTGCCACACGAATGTCGGGCCATTTCGTGTTAAAATATAATATAAACTTAAACTCTTCTAGTAAATTTACAGATCTTGAATTTAAATAGTTTGTACAAGCTCATAGTAAAAGTTCATTTGCGTAACCCCGTCGAAACTGCCCGCCTTGGAATTTCACTGTATTATACATTGTAAATATTTATAGGGGTCAAGGGCCTGTGAAATTAATTAATTATTAAATTTAAAAATAAGACATAAATAAAAACATCCAATATAAAGTACCAGGAAGACATAAAACGTAAGGAGCAATATCAACTGGGTCTTTTCCCAGCATAGCGGTCTTCGACCCGGGAACAAAACGCCTTGACCCGCGAACTCCTGCCAACCTCCTAACGCCCGCTGTTGTCCTGGTACTCCGGCACCATCACCCAAAACGTACAATGACCCCTTTGAGTTCGGTTACGCACCTAACCGTTCATAATGCGAGATAAATATATTCTTTTGAATTCTTAATGGATTTTTTATAGTATCAATTAATATCAATTATTCTTATTTGTAGAAGAATTTTTATAAATTATATTGTTGAAATGAACATTAAAACGTTGAAATTTAATTTAATTTATGTTTTTATTTTTAAATAATTATAAGTATAAAAAAAATTTAACTTCTGTTTTTAACAGTAAGCCCATATATTTACACGATATCTAATAATAATAATAATTTTCGCCATATTAGTACAGTTCAGTTGGAATTTACATATCTGACCACGAAGCCTATGTCGTCACTTTCGGGGGAATGTTATCACATATTATATATAACTTTCATAGAACACATCACGGCGTTGAGTTACAAAGTGTTTTTAACACTTCCTTTTAAAAACTATGGACGCACTTAAGGATAGTCACCCAATATTACATTTCTAAATTAGAACCAAGTAAGTAATAAATAAAAAATTAAAATTTTCCCCAAATAGAAAAAAACAATCAATTACCATTATTATAATACTATATTAATAATCAATATCAACATTAACTGTGATGAACCGTAACACCGCGTCACTCGAGCCCGACCTGGCAGACGTCACCAGCCGACACCCAAGTGAAGTGAATGACCCAACAACCTTGAAGTATACGTATATTATACACCTACCTATGTTCAGACATCGGAGCACCCAAATTCGCTACACAATTTAAAAATCTTCTCAGTCCACATATAAAATTACTCTAAACGCTTTATAAATAACAGGTTTACAAGTAAATGTCTAAATACTAAATAACACGTGATTATTACTGTTTTTATAAACTTCACGCTGTATCCCGCATACAGAAGGGTAGGCTTGAAGAAACTTGTGTTACTTTGTTTTCCCAGAGCGGGGAAATTATAATATTAAATAATTTAAATAATGCCCGAGCAGGAATCGAACCCCCTCTCGCGTCACTTGCTTGAGCCACAACGACGTCTTATTATTTTTAAGTTGCAACTTTGTTTTCAAACTAATCTTTTTTCCTACTTCAATAGAATGTTTCATATAGAGTTGAAAGTGACAAGGACGATTTTTTATGTGCGTGTAATAAAGTAGATTAACTAATATCATAATTATTACTTAAAGGCAGTCGTGGCGCAAGGACGTAAACGTGTGACTGTAAACACGGTGGATATGGGTTCGATTCCTACTAGCGAATATGAAATATTTTCAGTTCCTCGCTCTGGTAAAAAGTCAAAGCGCGGCCTTGAGTTCCGAATTTTATTGGTTACAGGTAACCAGTCACATTTAGTCCGTACTAAAGCATGACTTACATAACTAATAGAGTTTAAAACAGACACGTTAGTTTAGACACGAAATCAAGATTTGAACTCATAACCTCTGCGTAGGGCAAACGACGTTCTTTGAACCCATTCTCCAGTGCAAGTCTATAGTCGTCATGAAATATAAAATCTCTGTATTGAAATGCCTATACAAAAAATTTTTTTTACATATATTGTTATAACTCTATTATTTTTTATTTTATCGCATATTTTAAAAAGTAAACATTTACGATGTATAAATGTATATTTAACTAGTAAATATAAAAAATAAATTATACATTGATATAATTTAGTTTCCGTTTTTAAATTGTTATATTTAAATTATAAAAACAATTGTTCAAATACTTGCACTAAATCACCTGGGAAATAAAGCCGAAAGGCGTTTTTATAATTTAGTTACACTCAACTCGTATGATTTTTTTCAGCTTCACGCTGTATCCCGCAACTAGCAGGGTAGACAGAAAGCCCCTAGTATTAAGACACTTCGCTCCCTACTTTCTTCCAAATCCTAGTGGCGTTGCGTGTGAAATATTCCAATATTCAATTTCCTCAAGTGGAAATCGAACTCACAACCTATCGCGTTAACAATCACACACTAGTTTATAATCGATGCATATATTACATTTTTAACTACACCCGATTACAATTAAGGCTTAGAAGAACATGTGATTAACATTAGCTCGTTGTACATTCAGATCACACGGCACATTACCGAGGCAATCGATTAACCGCGTGAGCCCCGTACGTACGTACGGTTCAGATAGATACAGGCGTGTTTTATGAATATTTTCGAACGTGCCGTGTCGCTTATGTAAATTCTTGTAATTATCTATTCGGGCGAGCGCGAGCGCCTTGGTTTTGTTGCCGACTTACATTTGATTAGGAAGTCATTTAGTGGCGCGGCAGTTGTTGTTTTAAAACTATTGTTGTTAGTTGATACGTTTCGTAATGTTGACAAATAAATGTCTATGTATTGTAAGCTACTTTCAATATCTAGACGTAATTTATAAATGTAATAATTTCTCATCTATAATGAAATAACCAATTTCTTTAAATAATTAGATTATTAAAAGACTAAAATATAATTTATTAAGATAATACATATGTTAAAGCACAAACTCGATGGGTTTAATAGTGAGCAACCTTGCAGTTACATCGTCAGACCCATGTCGATAAGAAATTAAAAAAATATATCATCAAATTAAAGATCTAACTTTATAGTTCAATTATTTTTTTTTTATTATACACTTATATTAAGTTAACTAGGATTTGACCTAATAACATCATGTTAAAAATATTTCACAGTTAACATTAAAGGTATCTACCGTTGGAATATAAGTTTGTAGTGCGTCATCGCTCACGTAGCCAAGTTGTCCACGTCGCGATAACGGTACGTCGAGCCGGATGGAACATCCGGTTACCTCAGCCGGCTCAGTGAACAAACAACGTGTTTCTATTAGTATAGATGGGTTGTGGGATCATCTCCATTTACAGTATTTACTAATTTATATGAGAAAACTTTAAATCTTTTAAAATTTAGGTTTATTAAGATTCGAAAGATGTATTAGTATTGTCAATATAAATAACAAAATGAACAAATTTGAAAATATTTTAAAAAAGTAGTTCTTTTTTACATTCCATTAAATATTCTGTTAGGATTGTTTAACGATAAATCACAGATGTATCAACGATGTATTTAAATACATTTTGTACAGGTACTACAGGCATAGTATAGTCTAATATTTACTTCGGTATAATTGCATAGAATGTGAAAAATGATGACTAAAAGATAACCCACTTGGTATCATTAAAATAATAATAAAAACCAAATTTAGTTATTTGCAACTACATAAAACGTACCTATAAGGTATTAAGTTCTTCGAATTTCGTTCGCAGCGGAAATTAAGCCTGCGATGCTCGAGTGGGTGATACATACACCTACGAGTTCGAGTCAAAAGAACAATTTCTAATATCTTTTTGCTGACGTGAAATGTAAATTAAATTTCAATTACTAAATTTGACCCAAACAAACAAGCAAACGGGGTGAGCTAAATAAAACCGTTTAAAAATATGTATATATCTTAGTAGTTTTGTTTATTTATTAAATAGAATATAACTTTGATGACAAATAAATAAAAGTGTCCAGTGTGCGTCGGACCCACCGAACGAGGATTACGTACAATTTTTATCATTGTAGGTCAGTGAAAAACACAATTTAAAAAGTTGTATATTTAAAATTCAATTTTAAATGAAATAAATTTCCAATGTAAGTTTCCAAATGTTTATTTCTGTGACACCAAATTATCAATTTTCGATTCCTTTTCTTAATAGTATTGTATTATATTTGTCAAATTTTATAACTTTAGGTTATATATAGATTAACTTAGGTTTTGTTTGATAAATTTCATACATTTGATTGCGTTGACTTCGAATTTCTTTTTTTCTATGTTCCAAGTACGGGACCCTAAAAATAACATTTACAATTACCTTATTACATACCACTATAACTTGGCATAATGTATTGCAATCACCACAAATCTGAGATAATATGTTATTTTAAAGGAACAAGATCGACGATGCCAAGAAAAGTTGCAAGAGTTGTCACAATAAATATTTATTTCTGGTTGTATTGGCGTAGCATGAAGTGTATGTTGCGCTCACGGGTTATATCCGATCTGGACGATTTATGAAGCGATTTGAACAAATGTTTATGTCGTGTGCTCTTGAACAACGAGCACCACGTACATTGTGTTCTATGTATTTCAATACTAAAAATTAAGAAATATTACCAGCCTATTTATAAAAAATATTTAAAACATTTAAAATTACAAATTTTAAAAATATGATATGATTCTCTTTAAATCACAAATTTAAAATTGTCAAAATATGTTCCGTTGGTATAATTCTATTTTGAAAAAGTATACATAAATTTGTTTATGTTGTTAATTTAAAATTCTTTCTCTCTACTCTCCTACCCTCTCTCTCTTCGACTCGACTGTTAATGACCATTTAATAAATATAAATGCAGCTAAATACTTCGCCATTCAAATACAAGTTGTATTAATATATGATAGTTCCCACGCTCGAATACTCGCTACTTCCCATCAAGAGACCTCCAATATACCATTAGTGCGACAAGACGCTATTGATAAGAAAAGGGTTGCATCTTCGGTAATACATTAACTGGTTCTATCTATAGGATATCACTCGAATAAATCAGATGGAATGTGATTTTGAGATGCACTAATGATGCTTTAGTTAAAGTGCAATGAGGAAAAGCTTTAGCTAAGTAAATTGCGATCTAAGTTTATCTGTATTAAACCTACTACCTGTACCATTAATATAATACAAGTGAAGATTTAGTTTGGTTGAACGCGCTAATCTCAATAACTATTGGGCTGAATTGAAAAATTAATTTCGTCTTTAATTGCCCACTTGCCAAGCAGGAATTAGAGTGTTTCATATGTCATACACAATTCTTACTTTATCCAAATTCATATCACGTGGGTGGAGCCGCTAGTTAAAGATAGTATAATATACCGAAAATTACATTCACTAAGTACAATTCTGCTATGCACTTTTAATTTATTATTTTGTTTTGTTATTTGCACCATATCTGAATATTTATTTTAATTTAGTCATACTCTTACAATTTTTTGATTTTATCTGATTGCAATAATATTATTATATTTTAATCAAAATCCACAATTTCACCTAAATTTGTAAAAGATAATTGTCAGTGGAGCAGCAGGTGTCGGCGTTCGGTACCTACTAAATTGTGTACAGTAAATCCTGAGCGACGCGAGGCCCGAGGGTTGCCCGCCTCTATAATTAAAAGTAAAGAAGTTTAAGGCTAGACGCTATTAAATTAAATTATCTAAACTGACCTGACCTCGCTTGATCGCTCTATTATTAATGACGAGAGTGACATTTTATTTAATAAAAAATAATAAATATTGATTGACAGCCATTTGAGGCCAGTCGCGGCGGAGACGCCTCAGCCTGCGTAATGGGAACGGAGTGTCTTATCACTAGGTTCCAAAGTTCCCTATCCTCCTACGTGTGGGACACAGTGCAAAGCTAAGAAAATGATTGAAAGACTACATATTGTGAAGACTAATCTTTGATTACCTAATCGTTATTTAAATATTGGTTGATTATAAGGAAACCAGTTACAATGTAGCGTATGTCAATACTCACGTAACTGTTGCCTAGCTTTTAAAAATTAAGTATTTAAATTACACGAAGTTGTCTTTAATTAAAGGATTGTGAAAACACTACAAATTACGATAGTAAGGTCACCATTTTTCATTTTAGTGGAAGACCTCGACGTTTTAAAGCATTTTTAGTAAATGTCAACATCCAATTAAGTCGATACCTTTTATGGCGCACGTGTGCCGTATACAATGTATGCTTCAGCATATAGATTGTACAATATTGATCACCTTCATTTCTTCATTCATTTTTTCATTTTAAAAATTGTATCTATACTTTTTTTGATTGTAAGACGGGAACACGTCTTCTCTTAAAGTTGTTTCATAAACGACCGATTTCTACTATGCGACCTAAATAAATAAAAAATCTTCAATGTTTATATGTATGTTCAATAGCAATGTAATTATATGTGAACTTGAAACCATAGCTATAGCTTATTCCATCTATGACTCTATATATATGTAGTAGTTGACAGTGATATCTTCCCACTTATGCATTACCTGAAACTAGCTAAATTAAAATGTCAAACTAATAACTATTAAGGAACTAAACATAGACCTTTCACATTAAACGTCTCAGTACTAATACACTACATCCACCGTCGGCTATTGTTATCGAGACGGGGTCAAGTTTCAACATCTGCCGATACACCCGACGTGGTCCCGGCTCGAGTAATTACTATAGTCATTATCGTATACACAATAAAGGTCATAGATATGTACGCCTGTCCGACCGTACCTACGTACCCACTACGTGACTCAGCCGGGCTGTATGGCTGTTTCGTTACAGCTTACGGCAATTTATGCAATAAATCGAGTTTCCCATATTTGTAGATGTGTTTGTAGAGCATAAGTAATATTATATATTCTTATATAGGTATTTATATAATTTACGTTTGTATGTTTGTTAATTTTAGACTGGCATTTATGTTTTAGTAATATTGGTATAGATTTGGCTACCATTTTCATAGCTTTTATTTGTTCAAATACGTATTAATTATTGCTAAAAATGTACTGAAAATATAATTACAAACAAGAAAAATATGCGAAAATATAATAACAAAAAAAATCCATTTGGCATCTACAAGTGAAGTCAATACAAATTATCGCTTCATCCTCGCATTCCCGACTAGCGAGGCCTATTAGCGTAAAACAAACAATAAAGGAAAAGTGGGGGACGGACCACCCGCCAGGTAATGACTGGATTACCGACTACAGCTGCACGACGCGTACGATAGAGTTACTAACTCACGTTTACTTTTTTCTTGGACAATATTTGTGTAGTGGATGATGTTTTGGTCAAACAAAAACTTGTTTTAATAAGGTATTATGTTAAATACTCGTTAATATACATTTAAAGTTACACGGTAAAATTAAGTATAATTAAATTCTTTATTCGTACTTAAGTGAAACAAGTTCCTCTGCCAAGACAAAAAAGACATATCAATTAGTAGAATCCTTTTATACGTATCCTCCTTTCTTCTATGATCTGGTTACCTGTTCGTAAACGAGGCTGTCATATCAGATAAAACGAGTTTCACAGCAATTATCCGCCTTTCGCATATTTAATAATTTTCAATCCCTCAAAAAAGTTATTTGTTTTTTTGTATATTGTCAAACCATGTTTTTATGTTTGTTTATAATCTATATAAGCAGCATAATATACGTAATGCAGAATTCGTTATACCTATAGCTGCAATTTATATAGATAACAATCATGCATACTATTTACTATTTAATATATTTTATCCTATTTTAATGTGATAGTTTAAAATTACGAAACCGCAGACATTCTATATTTATCTACACTATTTTACGTCTTCCGGTAACAATTATGAGGAGTGACGCCCGAAACCATCTCATTCTATTCATAGCCAGGTTTTAAAGATGCATTTACGTAATAAATGAGGACAATTGTCACCGACTGGGGGTCGTTTCACCCGAAATAGAATAACTGTCACAGCGTATGTGTTTACTTACGCCCTAATTCAACGCACGTCACGAGCCACGGCTCACGGCTCTCGGGCCACCGTCCCCGTGTTTGTTTCCCTCTGTTCACACTGATTACATTTATCTATCAACGTATTTCCGTAACGAATGTACTTGGAATGCTCAACAACACGTGCTCGGATTAATTCTAAATGTCATCTGTCATACGTAAACGTACCTAGCTACTCCTCCAATTTGGTTATTAAGCGGAGTTTGCATAAATTATCAAATGTTTAAGCGTGTCTTATTATTTATTTACTGGATACATTTAATATCTCATTGCAACTTGAAATGTAGAATTAATGTAGAAATGTAGAATATGTGAATGGCAAAGCTGCTTCATATTTTTTTAGCTTCCCCCAGTGTCCCGCACATAAGTGTATAGAGGGAACTTGGGAATCTATTGTTAAGACATTTCGTTCCCATTAACACACTTCCGTTCCCCACGTTCCGCTAAATTCTGGAGCTTCACCATTATAATCCAAACTCCAATTAACAAATCGCCCAACAAAATGAACCAGTCAAAGTGTGACGCACCTGCAATAATCTTACTAATTCGGCAGCAACACGTAGAGTAAGCACAAAACGGCTTACGCTACAAACGCGAGTTACAAATTGGAACAAAGTTAAATTCAACAAACTATCGCGGCGCACATCGCAGATTATTTTCCAAACAATAAATCCAGTTGTGCATGAAACTCTACATGATGCACGGGGGCCTAGCAGTTAGCGGAGTTTGCAATCTGCAACCCGCGCCGCTTCTCCCGGCGACTAATTTCCGACTGAGCGCAGTTCCTTAATTGTTACATTTCTCATTTAATATTCCGTGTTACGTTTTAGATGTATGCTATAACATATAGGAAAAAAGAAATAACCAAAAATATCAATGTAAGTATCCTTAAGTGACTTATATTATTGGCTTACTAGCAGCCTAGTGTAGGTTGCTTGGTCTCTATGAACTATTCATCTGTAATGATTATTATTTTGCACCGTATTTCTATATTATTATAACATTTTGTATGTAAACTAACGTAAAAAAAAGCCACGGGCACCTGTGAGCCTGTTTTTCTTAATAAAAATCGGAAAAAAAAAAAATATTTAGGGAACAAATATTGTTAAATTGTTATATGTTATTGTTATATATGTATGTTATTTCAATAAGTCATGAAGTTCTAACAGCTTCATTAGAGACAAAGTTCTCGGGACGCCGCAATTACGTTTAAACTTTTGGGTTGCTTAAGCCTCTGGTCAACACTTGGAATAAGTTTCATAGGTTGTATAGCTTACCCTTACTAATATGAACTTATTATTTTCTTGGCCGTACACAAATTGTAAAATCTTGATATTAGTTCTACATAGTTGTGAGAAAATATCATATTTTAATAAACTGGGAAGGTATGTTATATGTGAAATTGACGCTTAGAGGGTGCATTATTTTTTTTTAATAAAGCAAGACGAATTTGTAAGTTTCACACAACTTTAGGTCGGGGTGAAAATATGAGACTATCTGTATATTAAACGAACCCCCAAATATAAATTGGACCCACAAACGTATACAGCCCAGCAGATATTGCCAATATTATATTATCTGTAACAATACTGTAAGTACATACAGATTATCAATATGTTCATAGCACAGATAATAAAAGAGGCAAAACAAACATTTAGAACATGTCGACCTGAGATTAAACTGCAAAGTGGTTGCTATTGATAAACAGAGCACAAAGATAATTGCGCTAACAAACATCGGCCGCTCACTGCTCGCTGCTCACTGCCCACCGCCCAGAGCCCAGCGCTCATAGTTTCAATCAACGGTTCGGGGAATATTTGTGTTTTGTGTAACTTTTATCGTACAAAGAACTTTCACTGTTTATTTACATAATATCATTTATTTTGTTATTTTTAATAAAATATTTAATATAAAATTAATATTAGTAAAAGTTATATCTGATTAAGAATATCTGGTACATAAGAATATGACAATAGGCGGCGTTGAGTTCCGCCGCTTAGCACGCAATGTTTGGAAAAGTGAGCAGAATGTGGAGAACGTGGAGTGTATTAATATTAAGTTTTTTCTGCTTACCCTTCTAGATGAGGTTTAGATAAAACTAAAGTAAAATATACAACAGCCATCTATTTTATTAATGTTATCATGTATGCTGAAACTAACCCTACAGTAGTATAGTATGGCATACATGATTAACCTACCTGTTTATAGCATAAAATAATAAATTCAGGGTAATACCACATCTGTATAAGCTATAAATAATATTCCATCGCATTTATTATGGACAGGCATAACGCGTACCAATTTGCGAATATTCTACTCGTCTTTTTCTATAGTTTATATAAAAAGGTCATACCATACACAAATGATCCATTCGAAGATAGCATTAAAAACCAAACATACCTGAAACAAAAAACAAAAAAAAGTTTTATAAATCGAAAATATAGGCTATAAGAAATATAAGTAAGAAAGTAAAACATTGAGATAAAATACACACAAAAATATCCCAATCTATGCATTTGATGTAAACAAGTACAATAACTTATTAATAGTCTATCACTGGCCAATGTTTTTGATACGAAGTGCAATAATTTAGTATGAGAGCTGTCGCTTATCGCAATTTCGTCTTCGTACCACGCCGCGATACGTTCCTTTCCATCGGCCTTGCCTCTTTGACCTTTTTGTTTCATTCGCAATACTAGCTACTGCAACGAGCTGTTACTATTACTCATCATATATTCAGCTATCTATAGAGTAGCTATAATCATTAATCTATCATGTATTAGAAGTTATCATTAGGTACAGTAGTCACAATTGGAGAACTTGGTTCCTCCTTGGAACCTTTTTTTCATTTATAGATTAATACATTCGTAATTACACAAAGTATATTTGGGGCTGGCAATAAATAACGGTCAAAAAAATTATTAGCCGATAAAGTCCGCATTGTGCTAAAACATAACTTATAAACACAAAATATCCTTTTACCTAAAATCAAATAAAAGTAGTTTATACGCTTGCCCAGCACACTTGCACATATTATCATCTCGTAGTCAGGCCGAGCAGTCGGCACGGTAGCGCTCCCATGGCGCCGCGCGTCGTGGGCGTGCTAGGGTTGTAACCTTTGCGTTTAAGCGTTAATAATGTATAAAATGAGCCACTACTTAATTGGCATTACGCTGCTCGTGTCGACTTCACTTACAGTACGTTAAACGAGACTAAAATTATATTTGTAAAATTGACGTTAGGATTTTTTTCCTACTATTAATATATTTCCTTCCAGAGTGTCGAATGCTAGAAAATCTGAAAAGATCAGAAAACCTAACTTCGCAAACTCTCTTAACGGCCACGACTCGTCAACCGTACTGTTCACTAAATTAATGACTTTAAATAGATATATCGAAGTTTAGTTGCCAGTTAAAATTAATAATTTGTTCAAATTGTAACGCATACGTATGGCGTTATTGACCTTTATTTGATGAACTATTGTCATGTAATTGAACACTTGACGAATTTATATTAAACAGACTTGTTACTTTAACGATTACTTGGAGGGACATAAATGTTGATTAAACATACATATACCTACATGTATAATAAATGTTATAACATTATTTATTTTTAGGTTAAAGAATATTTTACTGTCATTTTTACAGTTTCACGTTGTATCCCGTACATAGCAGAGTAGGCAGAGGAAACCTGGGAACCTATCGTTAAGACACTCCGTTACCATTAATTAATAAATTTATTAATATAAAAAGGCATGCTTTATAATTTTCTAGATATTAGAACATTATTTCTATCTAAATGTCACAAACTTGGTAGTTTAACACATAAACATATCCCAAAAATGTGTAGGCTTCGCCCTCTAACTCCTGTTATCTCTAACACTTATCTATTTATTAAAGAGTCTTTACAGTTGAACAACGTTGTACACAGAGTTCTTAACTTGTGAAGATTTCACCTTTAAAGATCACCAATACTACACCCACGTGCGCGGGGGCGGAGACGCTTCATTGCCTCGTTTTACGTATTCATATACCAATCTATTAACAAATGCTCTCATTGCTTATCACAATAATCTCTTATATAATCTATTTAATCTTATTTATAAATAAGGAATTTACGAGATTATCGTGATGGTATTACAAAGGTAAATTTTGATAAAAGTAACACCAGCCTTTACTTTAATACTAACGAATTTAGTTACTTTAAATAAAAAAAGTAAATTAACAGAACACTAATTGCTAATGTCTCTATAAAAATATTGAAGAAAAAAAACCACTATAATAACCGTGTATGCAGAAGCAACACAATGAAATAAGAAAAACCAAAATTAACTTAACCCAAAATTTTGGTGTTAACCAAAAAATATTTAATTTTAATAAATGCAAATGCACACTATTAGTTGATTGCGGGATCGCTCTCAATAACTGCGGCGGCGGCGGCGGTGCAAAAAAATACACCCAGCGTACATTTGAGGCAGTCTGAACAAAAAGCTAAAAAGTAAACACGTCGGGCATTAATTGTGATATCCGAACCAGTGTTTCGGGGAAATCCCAATTCATGCTGTACTGTAAGGCTGTGTATACACATTAAATTATTAGTATTTACATTTGTTATTATCTATGTGCTAAAATAAGTCAAAATGGCTTTTTTTTTCTCTATCGAAAACATTTTAATCTATGTAACCTATATCATGTTACCTAATTTAATAATATGATTCTCTGATAAGTATATATATATATATATATATATATATATATATATATATATATATATACCAAATCTATACATAACAGAAGGGTTTGCTAGGAAGTCCGTTTATAATATAAAAATCCTAATGCATTCGAAATGCTCCAGAACCTCGAACCCGGGCGTTGAATAAGAATGAGGTTAAATTGGATCAGGAATACATGTACATGTCATGTCAGGTCAGCATGTGCTTCTACTCCTTTTATAGTAAAAATACGATGGTTTTTTTTTTTATTTACGCATCCTCCGCATATAGCAAGATAGGCAAATAGAACGTAGTATTAAGATATCCATGTTAGTTTAACCTTACAATTATTATAGCACATTCTAAATTTATGGCATTCCTGTATATCCCTAAATAGTTATAAATAAGATAAGATACTTGAAGATTGTAAATAGAAGTTTATCTATCATTTACTTTACTTACAACTATACCTATATAGATATCTTCATACAATGGAATCATTATTTTCATTGTATATATTAACTAAGTGATATAAATGGAAATAATTCATTATTAGTTTCATAGATAGTAAACATGTTACGTACTATAATTATCTATTTTAAAAAAACAATAGAGTTACATAAAAAAATAATGAAGCATACTTCATTTATAAAATTAAATTAAAATACCTACGTGTCACTCGTCTGGTCTTTTAGCAACACGTGAGGCAATAATAATGTTATTTTCTCAGAATATTTTTCATTGTAATATTTCCTTATAAAATAAATTGAAATACCTACGTGTTTGATAAGCCCTGCTATTAAGTTAGCTTAGATCACACTGTCAATACCCACATTAATTATATTTATACATACATAGAAGGTCCTATAGGATCATCATCATCATCATCATCAACAGCTATCTTTTGTCCACTGCTGGACATAGGCCTTCCCCAAGTCTCGCCACCACCCACGATCCTCAGCTCTTCGGACCCATCCGCTTCCCGCCAACTTCTTTATGTCGTCGGCCCATCTGGCAGGGGGTCGTCCCACTGGTCGTTTTGTACGGGGTCTCCACTCTAAGATACTTAAAGTTAATTACTCTAGGATACTCAAAGTTAATTACTATCAGGTAATCTAACAATAATCTTTATAATAACGATTCACACAGTATTTTAAATTTTAAATGACATTTTAAAAAATCATTAAGACCCCAGCGATAATGATAAGAAACCATATTGTAAAATTGATAACACATTGAATAAAAACGAGCGTTAAGTAGCGCGTATCATATTGTTTAACGAGGGGTTCACTGTTTACATTTGATAGGATATAATGAAGATTACATGTACAATATAAGAACCATGTAGCGTTAGAAATATAATTAATACAAATACTATAAGAAAAATGAGAGAAATATTTTACTATTAGCACACGCCGCTCCATTTTTCGGACTTATTAAAATCATTGTCAATTTATAATTTTTTCTATATTACCATCTTATCATTAAACATTCTTTAAATCAAAGGAGCATCAAATTGACAATCATTGAATGAACTACCAAATCCTATTCAACTCTCCACAGCCACAACAGCGTTATATTACGTTACTTATGCAATATTCATATAGTATGAGGCCGATAGAATTCAGTTTAAATTGTTTTGGTTGACTTACCCATATAACAGATAATCGTTAAGCCCGAAGCTATAAGGGGTCAACAATGGGGATCGGTGTTTACATTTATTGATGGGATATAGATAACCGTAGAATGTTATCCTACATTGTGTGTGTTAAGGCAGTTGTGTTTGTTTATTAACTAATTCTATGAATAGTGTTTCACTGATGATTAGATTCCGATAAACGTATGTTTAAATAAAGAAGTTTAAATAATAAGTGAAAAACAAATACATAATAATATTTAAATTTATATACGATGGCATTGATATTGTTATTTCGTTGAACTCTATTTAAAATTATGTAAATATTCATAACCGTAATCTACTAGGGGACTTGTGTAACAGTTATTTAAGTCGGATTACAAATATGTTGCATTATAAATTATAATAAACCACTAAACCGCGAATTATAACAAGTACAATGAGTGTTTTATTGTTATGAGGTTATTTCATGGTCACTTCTGACTCTTTAACTTTAAATATTCTAATAATTTTTCTTTCCAAACGATCGTTGCCACACATAAGTTTGGGAGCAACAATCCTCGCGGCATAATAAAGGCACAATTAGAAGACATTCCTTAAATTATGAAACTAGAATATAGCGCACTAAAACGTCCGTCTGCGAATCCGGCGGAGGCAAAAAAATAATCACTACCGATACCGAAGTATGGCAGAAATTCGCCCCGACACGAACGCCCAAGTGAGCGGGCCCCTTTATTTGACAGCAAATTAATAATACACGCGGAAACCGAAAAGCCTCAACGCGGCCCGCGACAATGCAAACACGACTTTATAATGTGAGCCATAGAGTCTCAAATAAACATAAACAACAAAACAAACGTGCCCGCGCAAGTTTAATCCTTAGCGCGGGGGACATTGAAGCGCAAATCGAGCACCGGAACGAAGTTAATAGGATGTAATTTATCCGGGTTAAAACGCAGCGTTGCCGCTTTGGATGTTGTTGGAAAGATAGGGTCGGGCGGCGTGAGGGGGACGGATATGTGTTTGGTGTTTCGCGTGGCGCTCATTAGTCGGCGGGGGGCGGGCGCGGGCGGCGCGCGTACGGCGCGGGAGCGAGGCGCGATCGCAAACGTCGTAAGCGGCATTTCTCATTTATTTTCAGGAAGATGTGAAATTCTCGTTGTTGTTGTTATTGGTAAATAGCCGTCGCCTTGTTACACGCTACTCTATCAGTCATCGTCGTTGTCGTAGGTTCGATGTTATTGCGTTGGGAGTTACGTCTATTTCCGTGTCGTCACGCGTCGAGCGGCGGTGTCGGTGGCGCTAACGTAACTAACTGTTTTATTATTCTTATCGTATAACACGTATAATAAAAATGTTTTGACTCGTGCTCTATGTCCCCATTTGAACAGTAATACAACTTGTATAATCACTATATAACAGCGCACTAAATGTTCTCATATTGAGAAAATATATTTTCTATATAAAGATTAAAAGTTCCGCATAAAACATTATAATCTAAACAAATAATCTTAACCTATATAACAGAAGCTGCAATAAACCTATATTGCAGCAAGGCACTCATTACACTCGGTACGTAAGCGATAAGAAAGTATTTATAAATGAACGAACACGTTTGAAGTCGTTGCTAAATGTAAATAAGGCAATGAAGTTCTATTTTAAAAGTATTTAATAGCAAATAGAATAACAAAATATTTACAACATTCAAATATTATGCATGGCGTGCCATTCCTATTTTAATGTAAAGTAAAAAAAAATCTAAATAAAAAATATTAATTTTCCCTAATATACAATTAAATGTTTTACTTATTTTATATATATTTACACAAGTTTTAAGAATCACAATTCGAAATTCTAAACAACCAAAACCGAGACGGTCTACCCAGTCTCACATATTCAATTGATGACGACCTACAACGACCAGAGCCACTACAGATCGAGCCATAAATAATATAGCTTGTACAAATTCCAGATCACTTTGTCCATGCAGTATGACCCAGCTGTTCCTCCATATCATACGCTGAGAATACTCCCGTTGACGTACAAGAATGAGGATGTGCGTGAGTAAAGTGCTGGAAGTAGTATCTACCTTGGTGAAGATAAATAGTTATTTTGCTGAGCGATTCGTAATGTGTCAAATAAAATATTATTTATTGCATTTGTGAACGTTTATTTTGTTGAAGTAATATTAAATTATCGATTTTATTATTAAATCTGAGTTGTTTCATTACATTAGAATCTTATACGGGGGTAAAAATTTTTTATTGAGGGCGAAGAAACGTTATTATGGCAATAGTGTAGTTTTAGGCTTGTACCGACACGTTAAAGTAGAGGGAATTTGTGAGTTAAGACACTCCGTACGGCAGTTTCCGTCCGAATTCGAGACATTGCATGTTAAATACTTAAACTTAAACTTTCTCATGGTACTACAGTTTGGAAATGAAAAATAAATACAGCCTCTCAGAAAACGCATCTTATAACTAAATACATGTAATTACGATATTTAAATTATCCATATTTTATAGACATATAAAATAGGATGTTTGCTGTTTATATAAAAGAGGTAGTCTGGAATCTAAATAATAAAAAGAACACGTGTAAGACCGTTCCTAATCAATACGAAATAGCACAGTTCAGCTAAATTATAGGCACATCACTATTCATTATAGCATACTGTAATAACTAGACAATTGTATAAATGATCGGTTTAACTTACTTATTATTTACCTACTATTAAAATATTATACAAGTAATAAAATTAACACTTTTGTGTACAATAACAGAATATTTGTATACGAAATAATAATATATGTATTTGGTAATTATACACCATTGTAGTGAAATTGATTGTAAATTCGATAGTTGTAAGTGCGATGCATTGACAATATAAATAGGAAATCAGAGTGTCTAACCTCTCCTCACACTCCATTTAAAAATTTAAAAAGTGACAACATATAAAAAATAGCCACAATCTATTTAACATAAACCCTCCTAAATGCCAGAATAATAAACACCCAACTAAACAAATAGGAACCTCCACCTAATATTCACTTGAAGGTATCCATCCACCATCCCCCCACTATAGTAGTAAGTTACATAGATACGTTAGGACAGGCGCACATACATATCCATAGCGGCAACATGCATGATTAATGTTCTTAGGGCATATTAGGTATTCCAATGACCTATTCACCGCGCTCAATAGCGTGCCGCCACAATGAAAAATGTGTTGACTTTCTTGCTTAAACCGGTGACGTGACGTGCTCCATTTTAATTAGCTTAAAAAACTCGAAAAGCTTATGTAGCTATATTAGCTTATTTAAAATAAGTAACGATGTTGATAATAAAGTTTATAATGTCTTTATTAAATCTTTATATAACAATTTAAAGTTTTTGTTGTTAATTCTCAAAAAAAAAAGCAACAATAAATAATCAGATAAAATGCATTTAATTTTCTGAAGAAATTAGCAAATTAAAAATTAAATATTGAGCTAATAACAAGAAAAAACTGTCGTGATCGTTCACATGGACTGCAAGTGCATTGAACGCTGCGCACAGATTTCCTTTGTTGTCTCCAAATACTGATTCATAATCCGATTTAATTCAACACTAACCTGAACCATTACTAAATTGGGCTAATATAGCACTTTCCTAGAAATCTTTTATTAAGCGAAAAATTACAACG
Organism: Heliconius numata; assembly: GCA_016802625.1. Taxonomy (NCBI): domain Eukaryota; kingdom Metazoa; phylum Arthropoda; class Insecta; order Lepidoptera; family Nymphalidae; genus Heliconius; species Heliconius numata. The sequence continues at coordinate 4,329,981 of JAEBDU010013289.1, read as the reverse complement.
TAATATGGACGCTCTTTTACCGGTAAATTAGTTTGGGTTTTTACTCAGATATTCCAATTACAAATAGAAATGACTGAACATGTGAAGTTAAATAGCTTAAAGGTTCCAATGACGTCATCATACAATCATGGCATTCGTAATTGAATGACTGGACGCAATGGGAGTTGGTTCAAGTCTTATAATGTTAGTGCACTTTAGTAAGAGACAAAAAATCGGAGTTTCTCCTATCTTATATAGTAAAGAGAGAAAGAGACTAGAGAGAACATCAATAGGATCTTTATTAAATTTAAAGCTAGCAAATGCCTTAAAATATACCCAAATCGAAAGTCACAGTATTCGTCTTTGGCAACATAGCTTTACACACACACACACGGATACATCTAACATAATAAACATATATTTACTATAATATATAAAAAAAATGTAGAATTAAACGTATATAAAAAAGCATTAGAACGTTCTCACACAGAGTGAGCACTTAAGTTTTCTATGAAACACAGTTCACATAAAGTGTACTCGTGCAGTTCTGGGGAAGTTTTGATTAGTTGCTACTCATTTGTGACTCACAGTTAGACTTAGCTCCCGATACAAGTTTAGACGCTCGACGTTATAATGACTTTACACCTAATTAACTCTTTGCTGACTTTATATAATATTGTTATTTTAGTGTTGTCTTTGGGAAAAATTACCTCTTTGAATATAGACAACAAAAAAATGTGTAATAGAACTTTGATGCAATTTCAATTACAGATAATAAATATTTTAAGAATATATTAAAACAAATACAAATAAAAAAAAATATCAAACAAAAGGTATTTAATGAATAAAACGTAACAAAATGGAATAATATGATCTCTCTGATGTCTAAATCTGTAATGAGGGTCCTCTATTAAAGCCGTTCCACTGCCTCGTACTTGTTAGGAAGCTATTTGGTTTCACCCCGAGATACGGACTTAAGCCGCAAATACCTATATTTCATCGGATACGGATACATAGAGTAGACCGACCGTCCGTTGGATATACTACGCCACAACATAATCTCACTGTAACTTATGATTTATATAGCAAGCATAACAATTTAAATGAGAGGAATAATAAACTAACTTGAAATATTAAGTAGAGATTAGTATATGTAAGAAACATTTTATAATTAGGGTAATTATTTATTTTATACTTATTAAATAGTAAGTATCTACCTAACTATTCGATTTACCTTCGTTACACTCTTTGAGAATGAATTCTGCAATCTCTTAAAAATAAGATAAAATAACATTTTTAAAAGGAGGCGGCTTCGAGTCCTGTTTTGTTAAAAAATATTCGTTTTATAATATTTATTTAATTTGTAATATAGCCGAAAAGATTAATATAAAATACTTATTCATATACATAACAAAATTTTAAAACAAACATGGGAAATTTACCATTTAGTCATTTAGGTTAAACCTACGAATAGATTTCTATTTAAAATAATTTAAAATATTATTAACTACACTAACAAATAAAACTATAATATATTAGTAACGTCACCAAAAACTACAGCCACGACAAGAAATCACAATATTTCTCGTGTGAAAGCCACAGGCGGAAGTCATACTCATACGACATAATGGTTCCTTTACTCGTTTACCTTACAAAAAAGAAGATGAAAATCAGTAAAGTGTTAAGCACAGATTTGATGGCATAGCGTGACACCGCCTGGACTGCCACAAATACGGATACAGGAGATAAGTCGATAAGCGATACAATAACGGATGTCACGCTCGAATAGGCCGCGCCGAACCGCGCACTCAACAAGGCTGAATTTAATACCATATTGTATTTTAATAAGCTGTTTAATCGCGAGCCAACTATAGCTAATATTTAAGTTAAATGCTGCGTATTGGAAAATTGAAATACATTACCTAAATGATAATACGATTTAATTTTACTAAAATAACGGCATACAGAGGTTTATATTATAAATTTTCAATATACATTTATTTGTTTATGATAATTATCACATAGTAACTACAAATAATACAAGTGCAATGAGGAAAAACAGTATAAAATATATATATAATTATATAGATTGCTTTATGGATGATGCTCTAGAACGTGAGTTATTATTAAGAGACAAGGATGCTAAATGATTTATTCGCTTTTCACTACAAAACAAAATAGTAAACATATTACTAAAAAAATATGAAATCCTATGTCAAATCATAATAAAAAAGGTTCCCTTGTCTCTTAAATATAAAATATAATTGAATAGGCCATCTAAGCCCCGATTTCGTGTGCATATGTCATACAGAATCACAACAAACAGTGTTTTAGCACGCGACACTCGCTGGGTATGCAGTAAGTACCGAGTAGTAAGTAAGTAGTAAGTACTAAGGCACAGTCGTTTCTAGATGCAGACAGAGCGCCATTACAGGACAATGCCCGGGAGCGATAAACTAGTCATTCATGCAGGTATGTCTGCGCGCCTATAATGATGCACTTCGTAATCCAATGTTAATGCTATACGAAAAAACATTTTTACAGCCAGTTGTTAAATAAAATAAACTTGTGTTTTTGAGTGGAAATATTGCCTTTTTATTGTATTGTTTACTTCTAGATAATATAAATAAGTTCTAAAGATATTTAAAGAATGTAAAAAATTTGTGAATCTAAATAAAATATTAATTCGATAATTTAAAATGACTTCCATGTTGATAAATCAATAAGTAAAAAGTAAGATACATTTTTTTACAGCACTTGGTTGCCTAAAAATAATCACAGTACTGATCAGGAAAATGGCACTTAATAGGTAGTGTTCCAATGTTAATTAAATTCAATATTATTTTTTAATATAAATTGATAGTTTTATCTAGCTAGGACTACAAATTAGCTAAGCCATCATTAACATAACGCTACATCCAGACAAAATACCAGATTTTTACCACTAAATCAATCAAAACTAAAGAAGCTACAATCAAAAGTCAGCATACGCACAATAGAAGCTAGCACAGAATGGTCATGTTCGCAATTCGCATGCACATCGGTGCACATTTCCGGTTACCCAGGCGGCCCACGCGACGCCGCGTCTCTACTTCTAGAGACAATGTGGCACTAAATTAGATAAATATGCCGATATATCGACTCGACTCGCATCCACTAAGTACAGTACGTTCGACGAGTCGTGGCCACTCTGTGGAAGGGTTTTTAAATTTTTGCGCATTGTTCACTCGGGAAGTAAACAAACAAAAGTAAGGAAAATATAAAATCAAATATGTGCAGCCATCTACAGTTAACTTCGAAGCGGTCACGACTTGTCAACCGTACTGTACGAATATTTTATTGTAGTACTCCTGGAGGTCAACATTGTCTCGATAGATTTAAACTCTGTGCGCTTTAAAATGTGATAAACGTAAATAAACCTATTATCAATAAATATTGTTGAGGAAAATAAATAATCGAGTAGGTACTTGGAAAGGAAAATGTAGTGCGATTAACTATTATTAGCTGAGATTTTTTTATAAATGTATTCATAAGCAACGTAAAAACAGTATACATATTATTTATGTATTTTTGTTTGGTTTTTTAGTATATCTTCTTAATAGTAAAAAAAATGAGAGAGATACGAGCGGTTTATGTATTTTCAAAGATTTTTTGTGACTAGAAGTTGTATTAGCTTTCTTAATAAGACTAGAAATTATAACATTGTAAATAAAAACAATGTTATTACTAGGATAATATGAACCTATAATTATTTCAGGCCGAATATTTCGAGGCATTGCATGTTACGAGGCGGAACTCAACACTGGGCTTTGCCTTACTGCCGAAGCAAAGAAATTTAAATACATATTAATAAATAATAATTAATTCAACCTAGTGGGAAAGTTTAGTATAGTTACGGCAAATAAAGTAAAATAAGTATGGTTATAGTATATAGATTACACGTGCAGCCTGGGCGCATACTTCCGACAGTGAAGTGCCCCACGCGGCGAACTGACGCTACACTCTAGACAATGTAACTCACAAACGTCAGAATGACAGGCTTATTTATAAGTCACCGGGGCCGTGCCCAGTTTTGTGAAATTAGACAAAATTTTAATATGACCGAATCGTAAATAATAAATCAGCTTCACGCTGTATCCCGTGCAGTAAGGTAGGCAGAGGGAACCTAGTATTAAGACACTCCGTCCCCTACTTTTCGCCGAATTTTTCGAGGCATTGCGAGGCATTGCGTGATTGGAGGAACTCAATACCGGCCTTTTGCGTTGGTGCCAGAGCGAAAAAAATTAAAATATTGAAAAATAATAATTCATTCCTTCGAGTGGGGAAAACCCACAACGATAGCCTTAATACATAATAATGAATGGAAACTTTTTCGAAGTTTTCAGAAAACAAATATAGGTATAGGTATTTGTAAAGCCTTTTAAGAAACCACCCACGCAGAATATTCAACTGTAGACTTAATTACCTCTGATATTATTTGAGGATAAATAATTTTGCAGATAAAAAAAGTTTAATATAAAACATGTTACGTTACATTCATGAATGAAAGTTAAATCACATTATTTTTAATTATACTACAAAGAAAAAAAAAGAAAAAATTGTCATACACTTTTCGAAAGCGATACCTTTTGTCGCAAGCGTCGTTGTCTACTCTGAATGCCATCACGTAGCGATCACCGATTGATCGCTAGCGCAGCGTGGGAACTTCTATGGACACACCGTGAATGAAAGTGTACGAGACGAAACGGAGTTAGTAAATGTGAGATCGATTACTTCTTATTTATATAACAAAAGAAATTTTAAATTGGCTCTTTCTTTCACGAATACGAAAAATTTCACAATTATATTTCACAAAAAAAATCTCGTCAAATCCTGTGATGGGGCACAGATTAGGGATTGGTTTAATTTAAAAGTGTAACTCTAGAGGCGTTCGTCGAATTCCATGATAAACGAAGTCAACTTGTCCAACTTTTAAATCCGATTCTACCGTGAGCGCTACGAATGTAAAATTAGCTGGAGCTCTCATATCTTTTATACTAATTCAGCATACCGGGGTTTAAATTTTTAAGATGTTAACATTGGTATTCACGTTGTATTGTCGCAAGTAAATTAATATTTAATATAGTAGTAGGTATGCCGCTTATTAAGAATGCGTCAAAGTTGTCCATGCATCACACAAATTGTCTGTTGGATAACATGCAATTTGCGTGATGACACCTCATCGACACCACCACCATTGATACCACAAGTAGACATAGAAAAAAAACACATACACTTATAACATCTAATATATTTTTGTTGGTTTAATACTACCAACAATTCTATGGCTAAGCGAGCAAAAATATGTTTATATAAATTCCATATTAGTAAAATATCAGCTTATATTAATAAGTAAATAACAGTCAATAGAAATAAACGTTATGGTAGGACAAACATCTCACTGATCCTATAAATAGATCAGGTTTATTCTTATAGAAAAAAATAAAAAAAAGCAATAACATAAAACATAGATAAAAAATGATAATATTTCCTCCACATATATCTACACATACATCCTCCAAATATACATTTATGAAGTCCAGCACAATTAGCCAAGTGGCAGTAAAGATGCAAATTGGTAACTTTTGGTCGTTCATTAACACGAAGCACGGCAAGGTCATCTATCACTGTGTTACGTGTCTAATATTTCGGGCTCCTCGCTTTTTGTACATTTTATAAGGAGTTAACTAAATGAATAGGTACAACGCGACGGCTTAACGTAACCGATACTTGTGTGTGTGAGTAATAAGAATGATATTATTATAGTGAAAGATTTAAAAAAAATTACGGGAAATATAATAGATATGGTCGTCGTGACGCAGTGTGAATTATTTAACATTAATTTCCACGCTGTGGTAACCAGATAAAGCGCGGCGTTAAGTTCCGCCACTGAAACGGAGTGTTTTAACACCAAGTGTTCTCTGGCTTTCCTGCTATGCTATATAAAAAAAATATGTATTCATAGATATGTCTATGCTTACGTCGCTATAGTATAAAATATACAATAGTAATAACAATCATAATTAATTTGCATTTGCATCGATTAAAAAATCGATTCACAATCAATAGTTTTGCAACCTAAACGTACACCCACAACAACAAACATCAATATGTACACACACACACATACGCACAATATGTCCACGCTTATGACTTTATTATTTTATCATAGTAGGTAATAAAGCAATAAAATAAAATATGGCTATTTCAGTCGTAATGGCCAGCTTGTATAGGCTTTATATTTATAATATATTCTAGATGTTTTTATAATGTTATATACAAAAGAGGTGTGGGTATTTATTATTTTCTCGCGTTCTAAGCAGCACGGCAGCTGCAGGGGCTGATTCGGAAGTGCGGCGGGTTCGTTAACACGGCGAGGCAAGGTCACACACCGCCATATGCTACGTGACCGATGTTTTAGGTTTGATTCAAGTTTTATTTTTTTTTTATGTAAGCAATTTTGATTGTAGAGTCATTTTAAAATATTAAAAATTATTAATACAGGTGTGTTCACAGTTTGTTTAGCCATAATTTTATATATCAGAAAGAAAAGGATAAAAATCTTAATTGTATTCATTTTCTCTAGACGACTTGAAATAGATTTTTAGAATAAGTACCTAATTAAAAAAAATTACCGTACCGTAAAATGTAATTTGTCTAATACACATTTTTATATACCAAAAATTATTATAATAAACAAAGTTATTTTAAACAAAGACAAATTATAAAATATCTAATAATACATAATCTAACAAAATCTAGTTTTATTTACAATATGTAGAAACTGCAATTCGAGCGAGTCTTGACATTGCAGTAACATTGACCGATGTGTGAATCAGTATTATTTTCGTCTGGCGTTTTTGAAATATACCTACTTCCGCGAGACGAGCTGCTTTATATTTTCCTGGAACGTTTTTAATTGATGTTCTCACTAAATACACATTCAGGGTGGTTTAATTACATTACTGAAGTAAGCTTACTTCGTTTAATACGATTTTTTTTATATAAGGAAACAACATACCTTGTACTACAGTCGAAATAAATATAGAGGCATTTTTTTTATTCTAATTTTTTTTAAATAATTTCATTACTATGAAGTGAAAACATGCACTTTTTTATAAAATAATAGTGACGTAGAGTTCTATATTTGTGAACATATAGTTGACCTTTGTCAATAACATAAAATGAATTGCAAAAACTACATATTAATACTAATTATAACAATAACACAATAAAAAATTGGCATCGCAGCAAAAGTGAATGCAGAATTAATGGCGACTCCATCAAGATGGCAAAGCAATTAAGAGCATTCATTGAGAGGGTATTGGCTTAATAGTTTACGCCGTGTTTGCGTCCACAAAACTCTGGCACATACATACGTACATAAATAACCATAGAGTGACTCGAGAAATAATTAAAGTTACACGCTCGGGGCGGACACAACTTACAATTACTAACAGCTCTGTCATATGAAATAAATGAGTCCATTTTCTTGCAGCGCCTATTATATTAACCTTTATTGGATGCAAATTACTGCACCGCGCTGTGAGTGATTGAATAATGATATATCAAGGTTTCAGATGGTATATTAAATATGATTAAGTATGACAATTATAAAATATCGATAGACATTCTAAATTACTCAAAATCTCAAGAACGTTTTGTATGGGATAATCCATTTATAGAGAATCCTTTCGCTTTCGACATAACTTGCATTAATTGTCCAAGGGCGTAAAACCGTGGGTACATGCTAGTATACAATAAATTTAAAGACAGTATATATAATATAAAAACATGTGTTTGAGGTAGATAATGACTCATTTGCAATAATGCTCTTCTTAACTATTAAAATTCTAAAATAACACTTTTCTAGTCATATTTCGTCAATAAAAAAATACCTTTAATTTACATTTCGTACACAAGAATTACATTAGAAAACAAAATAGCGAATATACGGGATTAATTCACTGAGCGAATATTTTAAGTCCCAACTTCAGACGCAAGATGTCACAATAAACTTAATACTTTTAACGATAGTAGGTAGTACTAGTAAGAAAGAAAAAAAACTTTTAACATCATCAATTCTAACAAGAATTTATACAACTACACTGATTTAATTTATCAATATAGAGCACGAATGCCGCAAACACTTAAAAGTGACATTAGCCGGTGGGCACGCAATTGTATGGCAGTGCGATATTTATTATTTCACTAGGAGATAAGGAAAGAGCGTTGAATAACTAAATAATATACCAACAGGTATATATTATATACATTATTAACTGTTGCGTGCTTTTCAGCTGTTAGGCAAACGTGTTTTCTTTTGTCATATTTCTGGTAAATACTTGGTTACCTTTTGCATTGCTTTTATAACATCAAATACATTATATGGATAGTTTAAAAATTATGAATTTAGTTTACCCTAAATATTGTATTTTTTTCAAATAAAAAGACAGTCATTGTAAGTCGATTTTAAAGTAAACACAATCACGTTTAAAACAAAATGTAAAAAACATGAACGATAAACGTATTATTATAAACACATAATTATCTAGCCTATCAAAACAAGTGGTCGCGTGACGCGAATCACCACAAGGTCGAGCGAATACGTAATTACACAATAAATTTTATCAAAATGTCGTCTTATCGTCTTCAGACTAACTTTCGGGAATCTTGAAAAAATAAATTTACTTTAAAATGAATATTTGGAAATGGAAAATTCAAGAAGAAGAAATATTTCTATATACTTATAGTGCATACAACGTGTTTGACTACTTAATTAGTTTATTATTATTATTAAATGAAATACGAAAAATAAAAAACATGAATCCTATATTAATTTAGATCACCATCAACAATTTAGAACACTAGATGAATCACAACAACTCTATTATTACTGTGTTATAACGGTCATGAAATATTTAATAACATAGTCAAAGTGTCACTCTTAGGATTTACAACATGCGTATTTATAGAGTAAATAATATACGTATATTTCAGCTTCATGCTGTATCTCGAGTGTAGCATGATAGGCAGAGGGAGCCTAGTAAGACACTCCGCTCCCGAGGCATTCGCGACATTCTCAAGAGACTCAACGCCGTGCTATGCATTGACATATGAGCGAAGAAATTAATATAAAATAAATATTTTATTTCCCCGAGTGGGAATCGAACCCACAATCTGTCGCGTTTACAGTCACACGCTTGTGCTCCTGCGCTACAACTGGCATAATATGTATTATAAATAAATAAAATAAGATGGGTGTTGATTCCAAATCAATTTAAACATTGATATCTAGAACATATTGCTTGCCTGTCAATATGTAATTTATTTAATTCTGAGTCCAAATACAAAACACTACACATAATGAATAAACAAAGGAAACCATTTATTTCTTTATAAAGTAGAAAATCTATAAAGATGACAGCTCAAGGATAAGTATCGTACACATGCGTATGTCGCAAGGCATGAAAGTGTAAACAAATATCAAAGTTTGAAAAACATCCAGTTTCAATTACACTTTTTAGGTCAATAATATTACTTTTTTTCTATTTTTTTTTAAAAATCAAAAAGGATCAGCTTCACTCTGTATGTCGCACAAAACAGGCAGATGGAACCTAGTGTTAAGACACTCCGTTGCCCATTTTCCGCCGAATTCAGGAGGCATTGTGTGTTAAGTGACAGTACTCAAGGCCGCCAACGTTTGTTTTTCATATAGTTATACATATATGTTACATAAATCACTACGATTGAGTATATAAACTAAAAACAATTAATTTTATGTTTATAAGTACCTAGTTATTACTTAAAGACCTAAGCAATACGTGTTTGTAAGAACTAAGAAGACCTAGGATGATACAGGTGAAACCACACGCGGTCATTAACATAAAAGGTAGGTCACACATCGCAACAAAGAGCGGAGCAGACAAAAACTGACACATTAAGTGCGAGCGACTCGTAGTGTAGCAGATTCGTGCAAATATATTAAAAAGGTGTATTTACAATATATGTTAATTGATATAACTATTACTATTATTATATAATTATAGGTTTCACGCCCAAACATGCATACGGCAAGGTAGGCGGACATAGGAGAGACTGTTTATTTAGACACTACTCTGTTTTCTACTTTCTGCCCGTTTTCTTGAATATTACGTCATGATTAACGGAAATCAACGCCGCGATTTATCTTGTTACTAGAGTGAAGAAATAAAAATAATTCATTCCCCTAATTGAGAATCGAACCTATAACATTAACAGTCATATGCTGCACTACAACGATATACATTTAGTTTTAAACATTGTAAGATGCTAGTAATTTCTCTTTATAGCAGTTGAAAGTTATACGACGACGCACAGTGAGGAATGCCACTCCACATTCAATAGATTTTTGGACGATTAGTCATGTGGTCCATACTATTGCTTTGTCATCTAACCACATTTAGAATGTGTGTTCTAAAAATATTACATTTAAATGAATCTATGAATTCTAATAAAATATATCTAGAAAAAACAATAATATATATTTTGCATCAAGCAAAATTAAATTAATATAAATTCCTATACATATACTCAAATCGAATAAAAACACTATATATCTCGCAAAAATTTAAACATAACCTACCCCACGTTACACAACTTGTTCTATCAGAATCATAGAAATGCTTTGTCATAATAACAAACGAAAAATAAACATAAAGAAAAATGCAACCGTATAAATAATTTAAAATATTATTCGGTCGTTTCCCACAGACTTACGGGAGATAAAAGTAAAAGGTTTTATAAAGAGATATCTTCTCGTGTACGTAGTACGGCCGTTGTGTCGTGGCCGCAGAAAAAAAATCTTAAATTAAATCTGGGCAGCCATCTACAGGTATCTACAATGTGACCGCGACTCGTCGACCGCACTGTACTCTGTTAGTAGGCCAAGTTATGTTGGACTTTTGTTCCCACAGTGCGAGTTTAATTTGTTAATATGTAAATCTGTATTTATGGCCTAGTTTCCAGCTTGTTTATTTAAGAAGATTTTAACGTATGATAAGTGATAGCTATTATTCTGTGTCTTCATGAGACCTTAAGATTGATTAATTAATTTAATACTTTTTAAATAAATTCTTTTTTTTTATATTGTTTATATTAAATTATTAAATATAACTCCCACACCTAATATTTAATTATATTAAAATATGTATATTTAATAATATTTTTCGAGTAGATAATCTAAAATTGAGTTACTAATTAACAATTAGCAAACAGAACTAAACTTTTATACACGTTTAAATTTCTAATACAGAATTTCCAATGATTTTAATTGTGTTTGGATTTTTTAAGGGAAATTCCTTTATAAATTGTTAACAAATGTATAAAAAAAACTCATCAAATATCATCTCGTTATCAATCATCATCACAATCAAATAGTCGTCAAACAAAAACAAAAAAAAAAGCTAACTTTTCAACTGTAGAATAAGGCACATGTCCTAATGCTCCACCATCTCATTTTGACCTAAATAACGGTTAAACACAAACGAACACGTGTAGTGAGGGGACCGCCCCCACTAGGGTTGCCACCCTGGCATATGATACGACGTATTAGACGTATTAGATTAAGACTTAGTAATCATTTATAGAAATGTACTCGTCAAACTGTCATTTTTATTTAGTACAAATGTGTGACTTAATAATTTTATATTTTCATTTTTCCCATTCTGGCAACAAGGCAAGGCGTTGAGTTCCGCCAACTCCGCCACTCAATACGCAATATTACGAAAATTTCGGGTCCCACAAGTAAAACATCTAACAAAAGTGAACCGGAAGCCCTACAACAATCCCCATTAAGACCGCCCCGGTATAACTTAGATATGACTAACGCGTCATAATGTATGCAATAGCTGAACAGTTTCGTGCACCGATCATGACCATTAGCTATAATAGATGACGCGTGACACGCAACAATGTGGATACTATACAAATTAAAAATATAATCTTGTTATTGGATGTTTTGGAACGTTTTAGGAAATGTATGTTGGAATTTAAATATATTATATTTTTCCTTTAAATTACCAGAGCGGAGAAATTAAATGTTTCCCTAAGTGGGTATCGAATTCATAATCATCATGCTTTCCCACTGCGCCATCGCGGCTTAAATATTAGAATTGCTGCTTCACATCTTCCATATCTGTTGATGACTCAACTTGTCCTTCCAAAAAGTAGACTAAATTAAAATGGCAGAAAGAGAGCCCCGGAATGTTAAGACAAGCTGCAAAACATCAAGTAACGTTAGATCTCTTCACTTATTTATCTAAAAGGCATTTAAACGTAACGATGATAGTTTTTTATTAAGAGCAATCCGTGTAGGATGGACCCTAACGCCTCTACTATTAATTGATATAATTATTTGCTTTTTATGAATGCCATCTATATAATTACTATAGCGTGAATTCATTTACATTACTATTAAAGGTTAAAATAAAGGTAAACTGCTCTTGAATAATTTATAGTATGACAATGATATTTGCAGACAATAAATTAATGATTTTTTTATCAGCTTAACGCCTATTTTATCCCGCACATAGCAGGAAATTTTCGAAGCATTACGTGTTGAGTGGCGGAACATAACGGCGGGCTTATGACTTGGTGTCAGAGTGAGGAAATGAAAATATTATTAATAATTATTCATTTCATCGAACGTCATGGGAATTGAACCCTTAACTGTCGCTTTACACGCTTTACACGCTTGTGCCCTGCGCCACGTCGGCCTCAGATTCTAAGACGGGCTTCAATGTTTTACATAAAGAATAGAGTCGGCCATTCGTTCTATTAAAACCAAAATAATATTCGATTTAGTTTTCTACACTAGAAATGGCCGCGTCGTAGCATCGTGGACGAGAGCGAGACCGCGACCTTTCACTTTCTCTGCAGAAATATGCGAACACAATGTATTATAAAATTTATATTTCTGTTATTATAATTGAAAGCCATTATATTTTATAATAATTAACTTGAACTACGCGACGTAAAAGCTATATTTTTATCTTAATACAACCCCTGTGCGTGACGTTAGCACGTAATAAAAAAAACGTGAAACAGATCTATATATAAAGTGTCAATTTCCAACGAACCCGTGACAAACACATTTCAACTTCACTTTCACGACATCCTGAAACGATTTATTTTGACTCGCGGCAATAAATCAATGCCGGCGGCCGATGAAAATATTTTATTTTCAACACAGCGACGATTTATAGGTAGTTAAAAGTTAACATCTTCGGTTTAACAAACTATAGATTATAAATTAGATCAATGGTGACTGAATAACTAGAAAATTTTATTAACTTCTTATTGCTACTACTTCTACTTCTTATTCAAGGCAAATATACAATATCGACAAGAAATTATCATAGTTTAAGATAAGTTAAAGTCAAATTTTATGATAAGTATAGATTTACAGATAAACAGAATAAAGTATGGTACAAAAACAAATCGACAACATAATAGTTGCCAAAAGGTGTTTAACGCTTAATTATATTCTCAGACGGTATTTACTATATACAATTATAATAATTTAAACGTTATATTTAACAAAATAACAATCATGTTAATTTCTTTTACGTAGGTACTGCCAAGATTTTTAATTTCCTAAGTAATTTCTTAGAGCGATAAACAAAAAATAACAAAGCTAAGAATCGAGTGCAAACGAAAGCTGTCGCTGAAAATTACGGAAAAGTTGAAGGAAAAATTTTAGTTGCTTACAAAGCTTTAACTAAAACGTAGAATATTATTCCTTTATTATTATTTGTAATTAACACATAGAAACTCAATATTTTATATGAACTCTGTAATCATATGGAAATAATAAAAAAAATACTCTTTTTGTTCTTATAAAACTTATTTATTATTTTTATTTTAATATTAAAGTACCGTCGTCGTGGGGACAATTATTTCCCCCACTTTCGTCGCAGTTGCCAGTAATGCGCAGCGGTGAGTACCGCCACTCAACACATTTCCTCAGCCTACAATGCCGTACAAGAAAATGCGTGTAGTTGCTTTATAAAATGTATAAAATATTATGTATGTGCTAAACTTATTAGTTTATATTATAGTATTATTTACTATACTAGCAAATTGTACACGTTTGTTTTAAGAAGGCACATAACCTCATATAGCAGGATAGGCAGAGAGAACCTAGTGTTCGAACACTCCGTTCCTCACTTTCTTTCTTTATCTCAATTCCAGATCTAGGAAAATAAAAAAATCAAACATTTTATATAACGTTTAAACTGTACACAATTAAAATTATATCTACCTATATATTTTTTTCTTAATCGCAAGAAACACAAGGCCTTGCCTTCGATCGACCTAGTGCCTGATCAACGCAAAAGGAATTTACTTTCTCTGTGTAGTAAATAGTGGAGCATTAACAAAACACTACTTATATCTCACAGTGACCCAGTTAGGGAGGCGGTGACACCGTTTCTAATATGCTAACCTAATCAGAATGGGATGGGAAACTATGGTTTTTATTAGTCGCACTCGTATATTTAACGATACAATTTAAATATATATTTTTTTTATATATGATGAAACATAGAATACAACATGACTCTTAAAGAAAAACTCAACGTTATATATTGTCTTGTAAGTTTAACTAGAGTTCGTAATTGAAAATAATTAATTGTCCCCGGTGGAAACCAAACGCACTACCATCGCGTTCACAGTCACACGCTGTGCCATGAGGGCTTTTCCAAAATCTTACAAAGATATATCTAGTGATAAATCGCTCCAGTTTTAATTAATTTATTATATACTATAAACTTTATCGTAGTTGTTATCCATTTACAATATATTTGACTCCTTATATAGATCTATTATAGTATGCATATTTTATTATACATTTAAATTTTACGATCCCTTTAATATTTAAATTATCGTCGCATTTTATTTTATTTTAATGAAGTGGTGGAAATGACTAAATAGAAACAAGAAACAGGCGTACTTATAAAAACATTTACCTATCAACATTTTCAGAATAAAATCCCCATAATCATACTAAATACAGTTAAAAAAATCATTAAAATTATCCATTAAAAACCACAAGTCCATTGTGGAGAGTTATTTGTTTTTACACGTTTTGCTATGTTGACGTGGCAGAGTAATATGTTGGTCGGGACAATGCGTCCACCCGGTAGCGTTTTCGTCTATCCGTGAAACAATGACGAGAGGAACTTGCGAGCCAACGCAACGTTTACAAAACAAGAGTGGATCTTGTACCGTGTTTTACTTAGCGGACTTCATTAAACCTACCTGTTAATTTATTCAGATTGATATATTCTTAAGTAGTAGGTATTAACAAAAAATCAAGTTTGTGAAAAAAATTGAATGATGTAAATACTTTCAATTGTCAGTTAGGTATATACCACAAGCTTTTACCTGCGACTTCGTCACGTTAAATGCATTCCGCAGTAAATATAAATGAATGCATCGAAATGATTAACAATGTTTTATAGCCAATTTAGCCTTCCTCAATATACGGACTATCCAGCAGAAAAATATTACACCTATTTAAACCATTTTTGTTTCTGTTATACAAACTCTTCCACTTCATAATATTAAGTATAAACGAATAGAAATATAATACGACTATAAAGCAGTAAGAAACTAATTATAACATTAAAGATAACATCTGCTTTAAAAGCATTTATTTCGTTAAATTACCCAAATTTGCTTACAAACAATAATAAAGCCAAGTAAAAATATATTATATAAAATATTTTTATGTTTCATTACAGCACTCATTGTTTCGTTGCCATTATTTTTTAAATTGTTCACAGATTATGCGTACATTAAAAATATATTTCCCGTTATTATATTATAATTAATTTATAGAATTACAAGGTCAAGCTGAGTTATGGAAAACAACTACGCATAAGTATTTACGCACTTTTTAATATAATAATTTTATTATTAGGCCTTTCCTTAAAAAAGTCACTAAAAAGTCAAAATTACCAGTAAATCTTTAGCCGCACCACCGCCGTAAGCATAAGACACCAGATACCTACCACAGGCCATTGAGGACAAAGCATGCACTCAGCACCCAGTAATTTAAGCTACGGCAAAAACGTTCATTATTGCAAAGCCAAGTGAGTATTAATGTCGAAAGGCTCGGTCGACAACACTAAGTCACATTAAAATTATCCATCATTGTAAACTAGGAGCTGAAGACAAAGAATTTTCACACACATTATATCGGTTCACATGACCGCACAGGCGCACATGAGTTCTCAAATGTTAATTACTCTAAAATCAGTAAAAACACCAATTGAAACGTAAATAATTTACGATATAATTATTTTTAAAATATATTAGTTTTGATCTGCGGCTTTGCTTGTGATACAATGGGTGACATCGACATAATTAGCGTGATGCAATATAGCTTAAATAAGAATCTTCCTCTAGAAATATACTATTCAACCCAAAAAACCCTCAGTTTTACAATATTAGTATATAAGATAGATACATAAATATTTATAGAAGCTAAAACAGTAGTTTAAACTTAGTAGTTAGTAGCTTCATAGAACATCTTGATATCATTATTAAGAATTCTAGGTTTAGTATCATAAGATTCATAAGAAAGTTCCAGCTACAAGTAACTTCTTCGGTAACTTAATATAATTTCCAAAATTTTATTTTACACTGTTACATAAAAAGTATACCAACCTTAAAGTACTTGACATAGAAATAAATTATAAATGAATGAGGCTTTCCACAATGAATATTTAACGTCGAGATGAACAGTGGTTACTACTAGGATTGCCTGTATATCGCAGCAAACACTTCCTTCCCGGATGTTCTATTCTACTTGTGTAACAAACACGGTTCATGCGTGTTCTTTAAATCGGGATTAACAAACATTTCGTTTTATATAAACATTTACAATTTGTTTATATTTAAGTTTCAATCTTAACTCATAAATCATACTCGACATAACAGTATAAAATATCAGTATATCAATAATCAGTATAAAATAAGTATGTAGATAAGTTTAAGTCGTAACTTTCATTATCTATATATATAAAATCGAAAGGTCACTCACTCATCACGAAATCTCAGAAACTACAAGTGCTAGGAATCTCAAATTTTGCATAGGAGTTATTTATAGGACGTAGGTACTCGCTAAGACGGGAATTTGCAAAACTCGACTTCTAAGGGGTTGTTTTTGGGGTCGAAAGTTTGTATGAAACTTCGTTACTACAAATGCTAGGAGTCTCAAATTTTGCATAGACGTCACTAGGACGTAATCATGGAGACAGAAATTAATAATAACATAGTTCACGCGTGTGTAACCGCGAGCGGGCCGCTAGTAATAGTATATAATAAAAGAATAATAATGTATTTAAGAATCAAAAAAAATAATTAATATAAAAGCAAATATCTATCAAATGTAAATAAGTAATAAGAATTGTAATCGTGCATTTGTAAGTCTTCTGAATTTTTTTACATTATAAATTAGTAATAATAAATAGAGTCAATATGTATATAGGTAATATCTATTGATAGTTAAAATACTAACTGACGCTAAAACTAGCTAGAGCTCGTGTTATCATGACCAAGTAACAGATAAATATACATTTATACAAGTAATTACATACATAAATAAATAAATTTACATCCAGCATTGAGGGAAAATAGTGTTTATATGTTAGTAATGAAATAAATTAGAATTTAACTTATTGGTTTCATGTAACGTATCGTTTTCAAGTCAAGTCTTTTTTGTTTAGGCACTCCGTTACCAATAAGTGCAACACTTCCGTTCACTTCCGGTACAAGACACTTTTGTTCCCCACTTTTCAAATTCTGGAGACAATTTATTTTATTTATTTTTTCCTTGTAATCTTACAAACATCATTCATTCATTTGGTTTTATTGTTAGACATTTGATACAGTAATCAAAGTATAATTTTACAATGTTTTTACCGCTGCTGTATCGATAGCATCTAAATGAGGATCATAATCGTAATTAGCATTAATAGTCAATTGATATAATAGATTTTGTTAAGCACAAGTGACATGTCACTCTGTGTGAAGATGATTCCTCAATAAAACAATAGTTAATTAAAAAATACATTGCTAAAAATATGGTAAACCTAAAATAAATGTATGAGAAATGTATCACTAACATTTCTATTGCCTTAAAAACTGGAAATCCTCAAACCATGCAAGTGTTTTAGGTAATTCCAAGATTTTTCCTGCACAGCATCGGATAGTTCTCCGCAAAATTTTTGGAGCATTATGTGTTTAGTGACGTAAGTCATCGCTGCCAGTTGTCCAAAGCTCAGGTAGAGAAATTATTTTGAAGGCATAATACTCCAAAATAAAAAAAAACACGTTCCGATGATGCGATAACAAGTCCGTAAGTATATTATAATTATTACAACTTATGCAAATTTAACATAAACTTTGGAATGTAATTTAAAAAAAAACCGCATTAGCGTGTGTTAACAGCATCCGGGTCCTGCATATAATGGCTCGAGACGCCGAACTCACGTGGTTAATGTAATAATAATATAATTACTTACGATTAAATAATTGCACCTAAATAAAATAATTTTAACGATGTATTTTATATTCATTTTACCTGTAAAGGGTAAATTTATTAAATTTACCTACATTACGAATTTGCTTATTCGTAATGTAGGTAATATAGGTTTTTTTTATTTATTTGTCGTTAAAATATCTCAACTAAAGAGTTAAGTGAGTATTAGATCAAACCTCGCACATTTTGTGACAGTTGAAATTAGATAAACATTTATAAATCGATAAGAAATTATCGAATTCCGATAAATATAGCTAAACGGCTTAAATCTCAAAAATATTGTCAGATAATGCTGCGATAAATCTAATTTCGCGCATTTATTGAAGCAATGTTTATTTTTTATGAATTATTCTGGTATGAACTTTAAATGTGTTTTTCACACATATAATCAAAATTTTAAAGTAAGTACTTACACGTATAAAATAAGGATAGATTGTATTCAAACGATATGTTAAAAACCATACCCATTGACTTTTTCTAATACACCTTTCGCCAAATTCTGAAATTCTGAATGCATTGCAAATTGAGTGGTGGGATTCAACACCGCGCTGCCTCGTTAACAGAGCAAAGCGAAAATTTTAAATATTTCATTTCCTCGAGTGGGAATCGAACCCACAACCTACCGTATTTACAGCCGTACGCTTGAGCTCCAGCACCACGACTAGCCACGTAAATAGTTTAAACACATAATTTCATGACCAAATAAAAACTAAAACAACCATTTAACATTGTTTAGTAATACACACGATAAGTTTAACTCCCGTGCCGTCATTCCTCCGTGCATTATGAATACAATAGTTACGAAGAACGGCTAGCACCAATTAAAATTGACGTACGCGGAAGTAACAAACGAAAGTGAACACGTTAATTACGTTATAAATTAAACGATTTAAGAACACGTTGTTACCATGTTTCCCTTCTATATATATAATTTGTTTTGACAAGTGCGGTTGAGGATATGAACATCTGTATCTACGAGTATATATCAGAGTGTTGATCTCGGCTTTAAATATTTCCACCTCATCATGTAGGGGTTATGTACGGCTGTGGGAAGCCAAAAATAGATGACATTTGAGAGCCTCTATGATATATCCTGTCAATATTATTTATCGTAACGAAATGAGATATTCTTTGTGTATAAGCTTTTATGTAATTTATAAAAATATGTGCCCCTTTGGCTAGAGAACTAAAAATAGAAACAACTGTAATAAAAAGAAATATTTTCTTATTTGTAAAAACACTATAGTTTAATGACTTCTATATTTTATTTTCATTTCACTGCGTCAAAATTATTGTAAGACTAATGGCAATAACAACAATTTATTCAAAGGTAATGAGGAAAATAATTCTACATTTTTTATAGAACGATTAATGGCGTTGTTTTTAACTTATTGCTAACAGTGTCACGATGCACTGACACTGAATAACTTACTGTGGCGCACGCAACTATGCGTTTACTAAAAATAAAAAAGCAAATAAATAAAATATATATAAATATCACACTACACTGGCCATCTCGAATCAAGTTTCCTCACAACAAAACACTTAAGTCGAGTGTCCTTATAAACTGTGTTAAGCCTCAATAAAAATAAAACATTAGACTTAACTGCACCTATCGTTTCTTGCAGTTCTTTTTGTATGCAACGTTCAAAAATATATATATAAAAAATACATAACGCGTGTTAAAAATAAAGTCATTAGCATATTTTTTCGATTGTCAGTATAATTATTTTATATATATAGAAACCTTGTGGATGCCAGTGATATCGTCTGTCTGTCTGTCACTCGGACTGGTCATTGGTCCGGCGCGGACGTGGGCGGGGCAACGGGAGAATGTATAAAAAGCGAATTAAACCAAATTATGGTAATAGCCACTAAGTAATCATGTTGCTTCATATAAGGCGTCGTTTACTGTTATTTCATTAAGAAACATAAATTATTTAATTCTCATAATTGTTCGATGATTGTTATTTATTTAGTTCAAAGGTAGATTTTTTAATTAATTTAGCGATTCTCTAATGACACATCAAACATTTTTTCCTTTGTATTACAAAGTACATTTAAGAACAACAAGAATAATGTGCGTCTAATTATAATTAGTTACGTTTTAGTTAAGCACCGATTTTTTAGTTTCAGTAATTTAGAATATTTTGTAATATATCAAATTTATATATAAAATGTAGCGGCGCTGAGTTTCGCAATACCTCCGAAATTCAACGGAAAGTATCTTAACACTAGGTTCCTAGGTTCCCTCTACTACGTGCAGCTTAAAGCTAAAAAAAATGTAATATGTTACAGATTTAAATTTGTTATCAATATTAATATGCAGCTTAATTTAATGCAGACAACGTGGCCATACTGGCAAAATTCAATCTAGACTTCCCTATCATTGACATGAAGAAGAAGAATCAATATTAAAGTTTACTCTTGAAATTTTAATATCAGCTTCTCATTCGCTGACTACGGCTAAGATCAGACATACCAAGTAATTCTTACTTACGAATTGATTTCATCGTACATTTATCTTTGTCAACAAGTTAACAGGTAAATTAAATAAAGCGAACATTCACTTCCAACGTGTCTTTATACTTGTCAATACTAATGAAATAAAACATTACCTCCACTTAATTTTCAACTCACAGGTGGCAAGTTTTATCTAAAACCCAACTATTCCACCAATCACCAAAACAACAAGGCATAATAACAAATATTATAAAATAAACATATAATAACAACCCCCTAAAATAATGATATCAACATATAGTGACACAAAAAAAACAAGATAAAACTTAACATAATCCAAATAGGTATACAATTGATGCAAAAAGTCCGTTCGCGTATAATTGCAAGCGGCGGATGCCCAGTCGAGTACTGGCACGCCGCCACGGTATTCTCGCGATGTTGGGATCGTTCGTCTCCTACAATCCGTGTAATCTACCATCTATTGATTTACATTTTCGATAAAATTCATTTGGGGATTGTTCCGATTGATTTCTGACTCGGAAGGACAATGGATATCCTTGTTTCAAAATATATTTTTATTGTTATTCTCACTTTCAATTAACACATTAATTACTTGGAACGTTAAATTTAGAATATTTCAAATATTAATATACTTGTGAACAGAATGAAGTATAAAATCAATAGTCCAAATTATTTACAAAATTGAAACAATTACGTATATAATTCGACTATACTAATTACTAACCCTTATAATTTAACTTCAATTAACTCCAAATTTCATATTTTAGTTAATATTTGAATTATTAAGTATTAGGTTCACATGCTTAACATTAGAAAGCATTTGTAAATGTAAAATTTAATACTCGTTAAACTCAAAAATTTACTTAATTACCTGAGCCTGGTAGGTAATCCTTATATAATTTTAATAATCTTTAAAATAATGTTAAAACAGAAATTCATATTAACATACAATATAATATAATATTAGTTTGAACCTATATTACACATGAGCGGGTGTATTCAATTAAACGAGCTGCACAGTATGAGCACTTGGTCGGATTCCATTCGGATGAATCAATAGAGCCGCGGTCGGACGACAAACATACGACAACAACAAATGGTTGTTTGACAGGGAAAGAAATTATTCAAGAGTATACCTACATACCTGTATTATACATATTTTTGGACAAAAATATGTTTTTTTAACTTTCATACATATTTGTAAATGTACTGTACCTATATTATAACGATGAATATTTGTTACAATATACGAGACTAAAGTGTTAAAACACTGGTTAATATATTTTGTAAATAAAAACGTAAAAAGAGATTTCGATTTTAAAAAAGAAAAATGTTAATTAAGATCTTATATTTTTTTTATAAGATTTAAATATCATACAAAAATGTTTACTTGTCACACTTTACATAATACATCTACAATACCACATTACACGATATTAAATCAACCGACAGATCTTGACCTAAGACACCGTCAATGACAACGTCATACATACATAATCAGCATCCATCCAAAAATATTTCGCAAAATACCAATTTAAAAAAATACTTTATCCTTATTCGCTTTTAAACAACCAAACCACCTGTTATTACGAGCGACCTACAGACGTGTGTAATAAAATAATGGAAGTGGAAAAACAAGAATATTCGATAATTGACAATAGCATTATGAATATTTTTTGTAAGCAAATGTCAGGATCAAACACAAGGTCCACAAGGTCGACTGTTGAGAGTTCACAGTGAATAGCAAGACGGAACAAAAAAAGCCGGTAAAAAGTGTTCTCAGAGGTACACTCGAGGCGTTTACACGATTGTTAGACCCGTTCAAATTCTTATTGACCTTAGATTTGAACGATGGACCCTTCCGTTACATTTTACGACGGTCCACACTGGGGTTATCGGTATAAATATCTTGATGTGTCTTGGAACGGATATTGTATCATGTTAGCACCAAATATTATTAAACAAGTAAAAATTACGTACACTTTCGTATTAAGTTATATATTTTATTAACATGTTCAAGATAAAGGTATTTTATAAAGATTTTAAAGTTATTGTAGCGGTTTTGTATTGATAATATTATTATTTTTTAATTTTACAGCAAATTCTCCTTTAAATTGCCAAAAACTAAACTTAGTAGTAGTCCATTTTCAATTTCTAATAGAGGAAAACTAACAGACAGACATAAACTAAAACTAAGTATAAAAGAGCTTTTGTTCTTATCCTTAAAAGAATAATCAAATAATATGTACATTTCTTATGTACTTAATTAAAATATTTTATATAAATTTAAAGCAATCTCATAAAAAGATATTTTATAAATATCGAGGAAATTAAACACACAGAAGTTAAATAACATAAATATTGATAGGTGTTGTGGGTTCGATTCCCAACAGAAGAATAATGTGCTTGCCACAACATTATGTTAACAACAATCAATATATAAAGCGATCTGTCAACGAAAACTGATATTTTCCACAACAATAATTTCCATTACTTACCCTACATGAGAGTTTAAATAACAATTTAAAATTCAAATCATTGATAGCCATTATGATAAACTAAACAGAAGCAAGATTTCAATATAACGCTCCGTTTGAGCAACAAACAAAGACATCCGATGTCTACCGTAATAGGGCTTACGTAATGCCCCCGTTCCACTTTGGTCCATAAAGTTTAACATTTTAGTACGCACTTAGATAATTGGCATGTGATTTACTTAATACTGTTATACTTTTAATATAGCGAGCGAAAAGTTAGTTGAATTCCACTTTATCTCGGTGTGGGCCAAATTAATGGCTTCTCCAATACTGTAATTACGGTTGAGATAAGCGATCGCCATCTTCATAAAATTGTCAGCACGCGTAAAGAAGCTGAATTATCTTGTTACTTTTATAGAAATATTAAAACTTCTGATCTTAATTATTGAAATATGAAAATAAATAATATGTTTAGCATGAAAGCGTGCAAGTGTAAATGCGATAGATTGTGGCTGCAATTCCCACTCGACCATATATTTTATCATCTATTTTAATAAAATTCAATAGTTATTTCATAAAAAAACATTCATATTTCAAATTCAATTAAGTTTTATCACAAAAGTGCAATAATATATTATTATTCTAATAATAGGCGTGCGTTTATCGCAATAATAACAATAGTAAATGTACATTTAAAATTACTTGTATGTACTAGATTCATGTCATCCACGAATCGGGAGCATCGGGACAAGGCCAGTGGCTGTAGCGTCATGCATAACCCATTATAAGAGCTCGAGTTATAAATTAATCACAACTTTAAACTGAATCAAATAAACGCCAACGACAGTTGTGTTTGAGGTTAATAGAATAAATCTGCAAAATAGATGAGTAGCTTTTACCCGCGGCTTCCCTTGCATTGTCAAATGGAAATAGCTGAGCGTTTTGTATGAGGTAACTCTGACCATAAGAATAGTGGGTTTCATCAAAACGAATAATTTTGTTCTAAATGGACTGAAAATTTACAGAGTGACTTGTGATTTTGATTTATAATTTAGCTATCTAATCAATGATTATATCACATCTACATAATGTATTTTTAATATACCTATATATATTTTCCAGCTTCACGCTGTATGCCGCACATAGCAGAGTAGACAGAGAGAGCCTGGGAACCTAGTGTTATGACACTCCATTCCCATTAAGACACTTCCGTTTCATATATTCCGTCGAATCCTGGTGGCATTACTTTGTTATTGTTCTTTGGCGCAACTTAACGCCGCGCTTTGCCACGTTACTAAAGCAAAAATATTAAATATATTTTCTTGAGCCAGCCCATCCAGCTCCCAACCTGACGCGTTTAAAGTCGCAAGCTAGTGCCCCTGAGCCACGAATGGCCAGAAAATGTCATATTCTATTGACAGCGTAGGTACGTATATACCTATTTGTAGGTATCTGCTCAAAAATAATCGCAAAAAGTCACGAAGAGTACACACAAGTGTTCAATAATAAAAAAATAATTAAGCTTATGCCTGATGAGATACGAAGTTACGAGAGTAATAAAACTTGTATCAAATTACATTCGCGAGGAATATATTATTTAAATTTAATGAAATATATGAAAACAGAACTATGAGTTCGACGTGTGTAATTATTTACTATTTATATTTCACGTTAAAACAACGTAAAGTTGTATTAAAATTGAACTAGTTTTTATAGTTAACAATTAGGTATTTATCTGTAACATATTTTTTAATTGAAAAAATATAAATATACACCAAATTAAGTAGTAAATATATTTAAAGTAATAAAAATGATGTATATTTACAATTAGTTTATTGCTTCAGGGGGACTATCAATCCGGATCGGCCAGCCAATCGTAAAGGCACGATAAAGGAGCGAGATGGCGCGTGCGCAACGATTAATTGCTTCCATTATCGACAACCGGTGAAGTTATAAAGTTACTTGTTATTTAAGTTCACTTTATATGTATGCTAATCTAGGACACATTAGTTGCATTCGTAGTTGAAATAATGAGATTAAAACTTATCGTCTTGCTTGACTTTAGGTTCGATCTACGGTGAATGTATTTATTTAATTATATTTTTTTGTAAAAGTTCATTAATACATAAAAACGAGTACGAGTATATCTTCCTTTATATTAATAATATAAAGGAAGATATACTCGTATGATCCGTCAGAAAATATACTAGAAATAGTAAATTACTGGCAGCCTCGCGCGGCTCCGCCAGCTTGAAGTATAAGTACAAATGTTTATTAATTGAAATTATTTCCAGTTTAAAATTTGTGAATTTTAATAAGCCATGAAACACGTGTTCAATTAAATATTTTTAAGAATTTAAATTTCAAATTTTAAACAATCGGTGCCGATTTAAAGATTTTTCATTATGAAAATAAACATCTGTCCAAATTTCCCGTTTCTACGGTTACGGCTGCGCGTGCGTCTATACCTCAATCAATGGGAACTTCTCCTTCTATATACATAGATAGATATAGATAATAGCAAATCATTATTGCACAGAAAAGAATAACGAAAAAAAATATTAAAATTATATAGCTGTAATTCCTTTAATAATTATCATGATTCCAAGTTTCTACAGATGAAACATATACTTGTGTATTAATTTACTGCTTATTGTTATGCATTTTGTAGTTTACATAAATAAGTAAACAGTGTGTATTATTTTATAGTTATATTGCATGTATGAGGGTATATAATCATAGACATAAGAATAGGGAAGGAGAGAGAGGGGCGGTCCACGCCTACTCCAGATTTTTTTGGATAAGTTAGAAACTAAAATCAAATCAAGCCAAGATCAAGCCTAGCTGTATCTAGAGATATTTTCGAGAGTTGCCCAATATGTCTAAATACACCGATGCATAAAATACATTTTTTTAAATAATTTTAGATGATTGTATAAAGAGCTATGTCAATAAAGCTTATACAATTAAATATATTAGTTGTAATTAAGTTCTATGATATTGAATTGAAATTTAATTATTCAATTGGAAAAGAAAAACCTTTATATTATAATATATTTCTTTAGCATCACACTATATCCTGTATATACATAGCACAGTAAGCAGAGGTAACCTGTTGTACTTAAAGACATTCCATTTTCCATGCAGTACACAATTATCAAGACATTGGGCACTGTGTGGTGGAACTTAACGCAGCACATTAACTCTATAAAAACTCATTTCAACTTATTATACAAAATTAAATTGAATGTAAAATGAGTACAAAAATGTAAAATATTTTCAACCTAATTATTCACTTGTAAATATTATGTATTTGACCTCAGTGTTATCAGTATGTAAATAGGTTAACTTCAATGTTTGATGGCTAACAATGGAGTTGTGGTCATACACAACATTTTAGCAAATACTTATTTTACTTAGTTTTATATTTAAAATTATAAGTAATAGTAAATTACTCTGTAATATTTTTCTATCCCATTTAAATGTGGATTTTTTTTGTTTTATGTCTTTTTCGTTCATTGTATCCTGCATAGTTATAGCCAAGTAGGCATAGAGGAAATTCAGTGTCTAGACATCCCATCTTTTGGACTTAATATGTTAATTGCATCTTAATGGTGGAACTGAATGTACTACTTTGTTTTGCCTGAGCAGAAAAATGAGAACAATTCATTTCAGCCTGGGGTAAGTGAACCAGCATCTCATGTTTACAACCAGACCCTGTCCCACTACACCACAACAGCCTCAATGTTTAAGTACAAAAATATACTTATTTATAGAGCACCTTGGTATTATGTTAGTAACCGATAAAAATAAAAGTGATGCAATTTAATCGAACATTGAACAATATGCTATATTATTATTAAAGAAAAAAACAAAAATAGCCAAAATATGAGACAAAATAAGTAATTGATGAGGTTCTTATCATATTATTACAATTTTTATATTATATTATATCTTTATTATATTATACTTTAGAGAGTAGTAGTAGAACAAAGTTGTTCCCCATTGATGAAAGCTTAGTGATAGTGATGTGTACTATTACTTTTTATAGTTTCATATATATGAAAAGGGTAGGTAAGTTAGAAACTTGTGTTAAAATATTCTACTTAATTTTTATGTCAGTGTGTTGAGGGGCGGACCTCTATGCTGCACTTTGTCTTGATGCCAGAGTGAGGAAACTAAAATAATTTATCAACCCACATTGAAATTGAACTCACAACCATCACAGTTACAATCGGATTGAATTTTGATTGATTTCGTCACATTATTTTATTAACTATTAATGTAGTAAAGAAATATGTTGCATATTTGGTGGATTGCCTTAATTTTATCTAGTATTGTAGTCACTTTCTTATTATATCGAAATCTTATGTTTAAAAATTAATAATAAAATAATTATGTCACTAGTGCTTAAGTTTTATTATTCAATGTGCATGTGATATAAAACAATTATTTGATAGAAAAAACAATACAAATAAAAATTAATCTTTATAATTAAAATACTTAATATAAAGTATTATAGTAGGGACATACATATAACCATAAATTAATTTCTTGGGTTGATTGAACTTTATTTTAAAAAAATAGATAAAAATATATTTATAAATGTAGGACAATGATCAGAAAAACTAAATCATAATCAGTTCTTACATAATTTGTGCTAATATATAAAACTGAAGGTTTTGTTTGGTTGAATGTTGAGTAATCTATAAAAGGTTTTTAAGATAGTATGTACATTGTTCATGGGAGGATACATAATGTGAATAAATTACGTAAAAAATAAATCTTAATTGCTTTGAGTGTTTATTATTACATAACGTTACGTTACGTATTATTACATTACGTATTATTACATTACGTTTATTAAATACTAAAACATTCAACAAAATGCATCAGATTTAAATGAATTATTTACTTTTTAAATATTATTCTTATGCATTATCTCATTTGCAGGATAGTCAACGAGAACCTACTTCAAGACACTCCATTGTGTGCTTTCTGCACAAAGCCTTATATCTTGATGGGTGTATTTAGTGATATTTACTAGCCTAGCCTCTTGAGTAACAGAATACAAGACTTAGTTTTATCTTGCTACAATAATAATTTACAGAGAGGAATGGGAATCAAACCCACAAATATCATAGTAAGTATTAGACACAACTGCACCACAATCCAATTACTATAACTGGTAGTAAATTGACATGGGGAAAGGCCATATAACATGTGGGCTATTAGCATGATAGTTATAATGCACCATCATTTTTAATAATATGTAGGCAATAGCTAATTTTCCTGTATATAAAACGATGAAGTATAGATATCAGGATGTCACTGTGGACGTGACTTTTGTGGATTTGATATTTATTTAGAAGACATATAAAAATAATTATTTAGCAGGATTTGAAATCGCTGCTCTTGGTCTTGTCTAAACAGTATGTTATTTTTTGGCAAAGCGATTTCAAAATCCAGATATATGTGAGATGCAGTGTGAAACTAAAATTTTTTTCGCACCTTGGAGTTTTTTACATCTTAAAAAAATTATAATTGAAGACTAAAACAACATTATAATAACTATGATATATTTAATTTATATACCATACTATAGTTTACCTGTATATTTATAAAAAATATTTGAATAAACAAAATTGTGATAACTGATAAACAAGATGAATAAATAGGTACATGTAGTTACATGTTTTTTTTTAATATTTTTGTTATTAAAATTGACATAGACTTACAGAAGAAAGTAAAATTTATATGAATTCAATTATTCCTAATTTCTTTGACTATAGAATTCAACCAGTTAAAACATGAGTGTTTTATTTGTATCTTTTTTTTAAATATTATAGCTGGGCAATATCTTTATTTATTAATGCTTTGATAATAATATTACTTACAAGTACAGTTACTTTCATTCAAAAACTTTTCTGCAAGTTAATTAATAGAAAAAACTAATAATATATTAAGTTGATGAAGACTTTTATTTTCATTTGCCGTATTTAGTTATTTGTTGGATTTTCGTTTTAATTTAACAAAAAGAATACAAACAAGGTATAACATTGAAAAGTTTGTTATAATAGAAAAGTAACGTAATCATATGTGATGTATTGAAAACAGTGTATGTTGCATAGTAGAGCGCCGTCTCGCTCTAACACGTGACTATTGACATCTAGCCGTCATCGTCGCTCCCTTCACTCCATGGATAAGAGAAAGTAACAAAAGAGAATGAATACATCCCAACCTCAATTTTAGAATACTATCGTATCCGTATTTACTATCAACAGTATATGTTACACGCACTATATCTAGGTTTAATAATATTTTAAGGAAATCATCAAAAATATGATAATAAACAAATGTACGATCAGTCATAACCTCGAATTCTTCGTTTACATCGACATATATGAAGTTTAAATACCAATTTGGAATTCATTTACCATTAGCTTTCACAGCTCTAGTAAATAAATAGCGTACTACACCAAAACGTAAACAAAAAACAGGTAAACTAACCCTTTCTTCATGAGCCACCTTCGATGGCCCCAGTTGTGTTAGGAATGTTCCAATGAAGAAAACCCTCATCCATTTTACTAATGCGCATCTGTTATCACAATTTAATCAACTTATGGTTGCACTAGTTGTCACAATCAAACTACAATTCCACTTTTCGTTGCGCTAAACGCAGACGTCATTGACAAACAACCAAAGTGAGCTATTGCACGGGATCACATACACGAAAACACTGTACATATTGATGGCCATTGCGTCGTAATATCACAATTGTTATCACTTTAGGTTATTACATTTCTAATCACTTGGTCTAAATGGTTAATTTATAAAAATAAAAACGTATAAAGCGCAAAATTATTTAGTAGACAGCACTCGCGACGTTGCACACTCGCGTATAACGTGCGATTTCGTTTCACACACACACTCACACATACGTACTATCTAAGGTAACAGATAATAATGGCCTACTTCTACTGTAATATTATTATTGTCATGGCAACATTTCTTCAAATAACTTCTAAGATTTAGCATTTACATAAATATCTTTTGTAGTTTTGTTTGTTGTCTTTTCGTAAACTTTTGTTTTGCAGGTTTTTATACTGAATCAATATGTATCTAGTATATAAACTTCAATGAAGAATAAGTAAGTAGTATATTTGCGTCTTTAACAATAGTAAAATGGAGGTAATTCCTTTGTATTACTTATTGAATTTATTGTAAAAAGATATAATAAGAGTAATAAAGTATAATACAAAAAGTAAAGAAATTATAGTAAATTGCTAAAAACTAAAATAATAGCTTAGTTTGTTAATGCATTTTCAAAATTTTTTAAATTGATTTTAAAATAAAGAAAAGTTATGTATAACATTTATGAAAGTATTCAGTTCAGGTTAAAATTTATGAATATTTTATTTACCATTACATATTATCCCTTCTCTCCAGCTAGATAAGTAGAGAATAAGTATGCGTGTTAGAATCCCATTTAGGCCCATATTTCATTATGGAAGTTTTTATTTTATTTTAACACAC
The DNA here is from genome assembly GCA_016802625.1 of Heliconius numata. Lineage (NCBI taxonomy): Eukaryota > Metazoa > Arthropoda > Insecta > Lepidoptera > Nymphalidae > Heliconius > Heliconius numata. The sequence goes on along the minus strand of JAEBDU010013289.1, from coordinate 4,298,877 downwards.
CTGTGACATCGGCACAAGGAGGAGAAGGAGGAGTTAAGACACTATTCATTCATTATTCGCCATGCATAAAATTCAAATTTAATATCGCAATATTTAATCAAACATACATTTAAAAAGTGATTGTAGATACATTTTTAAATATCATTTTTATATTTGCCATTAATAGCATTCTAAGTAAAGTAAATAGTATATTTTTTAAAATTTATATTTCTCTTTTTTTCAGTATTTTTTTTTTTAAATTATGAATATTTTAATATTTTCCCAAAAAAGTTAGTTTTCGTATTATCTTATAATATTTAATTGTATTAATTTACTTCTATTCTTTTACTCATTAATCAAAATTATCCGTTATTTTATTAACAACGCCGACAAAAAAAAACACGCTTTTGTGAAAAAAATAATACATTACACATATTTTTATACATTATCTATATATATAAAATCGAAAGGTCACTCACTCATCACGAAATCTCAGAAACTACATGTGCTAGGAATCTCAAATTTTTCATAGAAGTTACTTATAGAACGTAGGTGCTCGCTAAGACGGGAATTTGCAATATTCAACTTCTAAGGGGTTGTTTTTGGGGTTGAAAATTTGTATGAAATTTCGTTACTGCAAATGCTAGGAGTGTCAAATTTTGCATAGACGTCACTAGGACGTAGTGGAGCATGGAGACAGAAATTAATAATAACATAGTTCACGCGGGTGAAACCGCGAGCGGGCCGCTAGTTCTTAATATTTTTTAAAAAATTTTTTTTTCCTCATCCACAACTTATAAATCGATTATCGAGATCATATAAATAAAAAAAATATTAATTAACATTTATCATGAGAGGAAAAAATAAAACACATTCCATGTAAATACAAGGTTTTATTAGAAAATGAAAACAAAATATCCTAAACTACCTAAATAAGGCACGACGTGTCCAAACAAAGAGTACGGCGGTATATTTATAAGTATGTATGTATATGTGTCAAGCAATGCAACGGATGGAATAAAAGGCTAAAACACGGCGTGGTATCACATTTGCACTCTCTGTAGTATATGTGAAAAGAGAAAAATTTCTTATATCTCTTTCTTCTTGATGACGATTAAAATTTGTAGTATTGTTTAGAACGAGCCATTGTAGCGAACTACTGTTTATTTAGTATATAATGCTATTTATATATTACACGTGCATCAAGTTATTATAAATTATTAATTCTATTATACAAACATTATAAATGTACTTATTTATTGGTTAATGGTGTTGATAAATCATAATTAAATAAATTATAATAACGAATGCAATATACAAATGAGATATACTAAATAAACTATTAACATTAATTATAGTTCGTGTCTTCAGAATCCACAGAACAACAACGTTATTTCAATGCAGATAAAAAGAATATGTTAAAAAATGTTGAAATATTTGGTAAAGACAACATTTATTATTTATTTACTTAGGCAATAAATTCACAATGTACATTTAGCTTTAAATATATTCACACGTTAAGTTTTGTTAACACTAAAATGATTTTAATAAAAAATATTGTTATTATTATTATTATGGACGCACCAGGCGGTCAAAGTTCTATGGAATTATTAGCAATTAATGTTGCCAATATAAAAAAATCCTTTAAATTTAATTTAATAAAAATTGTAAAAAAACAAGCAGACTAAAATTTCTAAAATTGATTGTTTTTATTAAAAATTTTAAGTAGCTAATAAATTAGCCGAATAATTTATTTATTTTCCAATATTTCTGCAAAGTGTGCAACAAGTGATCATAACTGTAATATTTAATTGCATATATTTTTTCACTAATAATATTATGTTATATATAGCAGCAGCCATTACCAAAGTGGCTAACCAACATTTCAACACTTATTTCTATTATCACGAATGTACATTTGCTGCATTTAATTTTCTTCTTCTTCTTCTTTTCGTTCTTTTTTCAATATAGAATTTAAAGAACTATTATATAATTAATAGTAATTTCTATATGAGATATTAGGAATTTTAACGTACATTGGTTACACCACTTTTGTGACGACAGTTTTTATGGAAATGTATGACTTTACAAAATTTGTCGATATGTGAGCATTTAGAATGGTTAAGTATAGTTATAATATAATACAAAATAATTTATTAGTGTACATTCGATTTACATATAAAAAGTTTAAGCGTGATTAACATGTTAGTTGTGCGTATGACATATTTATAATTTATATATAGATTTAAAATGTACAGGTTATTTTTAAATGTCGTTTTAATTCTAAATCATTTACACGTGTCTAAAATATCTAAACAAAATGCAAAATCTTATATTCAAATAAATAACTAATCAAAATCGTTCGTAATTACAATACCATACTAAATTTGTAAATAACGTACAAATAATATCTTAATTTGTATGTCTTTGTACCAAAAACTTGGTCAAGGTGTAAATTTGGAATTTTGAGCGAGCGCCAAATGTCTATAAGCAACATCACGATTTTATGCACTCGAGATATTGCGTGTTCGAGTCGGAACTCAACGCTGCGCTTTGTCTGGAGCAGAGCGAAGAAATAAAAATAATTTAAATAAAAAATCGTCCCCCCGAGTGGCAGTCGAACCCACGACCGTCGCGTTAACAATCAGACGCTGTCTCACTACGCCCAATATCCATATAAAAGAGAGCAATACAGAGGTTGAAATGGAAAACTTTTCAACTAAGGAAAAGTAAATTTCTTTCCTCTAACGAAAGACATATACAAAATTTTCACTTTTAAAAATTTTGAATGTCAAAATGGAATATAATAATTAGTAAAATATACAATATAATATGAATGTCGAAAATCTAAATTTATCAAAACGACTGTCACCAATGACAACAAGTATACAAGAGAGTCTTCAAGTTGATGACAATATTTAATTACTGGCTTATAAGTTCCTATTTAATGAAAAGATGACACATATGATATACATTAAACGTAAACATATATATATATAGTACCACATAAAGTTAATTTAAATGATTAAGATATAATGTCTCAATAATGCAAATGCAAAGCAACACAATTACAGTACGGTCGGCTAGTCGTGGGCATCCTTAAGGTAGGTTTTCCAAAATTTTGCGCTTTGTTCACTCGGAAAGAAAATAATGTAAATTCTAAAATTGAATCTGCGCCACCTACAGCTTACTTCAGGGCGGCCACCACTCTTCCCACCGTACTGTAGAAATAACTATTGTATGTTTCATTTCATTGTAATATATATTATCTAAGTATATGTAATTACAAGGAACTTATTGCCAATCAATCCAACATATGGATATTGTCTTAAGATAAACATTTACAAAGGAAGCATATTTATAAACATTATAAGTTATTCAGCAAAACTACAAATTATTGTAAATTTTTTTTATAGAATATGTATATAGATTAATACTAGAGTTAGACAATGTTTTTTTTCAAATTACTTACAAAATCTCACATAGTATCTGGCAACACTGCTTTACAATTTATATACGAAAACGAATTAGAAGAAAAGAATACAAACGAAGGTAATATTAATACACAATAATATTACAAAAAAAAAATAAATAAAAAGGAAAACAAAGACACAACAATAGATTCACTTTCATACATTTTTTTTTTATCTAAAAAAAAAGAACTTTATTAAAAACCAGTAAGTTAAATAAAGAGAAAAAGATCAGAATTTTTATTTTTATTTCAGTCGTTTTATTTATATTTAGTTGAACATGCCAAATATGTTGGCACAGCAGGCGTTTTGTCAGTATTGCTCCATATCGGTCGGCGCTACTGAGTATACTGATGGTGGCCTGGAAATAAGTTTACATATTTCCTTAGAAAAATAATAATAAATGAAGTAATTGAATAAATGTAAATAACAATTTTGAAATAACAAAGTTTGATTCTAGTTTTATAATATACATTGATTATAATTTATCATTTGTAGTCGCAAAAAGACACTGAGTTCAACTATAATATAAAATCAAAACATACTAATGGATGGAGGAATAAGTTAAATATTTTTGATAGACCCCATTTCTATCCCGATTCCTCTTCCGGTGGCGAATTGAATATAATTAAGTATATGTAGATTCTTCCATCCTCCACCCTCAAGTGAAGATTGAATCCACAATAATAATAATAATAAATAATATAAAATATATTTTTAACATCAAGTTACTCCAACTTTTAGAAAAATAACTTTTTAGACCACACATAATGAGGCCATTCGAGGCGCAGCAGCAAAAGCGTGCGACTGTAATCGCAACAAGTTGTGAGTTCGACCCTCTCTTGTGGGAAAAAAATATTTTAAATGTTCGTTTATTCTGTCTTGTACAAAGCAGAGCGCGGAGTTGAATTCCGCCACTTCAACATGTAATATTTCCACATTTCGGTGAAAAGAGGTGTCATTACAATAGGTTTTCAGATTCTCTGCCAACTCTGTTATGTGCTGAATTTGAATTTATTAATAAACGATGTAATATTACCGTAAAGCTCGCCTAGGGGCAGGCAGTTTCGACGGCCGCGGCAGCGACGACACCCTCGCCTCGCTCGTCACCGGCCGAGGTTGTTCTTGTTGCACTTGAGGGGGCACCACTGTGTTTAGAAAATGACAAAACATAAAATGAAATCCATATGAAATTAAAATTTTGAACTAACTCGAGTGATGTGCAGCCAAACCACCGATGAACAAAAAAACCATAGTGGGTCACTTTTTTATTGGTTATTTTTCACATTGTGCTTCACATTGTTTTCTGCAATGACACAGAAAACCCAGTGTCAAGACAGGTAGATAGGCGGAGCTGAACGCAGCACCTACTGTTATCAGAATGGTTTCTAGTCGAACTCGGGGAAATTAAATATTTAATATTTTCCTTTTCTTGCTCTGGTAACGAAATAAAGAGTAGCGGTGTTGAGTTCCGCCACTCGACACATAATGCCTCAGAATTCGTTGGAAAGAAGGGAATGGACTGTCTCAACACTAGGTTCCCAGGTTCCCTCTGCATACCCTGCAATATGCGGGTATGCGGAGCGAACCTGGAAGCTTAAAAAATCTATAAGCATATTAAATTAAAATATTTTCATCATAAATACACATACATCTCATTAAATTAAAACATATTCCATACCTTGCGGTCTCTTTAAAGGCACGGTAGTCGGTCGCGACACTCGCAAAGTAGACGACCCCGCTATAGATAAGGGCCTTGCTGTTGGAGGCTATATGAGAAAAATAAGTATAAAATTATATAACGTTTTTGACAAAAGGCCAAAAGAATCACTTTTGTATAAAAATGTAATGTACTTTGTTAACTTATTTCAGTATACTTTTTTTATTGAACGTTAATTTTTTTTATTTTGATGCAAAATAAAAATTGACAGTATAAGAATGTATATACATAATATATGTAATAGTTTAAATTAAGAGAGACACATACATAAGTTTTAAAAGAAATTAAGTTTCAATATTTGTTGCAATTTTAATTTTTTCTTTTAACTTTACAAGTCAGTCAATTAAAAAAATAGCAACAAAAACAAAAATAAAAACTATCTTCGCAATAAATATTGAGGAACAAATTTTGTTATTAGTTATTGATGGACATACATACAGACCCACATAAAATTAAAACAAAAAAGCTATATTATATAGTAAGTACAACTTACTACTGCGTATTGGTTGCGGGAAACGGGCACTCCGCTCGCCACGCTCAGACGTAACTGATATTGAAATGGCATTCTAAATATGCGACATTTTATTATATAGTTTCTAATGAAAATTATATCATTGCAATTACTTTTATTTAACTTCACGCATGTATTACAGCAGGGTAGGCAGAGAGTACCTAGTGTTAAGGCACACCGTTCGCCACGCACCGCCCCATTTTTCAAATAGTCGCTTGCTCGGTGGCGTAACTCAAAGCTGCGTCCTTTTCCAGATCGACGAAGTGAATTTAATAAACATCCCCGAGTGGAAATCATATCCATAAGTCCACGACAAAGGCAGCAAGTTCATTTATATTAAAAAAAAGAAAATTGGAGAAGATCGTGGCGAAGGGGCACAAGTATATGACTATCAACGCGATTAGTTGTGAGTTTAATCGCCAATCGAGGAAATTAAATATTTATTTTAAATTTATATTTTCATTTCTTCGCTGAGATAAAAGCGCGACGTTGAATTCCGGCACTCAACACACAGTGCCTCCTACCCTGCTGTGAGTGCTGTACAACGTGAAGCTGATCTTAAGAAAATAAAAAAAAACGTTTAAAATATTTTATTAAAAAATCAATAACGTTGTTTTGCATTCATATAATTATATATTATCCAATAAATGTCACATATTTAAAATGTTTACACGAAAAACAAACACAATATTAACACAAAAACACAATGATTATGACATGGATTTAGTCACAAATAAAACATTAATTAAAAGACATGAGATTAACCATCACCATATATGTTATTATCTGTTAAATGATTTTTAATATTTTTTTTATTATTTATTCTATAGAAATAAAGGAAATACTTCCACGCGATAAAGAAAACTTTTAGTATTATGGGTCGATGGTTATGGGTTATATTCCATTTGTTAGTCATTTTACAAGTAAAATGTAACAATTTGTATATCAATTTTAAAAATGTTTTAATTGTTTGTTTTAAAACCATTTTATTCTTATAAAATGTCAAATTACGTGCATTAAATATAATATGTTAGTAGAAATAAAATTCAGAAATAAATATTCTTACTGCAAAATTAGTTTCCTTTTTTTATTCTTAATTCTCCATTTCTCTATTCGCTTCCCATAACACCCCAAAAATCATTCAAATATCCCACACTTCGCCATTCTCTTTTACCCACATTCCCTTTCCCCACTCTTTTTCTATAGCATCACTACCTACTTTCCCATTTCCCTACTTCCCCCTTTACGATTCCCACAGTACGCAAAACGAAATACCCACAAATTTTTCCCCTTTCGACACATGTACTCACGTCTCTAGGCGCAACGAGTTGGCTTTGAGGTCGTTCCCGCCTCAGTGTCTCCGTTCCTTGTCGTACTAGTGCAGGTGGGCTGGTTAATGTTGGCCTCTCCCGTTTCACTGGCTCCTCTTCTCTCTGTATTATAATTTTTTTGTATCGATTAACACGGTTATTGATGAAATTCAGTTTCTTTTTTTATAAACAGACATAATATTAAATTATTTTATTTTAATATTATTAATTTTATACTAACAAATATTGTTACCAATTAGATAAGGACCAACAAATATTTTGTCTTATTCCTTCTAATTAAGCAAAGAAAAGTGCTGCCTTCTTTAGTTAATAATTATTTAAATTTATCTCAAGATAAATCTTTAAGATTTATCTCTATATTTATCTTTTGTAAGATACTGGATCTTACAATACTTTTCTTTCTTCTTTCCAGTTCTATGGTTAAGGTTGGGGCAGTATTGCTGTGGGGGTCATAGGAGTTTAGCTTCATATAGTTGCGCTTATTTATTTTCAGGATTTTTTCTAACTTTTCATTATATTCTTCCTGATTGCGCAATGTGCAAAAATTAATATAACTTGACGGAGGCCACAACTTGTCAACCGTACTGTAAATAAAATAACACTCTATACCCACACGATCCTCTCCGGTACCAGAGTTAGGGTTACGGTTGGGGTGGTATGGGGGCCGTATAGCAAGGGATTCGACGCGTAATCCAAAGACAAAATATAAAATCCAACAAAGCATACTCTGCCTTCAACAAATAATATAATAATACTTACTCTATGCACGGGTAGGGCGCACGACCCCCTCCGGTACTGGGGTTGGGGCTGTGTGAGGGGTTGCGGGGGCGCGGGGGCCGTGGGGCTGAGCGCGGGATTGGACGCGTACACGCCCCGGCGCGACATGGTGCGACCCGGCAGCACCCGCGACGCTGTGGGCGGCGGACCTGTGAGATAATTGATTTGTTTACTAATACTAGACAACCAATTGACGCGTATTATACTACTCGTTGGAGTTGCCATAGCAACGTGTATGCCACTTCATAAACATAAAACATGTAAATATTGTCCAATGCATGATAGTGTGTGTAATGTTTTATTTATTGATTTAATGTACTTTATAAGCATTATTATTGAAAAATATTAACGTTCTGCACTCCTCCTACATATCAATTATAAGTGTGCCAAATTTGATACTCCTCAGTCACCGCAGTTTTCGGTAAAAAGGGGTCCAGTTTTTTTTCACACATTAATATATAGATTATAAATTGATACCTTATTTCGCAAACCAGCTAACTCCATATGCCAATGTGCGAATGTATCATACACAACTCTATTGTTATTTTTCAAGACATTACGAGTTGAGTAACAGAACTAACCACCGAGACAATTCTATTATATAAGCAAAAAAAAAATTAAAATATACCCACCAGGTATCCTATTTAATTCTTTATGTGAACTATACTGTCGCAATTTCGAAGTTGGCAGACTTGTTTTTCTAGGAACACCTGTAGGCGGCGCCATTACTTGGTAAGGGCCTGAAATTGTCAATAATTTATTATTATATATTTTAACATTATTATACACTTAGGAACTTCAGAGATGCTAAAAACATCAATAAGTTCTAGCACGCGCATAAGAATATCAATGTAGCTTGATGACAAAGTACGGCTTAGAGGTCAGAGCGCTTGGACGGAATCCAAGAGGCGCAGGTTCAAGTCTCGCTACGTTCAAATTTTTATTTTACATTAAAAACACGACGTTTATCACTGTAATCACAATGTTTTTTTTTAAATATCGTAAAAATTTAAGACGTGTTGTCTTGTACAAATATAGCATAATTATATAAAATAAAAGGTATATATGTTATTTTTAAAATCATACCCGTTTCACTCGGCGACGTCCGACTAAAAGTCTTCTGTATTTGTATCGGCGATGTTATTTTCTTCTCAGGACTATTTCTCGCTAAAATATCACGTTTGGCCGAACTTTTCTTAACCATTGTAGCGCTATTTATAACTGTTGTATTCATATCATACGTTTTTTCCATATCTGAGGCATTCGCCTTATTTATAGTGTACGATTTCTCTTCGACCATGTCGTAGATAGGAGAGATCGTATTGTGTAAATTTAGTAATTCGTTTTTGGATCCCTTTTTGAACGTCATTAGTGGTGTTGATGCTACTTGGGTACCTGTGAATATATATAAAACATTTTTTGATTTCTAATTTACGTAGAAAATATTGCTTAACTATTTTTTAAATTTAACAACAAAAAGTTGTTTATTTATTTAGTAATTTTATATGAAAGTAGTGGAATACTGCATAGGAATATATTATAAATAGTGAATGAAAACAAGTTAGTAGTCAAAAAGTAGGCAATCAGTAGTTACTGAGATTACCGCGTTCATCCAAGCAAACTTTTTAATTTTATTATATTAGAATAGATAACAATAACTCACGTGGATCAATGTTACTTTCAGGTACACTCTCAGGCGGACTGCTCGAGCTGAAGGTCCCTGTGTCTGTACCTGTACTCTCACTGGAACCGACCATTGCACGCTCTTGGAGGTCCCATTCCTGTTTGAATACCATAAAATAATAAGTCTTAAGAGATACATGATATAAAAAAAGACTTCTTTCTTTTTGACCATATGTATAATTAGTATAAATATTAAAATTAATTCATCCATTAATATATTAAAACCATAAAGCTAAACTTATATAAAATGTTAATTTAAACGGAGAAACGATCAGTCATTTCGCGGACCAATCGGTCTCTGATCGATCTCTCTTGTTCATCATTTTAACACAATCTTATTTATCATTAACCATGATAAAAAATACAATTAGCTAAATGTCACCTTTGTTTAGGTCTGTTTCAAACATTTTTTTCATCTGTTTTCCGCTTTATTATTTGTCTTGCATATATAGAAGGCACAGATAATCTTGTCTCAAGACACTTTATTCTACGTGTTGAGTGGCAGAACTCAATGACGCGCTTTGTCTACTTACCCAAGCAAAGAAATTAAAACAATTCATTCACTCGAGTGGGAATCGAACCCATAAATGTCACGACGGTCTCAGGACGGTTTCATGTATCTTCAAATTAAATATGATAAAGTCACTAACCTCTTGCCGTAAAGTCTGTTCACCAGAATCAATTAAATTAAGCGTGGCTGAATTAATATCGATTATATTATTATCATCACTTTTCACATACACCACTGTAGCGTCGATTGCACTAGATTTCGGTGAAACTTTCTTAAAAGTGGCACTTCTTTTCGGAGTATCTCTCGTTATCTCTTCTTTCTCATAAACATTTACAGCTCTTCGCCTAGATAACAGTTCCGATGCATTTACCATACTCTGTCGAGGTACCGTTATCGTTTGATTCCGAAGCTGTATCGTTTTAATCGGAGATAAATCTTGAGGTTTCTCCGTTTCCGTTGGCAACGCTTTCCTGGCTAAGGATAATTTCTGACGAGCTTGTATTATTTCGTTCAGCTCTTGCTTATCTAGTGTGACATTTAAGCTGTTCTTCGCTGATTCAGCCTTTTGAGTACCCATGTCGTTGTAAAAAGCGTTATCACATTCGAATGTTGCATTTACATTTTCTTTTTCCGCATCGTTATCTCTTCGGAATTTATTATTCGCATAATGCAATGTAATAGTTTCGCTCATTTCACCATTTGATTTAGATTTAACTGGTGGTTGAACCGTTTGTGGTATAGTTGGTGTGTTATCACAGTTTTCATTTAACACTTTAACTGTATCGATTTGAGAGGCTTCTTCACGAGATTTTGTGTAACTTTCCGTACTTTTAATTGAATCTCGTTTGGTAAAGCTATTGAAAAGAGCGCATCTCGGTCTGGCAGAGAGAAGTTTCTCCGATTGTTCCAGATGAGTGAACGTTGCTGAACTAAATATATTAGTGTCTATATTCTCCGTTTTAGCTTTAGACGTGTTTGAGACTACGTATGATGAATTGACTGAACTGACTAAGCTTGGTGGTAACGAGTCCATCAAGCTATCGTTGTCCGGATAAGTGGTCTGTGAGAGAAAGCTGGTGCTCATATCTTTTTCGTCTAAAATGCTGAGTGTCATACTGGTCATCATTGGATCTATGCTATCTCGGCCTGAAAACGGTAGACCTGAAAATGTTTAAAATTTACTGTTAAGTTAGTAAAAACATAATTTTTAAATAAATACAAACATTTCTAACATTTAAATTCTAGACAAGTAGGCAATTAGAAAAATAAATATTGTAAATTATTACGTTTTATACTTATCTTACTACATTACCAATACACTTGCAAGTCATTATGCGACTTATAAAATGTAAAGTATCACAAACATTGACATAAACGCGAGTGCGTCCAAAGGTACAAATACAGTTTTTAAGAATTTTCTGATAACATCAAACAAATTAATGTATTCTACAATTTCAATACTTACCAGAATCCTTTTGTGAGATAGATTTCCTGCTCTCTAACGACTCAGCGTTAAAGTTTCCTGAGTTTTCCATTACGAGCGAGGAAACGAGACTCGGTGGTGACATTCTCATGAGTGATTCCCCACTGTGATACATGTTGAGGCTTCCACTTTCGTGCATCATGTTCATGATCCCCCTAAAAACGTAACCGAATTGTTTTAATTTGTACCCAATTATTAAATATACAAGCACCGCATTAAAGTCGTAAACGTAAACCATTCAACATGCAATGCCTCCAGAATTCGGCGGAAGATGGAGAACGGAGTGTCTTTAGACTAGGTACCCTGTGCCTTACCTAGCGGGACGTTAAAAAAAACAGAAATATATTTAATTTAATTTTTCAGAGCTATTTTTTGTAAGAAGGGGGGGAGGGAAAATGTCTGGTACATTTTCCCTCCCCCCTCCTATCCCGAAAATGAAGGAAAAACAAATGGAACCTAGTATTAAGACACTCTATTTCCCACGCATCGAAAAGGAAGAAAGGAATCAAAATATTAATTTTCATTACCCCACGTAGGATCCGAGGGAATCCGATTTTTTACGATTTGATCCAAAATTTAGATTTAAATTAAATGACTTAATTATACTTGTGAAGGATTTTTATACACACGCATTTGTTGTATTTTTACTGAAACACGAAGACCTAGCTACTTCAAAGATAGCTTCAATAACAAATTACTTAACAAAACTCGCACTGTGTGCAAGAGTGGTTGTAAATGTATCTAAATTACACAATTTTACAAAATTTATTGAAAAATAATAAATGACATAATAGTTGAATAAAAATAAAATATAATTAAATTATTACGCCGTAGTTTAAAAAGTGTTAACAATACTACTTGCAGATGAAAGTTAAAATCGTACAATAACTATTGCTTTTTATTAATCAGAGAATTGATAAAAAAGCTGTATCTCCAGTGAAATATAGCGCTATAAATATTTTTTTTTGTCTGTTTTGAACTATATTTATTTGAATAGTTTTTTTATGGGGGCTATCAGAAAAACTGACAAAATGTTTGTAGTGTAGATATTAGTTAACTTTCTTATAATTCGACTTTTCACTTAGGCAGATAATATTATGTAGGAATATTATAAACAATTTATATTTAATTTATGGAGGAATTGAACTCTATAATTCTAAAGATGCGATATATAAAATATGGGTGCACAAGATATATAGTAAGCTAGCGAGTAATGGAAAACCATTCCAATTATGTTCGTAGCAAATAGCTTTCACGGGTTTTTATCAAACCGATGCCAAGTCATCTTAAATAATTGACTGAAAGTCTAGCTTCATTGTTTTCCTTTTATTTGTTAACAATCAATTAATTCAGTACATTTTAACAAAGTAATTCTAAGAAGGAAATGAAATTTATTTTTATACCTAGATGTATAATTAAAAATTGATTGCTTAATATAAAATACGAGATGACTTAATCACATAACGTACGGATTTAGAGAAGTTATTTAAATTAAAAAAAAACCACAACTCTCTTTGATTTTGAAATTTAGATACAATAATCGTTAAAGGTAAAGAATAAATATATTATACTAGTGGACCCGGACGCGGCTACGCCTGCTTAAACTATAAGAATATTTATTAAATATATTATTTTCAGTTTTCAAAAGAGTTAGTAAGAAAATATAAGCTTAAATAATCAAAAAGAATAGTAAAAATAACTAAAGGATATTCTTAATATTAGAAAAAAGTACCTAAAAACTACGTAAAAGGATAATTTTTGCCAGTAATATCAATTAAAATAAGAAGAGAACTAAAGTGTATTTTAAATTAATTATAAACAGCAAATAAAGTTTGAAAATGTATGAAAATTTATAAAACCGTCAACGTCATTTGCCCGTTCGCGTCGGTCATACTTATACTGTGTCGCCCGAAGGCTAGGTCATTTCGAATCAGTGACATCTCCTTAATTATTTATTAGAATGTTACACAGTAAACTATAGTTTCAATCTAGATAAAATGTTAAGAGTGACTATTATATTTATTTTCATAAGAATGCATATCAAAATGTCGCGGTAACGGTTGCGTAGCGACGACGGTTGTTATTAACATGGCAGAATAAATTGCATGTCAAATTAGAAAATATTTTAATATATTAGTACATATGTGTAATGTAATGTTATATAGCCTATAGCACTTCTGAAGAATGCAGCTTTCATACAAAACAAAAACAAAGTAAATCGGTCCACTCGATCCAGAGATCTTAGCGTTCAAACAAACAAACAAACAAACTCTTCTGCTTTATTATATTAGTATAGATTAATTATGTAACTTAAAATCTATAATTTCTAAGTAATATAATAAAAACATATAATGCATATAATATGTCAACACAAACACTAAGATACATAAGAGCACAAGAACCGGTATGAATACAATACTTGTTGATACAGTTGAAACTGCTATATATTCACGAAAGACAAGTCTAAAGTAATCTTAGCTACATGACACCTCGACGCAATTTTTATATGTTAAAGTAACATTATATAAAGTATATATGATAGTAGTAGATTCAATTCATTTTACCTACTACACATAATTTTTATGTGTAATATGAATGGCTGGTTTCGCCGATGGTTGTATTTTTATTTCACAATAAGCAGCTAATTAATTAAATGCTACATTAGCTTACGCAATTGTATATTAACAAGACCCCTATTTTCGAGACATTGTGTTGTCTCGCGGAACTAAACGCAGCGCTTTGTCCATCAGAGCAAAGAAATGATAATTATTTAAATGTACCTACTAATCATTCCCCCGAGCGGGGATCGAACCCACAACAGTCACATATACAGTAAGACAGCGCTGTGACATTAGTTTCTTTTACTAATTAGGTATCTTACTTTCTTATGTAATAAATGAACAGCAAAAAAACAAAAATTCAAAAGTAGCACGTAAAATATTTAGTTACAATCCTATCTAAATAATCCTATGCCATAAAGCTATTACAATATGAATATAAATTATTTATTATTCTTATCTTATTTATTAATTCAATAAAAATCATATAATAAACTAGCGGACGCGCGCAGCTTCGTTTGCGTAATTAGGGGTGAATTCTAATAAACCACGAAACATGTGTTCAATGAAATATTTTTAAGAGTCTAAATTTCAAATTTTATAAAAATCGGTGGCGATTTAAAGATTTTTCATACAAATTTTCAACCCCTTATTTGCACCCTTAAGGGGGTGAATTCTAGAAAACCATGAAACACATGTTCAATTAAATATTTTTAAGAGTCTAAATTAAATTTTTTATAATAATCGGTGGCGTTTTAAAGATTTTGCCATACAAACTTTCAACCCCTTATTTGCACCCTTAGGGGTAGAATTCTAGAAAACCATGAAAGATGTGTTCAATTAAATACTTTTAAGAGTCTGAATTTCAAATTTTATAAAAATTTGTGCCGATTTAAAAAAAATCTATACAAACTTACAACCCCTTATTTGCACCCTTAGGGAGAGAATTCTAGAAAACGATGAAACACGTGTTTAAATAAATACTTTTAAAAATCTAAATTTCAAATTTTATAAAAATCGATGCCGATTTAATTTTTTTTCCATACAAACTTTGAACCCCTATTTCACCCCTTTAGGGTAAAAATTTTTCAAAATCCCTTCTTAGTGGATGTCCAGATTACGAAAGTAAACTTTTGTCCAAATTTCACGTTTCTACGCACAGCGGTTACGGCTGTGCGTGCGTCTTACCTCAGTCAGTGAGGACAAGTCCTTTTATATATATAGATTATAAAAGTTTTCCAAAAACCAAGAAACGACATCAAAACGGCATTTCTATTTACACATACTTGTTGAACGTGCTGTGCATGTTGTGAGCCGGCTGCGAGAGATCGATGTTGATGGCCTTGAAGGGCACGTGCTCGGGTATACGCTCGGACACCACATCTAGGTCTTCCAGCTGGAACATATGAAAATATTTTAAATTGCTAAATATGATACTAATAACTCATTTGACTGTGTTTTGAAGGCCAGTAGTGGCGCAGAGGCACGAGCGAGTGATAACAGTCACACGACACAGACAAGTTGTGGGTTCGATTCCCACTCGAGGAAATGAAAAAAAAATCTTCACGCTTTATCCCGCACACAGCAGGGTAGGCAGAGGGAACCCTCCGTTCCGCACTTTCTGTCGAATTCTGGAGGCATTTCGTGTTGAGTGGCAGAACTCAACGCCGCGCCTTCCCTCGACACCAGGGCGAAGAAATGGAAATATAAAGTTTAATTATTATCTACAATTTTCGTTAAATTAAAATTTTAAAACAGAAAAATGAGAATGGGGTGCACTTTAAAGAAATTACAATATATATATATATATATAATTTAAAGACTAGAAGAAAGAAAAACTTTCCTTCTTCGAAAAAAAACTTTAGACAATACCGATTCTGTGTATTGAGAAAATAGTTGTTATAAAATATTTTCACAATATAAAAATGTTAGTTAAGATAATAAATAAATAAATAAGAGATTGTGGGTGCGATGATTTTTGCTTATCTAATATTTAATACAATCATCAAAGAAAAAAAAGTAAGTATTTATATTTATTGTTCATTTATTGGATAGAATCAAACGTAATACGAAATCTATCTGTAATGAAATTGAAAGTTATTAAACAGTCACGACAATCACGCTATACACAATAACAAAAGTAACAGTTTTAATAACCGTTTAGATTCGCACATAAAAACACGTCGTGGTATTGTGTAAGGAATATACATATATTACAAAATAAAATGTTTTAATAAAAGATTCGAAGACATTTTTCGATTTTTTGATATATCCTTTTGCATAAATAGCCAATGATAAATTTTCGGCACTAAACTAGACAAAGCTTTTATAGAAGCATAAATATTTATACAATGCACAAGAATCGAATCCCTACTCCCTAATTCAACAGTTAAAATAACTAAATGTTATATCTTATAAATTGTTTTAATTACAACGAATTCCATGATGAGTATCCGTACTTTGAAAAATACATAGATTTTGATATATTTAACGATTCAGTTCTGTTAGGTTTTGGCTAGTTTAATTTGCTGTTAGGCTGGTGGATTGAAAAAAAGTATATAAATATATATAAAGTATATAAATCTTTCGACATTAATTATTTCATTACATTCTATACAGTGTACAGTTCTAAAACATACTTCATTTCTACTTATCCTAACTAATCCTAATTAAAACTATGACGATTTCATTCGATATCAGAATAAACAGTACGAGGTAAGACATTCTTTTCCCACCGCCATAAACCCGATCTTTATTAAGTCAGCATTTTATTCTGTTCGGCCACCTGTCACAGTTGTCAGACGAACCTATTATTTTATAACAGAATCGTTCCGCTGTGACACCGAACGCTATGTAAAAAGTTAAAAAAAAATATTTATTTGTTATAATTTATTATTATAGTTAATTAATATAAAGGTTAAATTGTTTATAATTACCTCTTAAATTAAAATTACTATTTATTAGTATATAAACATTCAATTATAAATTAATCATGATAATTTAACGGTGTCTATAGGTTATCATGTAGTGTATTAATATTTTTAAGTTTCATGTTTTATTCCCGCACTGCACAGTTGGCAGAGGGAATCTAGTGCTACAACACTAGTGTTACACACCTAGTGTTACACACACCATTTTTCACTTTCCAATCATCTTTCGAGATATGTAATGCTGAATAGCGGAACTAAACACCGCGGCCCCTCTGTCAAAGTGGTGTCAAAATATAAGTATAATCATTCCTCCAAATGGGAATCAAACCCAATAACCATCGCGTGTAAAGTCAGGCGCTGACGCTTATTATTCAGCGACGTAAGTTCAGATAACAATCATTAAATAACAACTTTCAAATATATTATTAGAAACAAAGTAATAAAACTAAATTAGTGTAGTAACATAAGAATTGTCATTGTATTGTGTTTCAAGTATTTTCCGCATCTTACACCTCCCTTGTATAACGAGTTGTGGTCTAGAAACGTATCGCTTACACTTACACTGGTCTTGCATATTCCGGTGTTTATTTTACATGTAAAAAGTACAGACGTCGCGTAGTCGTACAGGGTCACAAGCGTGCGACTGTTAATGCGACGGTTGCGGGTTCAATTCCGACTCGGTGGAATGAAATTTTATATATATTTTCATATCCTCGCTCTGGTCACTAGGCAAAGCGCAGAGTTGAGATCCGCCGTTAAACACGCAATGCCTCGAGAACACGGTAAGTGGAGAACGGCGCCTTAACAATAGGTCCCCTTGCTATGTGCGGGATACAAAGTGAAGCTATAATAATAAAGAAGTATTATGAAATATCAAATTAACATTTTTAATATTTAAACAAATATACTGCTTATATTTTTACATATAGTGAAAGTTGGAAAAATTAAGATACGTTACTTCATTATTCATACGTTCAGGCATATTTGTTAAGTAGAAATTGAATCCACAACTATAGCGTACTGTAAATTAATAAAATAAAAACTTAAATATAAAACATAGAAAAGTCAACAATTTATCGCATGGCGGCTATCTTAAGTTAACACTTTTAAAAACTGTTACAGCTATTTTGAGCGAATAGGAAGTCGGATGACTGCGTTTATTTAGAAAAACAAACGTTTGGGACAGCGTTGTTTAAATATTTAAGTGCCCTCATTGGATAACATTATACGGATAGAATATTCTAGAAGTTTAGTAGACTATTCTAGAATAGTATAGAATATTTGAATATATAGGTTAAAAGGTCGTTAAGTCAGCGCTACCTCACGTTATCATAAGATAATAATATATTGTTAGTAAGCAGATTACGTATTCAGTGTAAACATAAACTTGGCACCGTATTGTATAATATCACGTCCAGCTCTAATATATGACGTAAACAACGTCAGACGATGATAAAATGAAATAATAAAAAAAAAAAACAAAATACACATTGCGTGGAGAGTGTCGGAACTCAACGCCGGGCTTTTTCCTTGGTGCCAAGGCGAAGAAATGAAAATATTGATAAATAATAATTCATTTACTCCAGTGGGGATCGAATCCATAATCGTTGCGTCACAGTCACCCTCATGTGCCGTTACGCCACGACGGTCTCAAAAATAAAATTTAGATGAAAAAAAGTGAAATAACGTATAATTTCCTTTTAAACGTGACCGCTCAATAACGGAATCCAACATTTCTTTTAAGAAGACATTTCGAAAGTGTTCTGTTGCTCACTTGTATAAAGTACGATTAAACTGCAATAGTGTCTTTGTGAAGTACAAAAGTCTGTGTGAAGTTTAACTTAGTATAAAATCAAATAAAATATTTTTATTTGCTAACCTAAATACTTTTTTGAAATAACTATTGCTAAATTACTTTGCGATAAGAATCAAATAGTATTTTACATATAAACCTAATTGTGATATGAATTTCTATCTATAACACTTACTTTAAATTGAACATAAATATATGAAATAGCTATTTTTAAGCAGTTATACATCTTAAGAGCGCCCTTGAAACTTACGTTAAGTGCTAAAATAACATTAGTTCAACATTATATAATAAAAACACTCATCGAATAAACAATAGAGTTGCACTCAACTTACCTCACTCCGTGACATCATCTCGTCCGTTCGGACTTCCTATACCTATTTGTCTTGTCAATTTATATACAGATTATTACTAATGTATTTAAGATTTGAATTAAATCATTCGTATTCGTAAATTGATTTTTTTTATTCGTTGTTATTAGACGTAATAATAAAGATCGTTATGGTCGTATTGCAATTCAAAGTAAAGTATTTATATTTAATATAGATTTTACTTTTTTTCAGCTTCACGCAGTATCTCTCTCCCGCATATAGCAGAAAATATATATATAGAAATCAACTGATTAATGAAATTATATAAATTCTTAAAGATACAACTGTTTTCTTTATCGTGAAATAATTTTGTATGTTATTTAGTGTTTATTAATATAGATGAAGCAATTGATTCGTCAATCTTTGGCAGAGGATTACGTGCCGTTTGTTATTCATAATTTTTATATGTTTATAATTTTTGTTAGTACCTATTTGAAAATCTAGTTATATCTCAAAGCTTTAAAGATATTACCAGTAAATGGAGAGCGAACCGTATATATTATTTACTGGCATTTTAAAATAGTTCATGCTGTATGTAGAATACAGTCAACGAACGAACATACATCAATAAATTATTAATTAATTTAAAATGAACAAACGACTTGTTGCACAACTTTCATCCAAAACAACTTGATATAAAATCAACGTCTATAGTATATTTAGACACAAGTAGGCACATTCCAGCTTATCTTATTTCATTATTAGTATTAGCATAAATAAACCGAATCCACGCAAGCAAGTATCGCTTTACGCAACGCTATACTGAGAATAATATTTCACGTAGGAATTAATATCGCTCCCTTTGCGGTGAACTGTTGCTCGTATTACGTAGACTATATGGAAAAGATTAGAAAACAGAAGATGGTAGTATGCAATATAGAATATTTAATGGAAATATTATTATGAAATTTTGTATTAGCTTTATGGTAAGAAAGTATTTTATTGAAGACAATTAAGCAGGGTAGACAGAGTGAAACTAACATTGACCATCCCTAATTTTCTGCCCAGTGTCCTAAACACGATGCGTAAAGTGGCGGAACCTAGCTACGCGCTTTATCTTGTTACTAGAGCTTGAGGAAATGGGAATAATTACTTACTCAATCGACAAAAAAAAAATCTTTACAATATTAGACGTCGTAGATAAAAATATTTACAAAGATGAAACGAATCAATAAAATATTTTCGGCTTTCCAAAAAAGCCTCGGGGCGTTTATAATTAAAACCGTTCTCAAACAGACAAAGAGAAAAGAGGTAGATAAAATACCAAGTTCACATTTCGAATATTTAGTAACACAAAAGAAATGAAAACTCATTAAGGCCTACTAAAATGGTTAGGTTTATGAAATAGTGCTGTGATTTATTTTTAGTTTTCTTTTGTCATTTTACTTTGTATTTAGATACTTTAACTTGCATTTCTAGAAGAAGGTTTACTAATAGAAGCCCATAGAATCTAAAAAAATATCTAAGATTTTACTATACAGTTTTTTTTGCAAATGTTACTGCTATACAAACAAAAAAAACAATACAATCTACACAACAAAACAAGAAAAATACAAATTTTTATACCTAAAATTTACGATAAATAAAAGATCGACGCTACCAAATCATCTGTAACTGTATCAATGGGGCCATAAATTGCTCACGACGCAGACTCAAGTTCCTCTCAATTATATTGGGATTACCAACATGAGCATCAATAAGATTTTTGACCGCGTTCTAGATTAATATACTAATTTTATTATTGGATTTTAATATCAATTTAAAATTATGTCAATATATTTAAATTTGTCTTTTTAAATTGGACATATTAACTACTACCAAAGAAGCAGTATGGAACTTCAAAAGAAACAACGGATTTCTATAAGCTGAAGTAGATACCTACATTCAAAGAGTAACCGCTTACAAACGCAAAGCTGCCTTTCTATATAACTAAATAAATAAATAATGATTAGAGCTTTTAAAATAAAAACGTTTGTTATTCATATGTGAAATATATAGAGACAGCAGCTTTCTTCTACGTAAGCTCCGTAATGAGTCTAATGATCTACTTTAGTGTTGAATGTCAAGGCCGTGGCAGAATATACATAGTGCTGCATATTCAAAGATCTTAAATAGGTTAAGCAAGTTTAGAGATCCGTTAGATAGGTACATAAACATTGATACACAATATTCTTTTATGATGCACGCTTTTTCCCGCATATACCAGGATAGACAGGAAGAATTTTTGCCTGTTGAGATGCGGAATTTAAATCGTCGCGCTTCACTACCAAAATGGAGAAATGACAATGATAATAAATTTAACAATTGTCCAAAGTGAAAATTGAACCCACGATCGTCGCGATTACTGTCTGACTGACTGACTGTTCCACTCCTCTACGACGTCTCTCATTCAATCAATATAATAAACAAAATTTAAATAAATTATTTTGTACGTCGTATCTTTATTATCGTCGTCATAATCTTACTAAGTATATTAATTTATAACAGATAATGATAAGTATTTTGTATTGAGGCTACGCGACTTAGTTCACGTATCTACTTTCTTATAATACATGCCTACATATATATTAATCTATATATTAATAATTTGCCACAACAAAACATTAATAGATCTTCCTTTTCTTTTCAGCTTAGTTAGAGATAATCTAGTGACAAGACACTCCGTTCTATGCTATCCGTCCAAATTCAAGACATTGCTTAGTAAATGGCAACGCCATAGTTTGGCCAAGCGTGGCGTTAAGTTAACTAGTTTTGCCAAACGGGAACCGAATCCACAACCATTCCACAATGATCGATTTAACGCTACGCACTATAATTTCACGACCAAACTTACATTACGAAAGAGTACCTACCTACCTACCTACCTACTATCCATATATTTCACTCGACATTTCTAACGAGCGTGGCCTAAATTTTATAATTACCTGTGGGTCATCATCTTGAGCCAAACTCCGCCTCTTCATAGAGAAATCTTTCACAATATGACTGTTGTCTGTATTCGTATCGAGAGTAAACGTTTTCAATCTCAGCATTGGGCCTATTGGGCCTAAGGGGTTGCTATATTTGTTGTATGTTAGATATTTGTTGGCGGACTGATTGAGGGAAGGGTGCGGTGATATGGAGGAAGGGTTGGAAGCAACTTCCACAATGCTTTGGATACTCGGCCTTGGTGCTCTCTTCTTTGGCTTAACATACGTCCGAGAATCGAACTTGTGTCTGTCTGGTGTTGCCACGTCATCTGTAACAAATTTAATTATTAGATACAGTATAGGTACTATAGGAAAGGAAATATTTATTTAAATTTATATTAACATTTCTTCGCTCTGGTGTCGAGGTAAAGCGCGGCGTTGAGTTTCGCCACTCAACACGTAATGCCTCCAGAATTCTTTGGTTTTTTACTTAACAATAAGTTTCCTCTGCCTATCCTGCTATGCGCGGGAAACAGCGCGAAGCTGATAATTAAAAAAAATAACAGACTAAAGCTCAGTAAAACTACAATAAGGAACTAATAGTTCAGATTTCATAATAAAACATATTAAGCTGTAATTATACAAGATGGTCTTAGATAACCGCGTGCAAAGGTGAACGGACTACCGAGAGTGACGTAATATAGTGTCATAAATAGAATATTGTCCTGTTATATTAGATTGAGGAATGTTTTAACACTAATTATGATATGTAATTTATTATCAAAATTTAATTACGACAAACAGTATAGATAATGTCAATAAAGTAGCTAACTGATTGTGCCGATAGTTTAGTAGCTGATACATGTAATATCTGTCACTGCACCTATGTATAACGGTGCTAGCCAAAATTGAAATTTTACAGTATACTGAAAAAATTGTAGCACTGTTTTTCAGGGCGGCAGAGGGAACTTAGTGTTAAGACACTTTCCACTTTCCGCCTAATTTTGGAGGCATTGCGTGTTGGCTGCACTCAACGCTGCGCTCTGCCTCAACGCCGCCAACATATTAAATATTCCATTTCCGCCAGTGGAAATCAAAACCACCCACCCCCCGTGGGTGAGTGTTAATCAAAATATTATATATTTTCCCCTAGTAGGAATCGAACCCACAACCTCCAGTTTTGACATATTTTTTATATACAGGTTGTCCCAGGAGTCAACGATAAAACGAAACCAGGTGATAGACCAAGTCGTGACAGTTATGAGAAAAATATAAAAAAAAATCTTTGTCATGTATTTTTCATATTATATTGATTTTAAAAAATATCGGAAAAACCGACACCCTGTGATGGTTTTTCAAGTCCCAGGACTACAAATATTACTCTTTCTTCATTTTTTTTTCTGTAATGTAATCATGAGTAACCCTTCTGTGAATTACAGTTTAAGATTTAAACATACCTGCATCAGTTTTCAATAAAATGTGGTGTTTTTGCCAAACATTAAATTCAAAATATTTACTACACCCAACTTTAACTTACTGTACTATAAAAAAAATGTACTACACTGTTTTTGCAAGTAACTTTAAAAGTTGGCGCATTTGATCTGGATTCCGAAATGGTACGACACTTGCTGGATTACTTCTTTGTTGAAGAGAGAAAAATCGAAATACACGATAATCGGGATGACGTTTAGCTTTTTGGTATCTTTTCGAATACATTCTAGCTGCAACATTTGCGTTACATAACCATTCTCCATGAATGAAATGCATATCGGCAATGTGTCAAAGACCGAGTATATGGCCTGCGAGACCCCGGACTCGAGCACTGTCCTTATAAGTCCTGGGCCAGCCCCTAAGTCGGATAAGCGTTGCCTGGGCTAAGTGGCGGGAGGTCACTGGTGTGGTCTGTGATCGCAGGATAGCGTCCAAACTCTTATCCGGCCAAGGAGATCATGATCGATGCCTCCAGACTCGTGCATGACGGATCCAAGGTACCTGAACTTTTCCAACTTAGGGGCTGGCCCAGGACTTATAAGGATAGTGCTCGAGTCCGGGCTCTCGCAGGCCATATACTCGGTCTTTGACACATTGCCGATATGCATTTCATTCATGGAGAATGGTTATGTAACGCAAATGCTGCAGCTAGAATGTATCCGAAAAGATACCAAAAAGCTAAACGTCATCCCGATTATCGTGTATTTCGATTTTTCTCTCTTCAACAAAGAAGTAATCCAGCAAGTGTCGTACCATTTCGGAATCCAGATCAAATGCGCCAACTTTTAAACTTACTTGCAAAAACAGTGTAGTACATTTTTTTTATAGTACAGTCGGTTAAAGTTGGGTGTAGTAAATATTTTGAATTTAATGTTTGGCAAAAACACCACATTTTATTGAAAACTGATGCAGGTATGTTTAAATCTTAAACTGTAATTCACAGAAGGGTTACTCATGATTACATTACAGAAAAAAAAATGAAGAAAGAGTAATATTTGTAGTCCTGGGACTTGAAAAACCATCACAGGGTGTCGGTTTTTCCGATATTTTTTAAAATCAATATAATATGAAAAATACATGACAAAGATTTTTTTTTATATTTTTCTCTAACTGTCACGACTTGGTCTACCACCTGGTTTCGTTTTATCGTTGACTCCTGGGACACCCTGTATATTATAGTACCGTAATAATTATGTATAACTTAATAATTTTAAAATAAAAATGGGAAATGTAAACTAATTCACTTGGCAATAAAACTATTACTAGCACCACTTGTATTGACATAATCATAAAACATGTCAAACATACCAAACACAAGTTTTGAAACGGATGTTAAGCGTTTTGAGTATCGTTCGGACGGGAAATGTCGTTCATCGTCTACACTTGTACGCGTTAACGGGATTCGAATCGACGACCTTAATCCCTAATTATATGTACCACGGTGTCACTTTTGTTTTCATTGATACCATAGAACTTCCGGCTTTCTATTAACACTTTAATGGTCACACTATACATTATTATTTTTCTCTTTAAGTACGTGTCGAGTGGCGGGATTCGACGCCGCGCTTGTGCTTACCAGAGAATGAAAAGGAGAGTTACTTATTTATCGAGATATCAACTGATGAATGGACGAACATATATCGAACCTACAATCATAGCGTTTACACTTACGACCCTCTACGCCACTATGACGATTGTACCGAAATACATTTAAGTTTAATAAAAAACGTTGATTTCATAACGTATAAATTATAAACAGTTTATGTTAATTGATATTAAACAACCGACTAATTAAGTTATCAGTACATGATCAGTACAAGCAGAATTAAATATATTATAGTATTTTTACTGTTATTACATTTTAACGCTATAAACTTTGATTTTGACAATTTAATTTAATATTCAAGTGAAATTTACGTTTTATGTCATTTATATCAGGGTAGGCAGAGAGAACCTAGGACCCAACGTAACACTCAGTTCTCCACCTTCCGCCTATATTCGAATACGAATTGAAATATGGTGGGCATTTGACGTATTTAGTACTGAAAGTGAAAGCACTAGGACAGTAGGACCAGTTTTGAATATTAATCAAAGCGTAGGTGTTGTGCATACGATGACATCATTATATTTTATATATATGGATTTACTTATTAAAAGTGAATTGTTTATTTGGGACGAGCGTGACCGACATTGAAAATCATTGTTTTGTTTCATTCATTGAGATTATGTTTCTTGACACAGTTATTTGATCATTGCAATACTAACATTGACATTTTTTCTATCTGTCCTAATTGTACGTGTGTCTGCCGCTTGCCTAAAGGGTTTTGGGCGTAAACCACAATCGCAATCGGTTGGATTCGTACTAAAAAAAAAATTGGCAGACCAAAAAGGAGATGGCAAGACGAGCTGGACCATTACCGGCTCTACTGAAATACAACAGAAGTGGAAGAAATCGAGAGAAGCCTTTACTCAACAATTTGACATGTCTAATCTAATAAAAATAATTCTCATTTTTTTATATAACTTTAACTTAAGAGATCATAGCAATATCTAAATGATTCATTATGATTTATATCTTCATCATAGATCGTCGATCAATCGACGTCATTCCTCGTTGCAACTCTAACGCTGAGATTAATTTGAACCAATGGTTCTTAGGATTAGCGTGTTTAATCAGCACTCTTCGGGTTTACAATATTAATAATATCTAAAATATATATAACTAGCGGACGCGCGCAGCTTCGCTTGCGTAATTAGG
>JAEBDU010013289.1:4176514-4272575 GCA_016802625.1 Heliconius numata | reverse complement strand
AAACATGTGTTCAATTAAATGCTTTTAAGAGTCTGAATTTCAAATTTTATAAAAATTGGTGCCGATTTAAAAAAAAATCTATACAAACTTTCAACCCTTTATTTGTACCCTTAGGGGGAGAATTCTAGAAAACGATGAAACACGTATTCAATTAAATACTTTTAAAAATCTAAATTTCAAATTTTATAATAATCGGTGTCGATTTAATTTTTTTTCCATACAAACTTTGAATCCCTATTTCACCCCTTTAGGGTAAAAATTTTTCAAAATCCCTTCTTAGTGGATGTCCAGATTACGAAAGTAAACATCTGTCCAAATTTCACGTTTCTACCGTCAGCGGTTACGGCTGTGCGTGCGTCTTACCTCAGTCAGTGAGGACAAGTCCTTTTATATATATAGATAATAGATAACATAAATTACTATTAGATACATAAAACCCTTTTTACCCAGAATAATTAAAAAAATATTCATTCCTTTCGATACTTTATCTAAATATTTAATTTAAACATAATAAAAACAAAGAGAATAAACGCCTATTCGATTATATTATGAGTAATGGCCGTGCTACTGGAATGTATACAAGATTATGACTCATTTCATTCGAAGCGTATAACTGTAAAATAACACCTTCGAACAATACGAGTAATTTCTTTATTTCCCACATTCAATAGTCCCAAATTATAAACAATCTTATACAGATGAACAAATAATATGTACTTTTGAAGACTTAAAGTATCACTGTGCATTTATATGGAAAAAGTAACAGTATTATGTATTCTTTATTTTCTTAGTGATCTTCAGTCTGTATCTATATCTGTAAATCTAGTCGTATGCCAATATTAAATATTTTAATTAACAAAAATATACTTAGATATTATATTTAGACCATTAGTGAAATTACTGGAGATATGTAGGGACCATTATTTGTTCGATAATATGATTCATTATTCCTTGGTAATCGTATTTCTGTTTCCACTTTAATGTTTTTTCTAAATAATGAACAACTAGTGTAATGTAACACTAGGATCACTCTACCTCTCAAAGGCTACGAGACTAGCGGAGATAAAAAACACGATTGAGATAAGTTTATTTACTAAGCTTGCCTATACGAAAATAATTGAATATCCTTAGACTAAAAAAATAAATAAGCAAGGAACGCCTAACAAGTAACAAGCTGTATAATATTGCAGCTGTTTTTAAAACCGGTAAAATTACAATGTTTTTGCTATATTTAGTATATAGGGAAAGACAATAAATAGCTTGTAAATAAATATATTACATCTCTTTGGAATACTTTGCATGGTTTCAGAATGTACGTGTAAAAAGATTTATTATTATGAAGGAAAAGTGAGCGGTAAGAGAGGTAGGAGACCTCGATTGATCTTCGAAAACACAGCAACGATGATACTGCGTGTTGAGTGGCAGAACTCAACGCCGCGCTTTGAAGGACGGTTACGTAAAAAGCACGAGGCCTCCCCGGAGGGTAAGAATGAAGAAGTTGATGACAGTGGACGAATTTATTTCTCTAACTGTACGAAGAATTTTATAAATCGACTAAAATCATACCATATCGTATAATAATTACAGAACATTGTGAGAAAACGGTTGTTTCAATAAAAACGTCCAGTAAACTATTTGTCACGACGTAAATGCGGAACGGAAACACTACTTAAGTAGGTATAGCTATGATGGAGGAAATACTGTCATAATTTATAACGTTTTTATTAGAACAACGAAATTTTGTAAATAGAGGCCAATTGTGGTGTGGGGCACAATGTTCCGAGGTTCCCTTTGCCGATCATGCTATGTGCGGTATACAGCGAGAAGTTTAAAAAAACTAAATTTTAGCAATATCCTAATCTTTTTTTTAACCCTTCTGTTTTATGTTAAATGTAAAAAAAACAATACAAAATGAGAATTATATTATTAGTGGATACTTAATATAACACGGAACTATTACCGGTTGCTTTAGAGCTAATAAGGTATTAAAACGTTAATCGTTTAAACTTTATAAGGCAACTCGATTTGAGTAAAAAACATTAGGAACAACTGTTTTCTCACAGTTAATAAACCGTTACTCTGATTTAAGCAACTCTCTGTATCAAATGCATTTACCAAGTGACAAAATCGAATTCTTAGCGACCTTAAATTGTGATATTATTTAAAAAAAATTACACTCCACCTTCGAAATTATTCTAAACTTGAAGACATTAAACTTAATGGGAATCGAATCCACACCTGTTTTCTTTAACAAGAAATTTTCCACTGTCGCACAATCGCATCTTTCTAATCGATACCTATAAACCGGATGCGTCACTGGGAGAGTACGTATGACACAAAAACCGGAAGTTCCTTCTACTTACCTATACACAATATTACAATATCCATAGAATATCGTAGTAAATATTTCTCATATTGGAAAACTGTCGTGCAACAGGTCGGCTTCCTCATTCACTTCCTCCGTCTTATTACTCGATAACGGTAGTAAGTGCCATTGAGTTATTTTTATGTTACTCATTACTTGCTCGATAATGTTTCAAGTTTATGTTATTATTATGAATTATTTATTAAGGTTTGTAGGTTATGTTTGTATTATTTTTGAAAATGCTAGTTTTTCTGTCTGTGGGTCCTTTCCGACAGAACAAACTTGAAACAAAGTATATCGAGTTTCATAATTTTCTTTTGCTTATGTATTATTTATATGATTTAGGAAAATATGCTTTTGAAGAAAACGGAAAACAGTAAGATGAAAACATTTTTAATATTAATAATTAAACTTTCGCGAGTCCCATCGGTCAAACATTGTGCCAGGACCGTCTTGGGTTTAGTAATATTAACTTCTGAGCAAATAATTACACAGCCATTAGAACGTTCAATTGAAACAGACGTAATGACGACAAATAAAAACACATTTAAAGATACATTAGTCCCATTAAATGAATGCATTGGCATTGAACTGTTCCGCGAATTACTCGTATGCAGTCGTGATTTCTATAATATGTATATTTTTACATGCAACATGTAAAGAAATCTGTTTAACTTTATCCCGCACATAGCACGTTAGGCACAGGGATTCTGAGGACTTAGTATTAAGACACTTCGTTCCCATTAAGACACTTTCGTTTCCAACTTTGTCGAATTCTGAAGGCCATATCGAGTGGCGGAACTCAACGCCGCGCTTTGCCTCGTTACCAGAGCGAGGAAATGAAATTATTAAATATTGCATATTCTCGAGTGGGAATTGAGCCCATAGCCTATCACGACAGTCGCACACTTGTGCCTTTGCGCTACAAGTGGCCTTATAAATAGTTTTCAGAAATAAAGTGATAGATTCAGTGACATGGATAAAAGATGACGAAAAGAAATATACTTAATAGTACAACTACTAGTTTAACTTACTATATTCAATGGTAACTTTGACAATGTAAAGTGGAATATAATATATTATAAGCTTTTATGATTAAAATAAGCAAACAAAAAAATAATATTATGTTTCCAAAACACCTTTATAACTTATATATATCGTAAGTTTTTTGTTGAAAGTCTGTGAAGCATGTTAAATATCAGTCATCCATAACTAGCCATTAGTATTGTATTATCAAAACAATTGAACTGTAATAATATATCAATTATGTTATATATAAACATGATGATGTTATGTGTTGAATCTATGTCCATTTCAAATTATACATATATTTTTTCATTTTCCACACTCTCTCAGATATGGCATCTTTTTGCCATAATGAGAAGAGACAATGCCTTGAGCAGCAGAACTGATCACCACACTTTGTCTTTCATAGCAGGATTGGTTTGATTTCTACTTAAGAAAATGAAAATCATGGCACAGTGAAAATCAAACCTACAAGTACCAGACACCAGTCAGATGTTCAATATATTCTGTAATGTACATGACAATAAATATTACTACTTACTTCTAAGAATGTTATCCAATATGCTATTTAGTTCCTTTTCAGCTTTAAGATAATCATCATCTTCGATAATAGGCCAGTCGCATGACAAATTATATTCCACAATGTCTACCTTTTGGCCTGAGTCCTCTGGTGTAACATATAACCTATGTACAAAACAAAGACATTAAACACTTGATAATTTTTTTTACATTCACATTGTATTTTGTTAAAATGCAGGCATGTCGCAAATCTAGTGTTAAAAAAGTCAGCTTAATGCTGTATCCCGCACACAGCAGGGTAGGCAGAGGGAACCTTGTAATAAGACACTCCGTTCCCCCCATTCTGCCGAATTCTGGAGGCATTGTGTGTTGAGTGGCAGAACTCAATGCCATGCTTTTTCATAAAATATTTTAAGAGGTATATTTTAAGAGTTTAAATAATACAGAATTTAATAATATATAAATATTTACTAAGTTAATACTAATATTTACTAATAAACATTAGTTTTTTTTTAAGTCATTTGATTAAATACACAATTTAAATTAGTGCAATAATTATCTTATCAATTATAAGGATAATTAATGTTCAAGGTGAAGACATTATTATAATATTTTATGTAAAGTCCTATTTTATTTATTTTAAATTTGAATTGGATAAATTTAGTTGATGAAAAATGTAAACAATTTTAAACTGAACTAGATTTTTTTAAATAAGCATGTCTAATATACCCTTACAGTATGCAGTTAAGGCAGTCATTAAATGACTGCCTTAACTGCATGATGCCATACTTTTAAGTTTATATTTAAGTTAAGAGTTAAATATGCGGTTTAAGGTAAAAAGAATAATAAATAATCAAACAGGTATAGACATGCCAAGTTTGGGTCTAGTTATGTGACACACATTTGGTGCTTCAAAGGAGAAAGGTAGTCATTTTAATTTATAAATAAGGTAACTACTGTACTGACCATGTCTGATTATCCGAAAAATCAAAGGAATCCACGTCAATAAGATCAGAATCAATCATATCTTTGTTTATATTTTGATCAAACTGATTCATAATACCGACAAAATCGAGACATCAATTTGGCACTGTACACAAATCACATATAAATTTATTTAAACAAGAACTACATTTAAAATAAGATACACTGTATATAATATAAAGTACGTAAAAGAGATAATATATGACCCTACGCAAAATTGTCCCTGACAAGTTTAGTTTGGAATTTGACATATCACCATAAGTGCCAAAAATGACGAAACAACGGTAATTTCCATAGACAATGTATTTGTAGTTTATATTATATGTAGCTAGTTGTTCTTATTTTTTTAATAAACACGATAATTAAAAATGTTTTTTTTTATTAATTTAAATTTGAAATTATTATTTTTTTGTTTAATATAACACATGTCACGTCAAAAAGTTACGATTATTAAAAAGTTGTCTTTGATCTACAATTACAAACCTAGTAACACTTAGCGTTAAAAGTCTTCTGTCTTTCTTTTTTGTGTACGGACACGTCGTGAGCACGTTGTTTAGTCATTTTTACGTGCAAACTGTAAAAATGTCGTCTCATTTAAACTGGATGATAATTAGAAATAACAACGCCTTCCTTGTGAAGAAGCGTAACATCAAAAAGCCTTTCAGTAAGGAGCCCAACAATGTGACTAACCTCAACGCTTTTAGATACAATGGCTTGATCCACAAGAAGGCTATCGGCGTGGTCGAGAACCCCGACAGGAAAGGTTTTTCAGTGGTGTACAAGAAAGCTAAGGCAACAAACAAGCCCGCTAAGAACTTAATCCGCCGTCCTTTCAAAGCCGGTGCCAGAAGATCACTCCACAAAGTGAAGAGGTTGATCAGAGCCAACAACTATCGCACAGACTTGGCTAAAGCATCTCTTCGTCGTGCTTCAGCGATCCTCCGATCCCAAAGGAAAATTAAGGCGAAGAAACCTGCCGCAGCGGCCGCTAAAGTCGACTAAATTTGTATGTAAAAATAAATAAAAAAATGTAAAATCTTACAAACTCTTATCATTTTTAATTCCTTTTTGCATAGTGTGTTCCAATAATTTCAAATTTTACAATACAATGTTGGATTATATAAAAAAAATCTATTTAACAAGAATAATCCATTTTATATTAAGTACTATTTTGATGTCACAAATTTGTTAAGGTTATAAATTAATTAAGGATATATTTTGAAATAAATAACAATATAAAATTAATCTTATTTATTTAAAACAAATTTAATAAGACAATTGGAAATTAATTCATTTTTTATGTTATACATTAAGTTAATAAATAAAAAGCCTCAAACATGATTTATTAAAAACTTCATTACGACTTAAAATTCGGATATATAGAAAAATATTTCATGTAATAATTATATACATAATTGAAATTCAACACAAATAGTTGAGAAACATTTTCTTAACTTTATATATATCATAAGTGAAAAATAAGTGTTGAAATAGTCAAATATGGTTTTTTTTAGAAAAATGAGCAAATTGTTATTCTTACTTGAACTTGAGAAAATTGGTGTAATCAAGTAATTTGAGATTATATTAGAGTTTGTGGTACAAATATTGATGTATGTGAAGAAAGTACAAACATTATCCTAGAATTGAAGGTGTTCATTTTATTTAATGTGACTTGTTAAATAATAAAATATATTAAATAATAAAAATGACATTCTACACATTTATCTACTACTACTTACTAATGTACCTAAAGATATTTTTAGCTGTAGTTGTAAGTTGTTCAATTCCATCTTGAAATGTAATTTTTTTGTCAATAATCGCGATTGTGGTGAAGAGAGTCAACCTACAAACAACCAATTTGTGTGTCACCATTGCACTATATTGAAACTTGTACTATGTATAGACTCGGTTCACTACCAAAGCAACTATATATAGACCACAGAATTAATTAAACATTATTTATTTACCACTGTTATAATAAATGGCACAAAATGTTATACATTTTTATAACATTTTGTAGAGCAATTTACAATTTACAGACCATTCTACGTAGTGTAAAGCATTTCTAGTTCTATGAAAGAAGAGCACATACAGTAAGCTTCAGGTACAAAATACATAGTAGACATGGAAATAAAAGGCACAAACATTTAACCTATTTTTATCAAAGGCACAATACACCAAATATACTATATCTTAATATATATATGTATATACAAATTATGATATGGGGTGATTTTATATTAAATTTAACATAAGAAGTATAAATTGTTACTTTAAAATAAACATAATTAGGTCACATTTGTATATATATGATTTTTTCCATATATCGCATATAGCAAGTTAGGCAAAGAGGACCTAATATGAAGACACTATGTTCTCCACTTGCGCCAAAATTTAAGATATTAGAGATTTGCATTGACTGACGAAATTCTCTGTTCCATCTCACAACACGTGATGTTTCCAAAATTGTTCCGAACGTAGGGAACATACTCTTAACACTACGGTTCCTCTGAGACCCCTACTATATGCGGGATACAGCATGAAGCTAAAAAATAATCTAATTATGAAAATTTCGCTGAATTGTAGAATATTCATACAAATACACATTACAAGCTCGTGAATTCAATGCTTTTAATTCATTATCATTATTTATCGTACAATTTCATTTAGATTATATTTTTAATCTATCTATACACATATACTACGTAGGCACACATTTATTTTCTACACTCTTAATTTATTTATTTATTTATTATTTGTGATGGGGTCATTCATTGGGGGTAAACAATATATATTTATTTATGTTTACTTAAATAAAAATTGTAATATTGTATAAATAAGCATGGTATTGTGTCATTTGATATTTACAATTTTGTTTGAAGACCTTTCTCATAAATATAGAAGTAAGTATAGAACAGAAATTACTAGATAAAATATATTTAAAAGACATGTAGTGATTTAAAATTCGCAATTTACTATAAAATTTTCAAAATTACATTTATTTTGACATTTGAGAATTCAAAAAATTATAAATAGAATATAATAACAAAAGAATTTCATTGCCTTTTAAACAGTCCATTTATAAATTACTCTATTTACTAATAAATGACGTCATATTATAGTAACGCCATATTATACTAACATTCATTTTACGAAGAATAGACAATATGTGCGCTTTTTAAATATTTTTTTTACCCCTAACTCCTTTATTACAAAAAAAATGAAATTATTTCGTTATTCCTAACTAATATTCAAAGACTATAAAAGGCAGTGAAAATGACTGGAATGTAGTGTTATTGTCGGAATAGAAGAAGCTTATTGATGTAGTAATACTGATTTGGTCAATAACTCTTAATACATACAAGGGGGCAAGGGGCCAACCATAAATTACAGTATGGCCGACGTGTTGTGGTCTGCCTTAAGAAGCTATAGATGTCTGATGCTGCTAGATTTTAGGATTTTTTTTACTTTTGATTATCTTTCATATTCTTCAATACTTAAAAATTCAGGAAACCTAACTTCAGGGTGACAACGGTTCGTCAAACGTATTTTACGACTCACAAATTCAAGGATTTTCTGACCCCTCCACTGTCTTTGTTTATTAAAGCATGTTGAAGGAGATAGAGCGAAGAATTCGCAAATTGTTAAAATAATGGTAAGTAATGGTCATTGGGGTCATTTCTGCAGTCAAAAGTGAAAGAAAAAGAGTGAGGTTCTAAACACCATTGCATTTAAATTTAAATTCACCGAAGCCAGAGGAGTTACAGTCTAGATTTAAAAAATGGTTTCAAAAATGTGGAAAATCAAAAGTGTAGTGCATTATCAGCTTATAAAACCTATGTGATTGGAGTAAAAACGCTAATGACTATAGTAAATTACATATAACAAAAATTGATATAACAATCCACTGCAGTGTTGTATGATTACTATAAAATGTAGTTGTACTATTTATAGTAACATATATATTTTAAAATTATCATTATAAAACTTGACTATGATTCTAATTCTTAGTGAACTAAATTAAATTCTAAGTACACATATTGACTAGTACAATATAATTTACACATTGTTTTTATTTTTTATGGAGTGTAAAATATAAAACTTAGAAAGGCAAGTTATAATAGGAATTTATAAAATTTCATGATTCATACAATAAACAATTTCAAGAACAGTTCTCAAATATTGGAATGTTAAAGGTTATCCATATTTCATATTAACAAAGTAAAAGTAAAATAAATTATATACTACGGAATATTTTGAGTTTAAATAAAATAATATAAATAAATAAAATGGCCCTAACCGCAATATTCTAGGTGACATAATATTTCACATTAAAACCATGTGATTCTAAATAATTATAATGAGAATTATGCTTAATCATTCAAATTAATATGTCTGTCTTATTTCAATGAAATAATATAAATACAACCTACATTAGAATTAAGCACCAAAAATAAAAAAAAAATGTGCGTTTATTATCATATTATGTTTGTCCAATCAACAATATCTTATTTTTTTCCAGTTTCACACTGTGTCCCGCTTATACCAGGGTAGGCAGAGTGAACCTAGCGTTAACTTGTAGAGTATAATATACTCCTTTCTCTATGCACGTAATAATAAGTATTATTGAATTCTGATTATTTTCATTCCAATGTGTGCGCAATGTGCAATACATTTATTACAATATAGTGTTTTAATATTATAAAGTAATTAAGAACAATATTTGTATTGTATTTGTGTCAATTTAGATTGATTGTTTAAGATTTACTTAGAATAATTTCGATAAATATTTGAATTTCACATTCATAAATAACACGCTGGCCTGTTTCATTAATAAAAAAAATTAAATCTATAACAAAAAAATCAAAAACCAATAAAAAATGTTATCTATTTCCGTGTCATTTTACGAATATTAGGTATATATATTCCTTAGTGAAAATATCTTCCTTCCTATCAAATTGTATAACTATATAATCTGTTTTTTATACGTGCACTATTTGAGTGGCGGAGTTTAAGTCCGAGTTGTATTTTATACTTATATATTTTAGTTACATATAAATCTAGTTGCTAATAATTATTAACATTAAATTGTGATATTTTTATTTGTAATTGTGGTGTGTGTGCAGCGTAAATTCATTTAATATACAGAGTGTTATAACAATATAAATTAATTTAAAACATATATTACAATAGTCGGTGTCAGAAAATTTGTACTAAATTGAACATTATGGCTTAAGATTCTATTTTAATTAAATATAAAAAACGTTATTCGAATTTCACATTTATAATATTTCAGGCTGTTTATAAAAAAAAACAACTTACAATATATAGAAGTTTCAATTATGATAAACTACAATTCCAAAGTATATTACCAATTAAAACAACAGCAAAATTCATAATTTAAAAAACCTACTCACAGGCCAATTTACTATCAAACGAACTCAGCGCTATACCGAACGCCTGCAAAGCGCACAAAGGGTACCTATAGTCCATAGTGAAAATATCCTCTGAAATCCTACCAAATTGCATGACAACGTAATCTGGCTCCGAGTCGTGTACTATTTGAAAATTTTTAACACTCGCCTGAGTAACTCTGCCATGGAAGTTTAATACGTAGGATTGCGTTTCGTCGTTCCACACCGGTGTTTTATTGTGTAGGACTACAATGTCGTCGAAATTTTGACTTTTCCATCTTTCTAATAGTGTTTCGCTATCGTCTTGGGGTGCTATTGTCACTCGTTGGCGGTCCGGAGTCATGCCGGGTAATATGACCGTCATTTTACGTGGCCCTTTGAAGCCTAGCACGTTTGTGTCCTGGAAATATTTATTTAGTTGGGTTATTTTAGGTTGATGTTTCAAACAGAAACTGTTTTACTTTATTTTTTTATGCGGGAATTCAACCTGCAATGTACGGCTAATGAGGGGTATATTACTAACTACTATTCAAGCAATGAATTATCATGTAACGTATACTATCAACATTCAATTAAATAACTTTCTTATATGAAAATGTATGTAGTTAAACATACTTATATGTTTCTATATTAAAATAACCATATTATAAATTATTATAAATGCTTATTATAAATTTTATTTTTAAAAAATATTTCTAAATATTCACTTAACAATATTTTTTTATATATTTTAATGCTCTACACAGTTTTATCATCTGTACCTTTGTCTGTTCTTTTTATTATTGCCCTTGCAATTCTTAAGTAATGTTTTAAAATTTAGTGCAAACTTTTGTTGGAAGGGGTGGATGAACCTCCCTTAAGAGAGCTTCAGCTAATAACAGTCAAAAACTCAACTCACATAAACAACAGCCGCCAATTCCTTTCTCGGTTCATCTCTATGGCTCTTCCGCCATGCTTTCCCATTATCGTACACTGTAAACGCTGTTCCTAATAAATTAGACCGCAGTTTACCCGCAAAGCTATCGGCTTGACGAGTTAATTCAGTCGGATCGGTGGATATTAGGTAGTTAGACGTGGCTGATTTCTTACGTTTTCTTCCTGAAAGTAAAAAATATTTATAAATACTTAATAAATCAGAGAAATAAACTTTTCTTGAACTTACAACCACCTAGTGTAAGATATTTCCTAACTGCGCTACCATGTTGTACTTTAATTGTATCCATGATATTATTGTTATGGTTTTCACAAAACCACATGTTTAATGACAAACAGAATTAATAAACTTATATGTAATTAATTTAAAGAAAATAAATTACGTCACATTATAATATATCAAAAAAACTGAAATTACGAAACGATGAAACATCAATATGTACGTATAAGTAAAGCTCCTTTTCGGACGAGACTGACGCCGGCGACAAGCCAAAAAAAATAGTAGGGCATCTTCGCGATTGGCACTATCATCTAAAACAGAGAACATCTACCCACCTGCCAACAGAAACACTTTCTTGCCGTAATCTTTCTCCAAATGCAAGAAGTACGTTGGGTAAAGCCCTCTATCCATGCCTTTCCTGTCTCTCGCGATTCGACATTTGTATAGAGTACCATGTTTGGCTGGTGTCACAACGAATGTTTCTACTGCTCCTTCTACTGATCCTTCTATTTCTGCCGACTGAAAGGATTTACAAGTGGTAACTTATATTAAAATAATAATATGTTAACCATTAAAAATTCTTTGCGAAATTTGGGCTTTATCACACAAGTCGCGAAGAAAGCGCGGCACAACTCTTAAGTGGCTAATTTTGTAAATATGTATCTTCGCAGGAAATTTTAAACTTAACTATACAACGTACAAAAATTGACAACGTACAATTTCGACACACAATTTGAAATCACTTTAAGTACGCGGAAAATAGAATATTAGATGATACTTGTGTATTAAGCATGAAATATATTAGAAAGTTAAAAAAAAATTTTTTCAAAACAATTTCAGATAATAAAAGTACAATTACAAAAAATACAATGAATTTCAGTTAATAAAAGTTTCAAGAAAATTACTATGAAGCTAAGTATATATATATTTTTTTCATTATACAGAATGATTGCTAGATAGATAAACTGATACGGGTGATAGAGTAGGTCATTTCCCACAATTTTAGATTACAGAGACTTCCTCTATCACCAAAATTACCCATCACCCCTACGTATAATATAGAATAGCTACATAGCTTATATTTCCCATAGAAAACATTTAAATCGTTTTGGATTCGTAGAAATGAAATTTATATGCACTTACTGAATATCTTGACGAGAGCAACATTTTTAAATATTTCTAATATAATAATATATCTATACTACATATGTAATATATATTTACATTAATTAATAATTAGTACCACATGTTCACTGTAAGTCGTTTCGCACTAAAAGTGTTAAGGAACTATTGCAGTAAATGTGTGACTTACTGTTTTATGTCAATGAGCTGGAAACGGTAACCACATAAATGATACGAACACGTGCTCTAAGTGACTAATTAGTACGCATTTTGATTTAAATATAGTTATGTAGTAGGGAGTCAGGTCATGTTAACCATGGGCGAAGTAATATAGGGGCCAGTTGGGCAGTACGCATTCCAGAAAAATTAAAAAATCTTTTTACAAAAAGATCACTTCGAAATTAATGTCAAGATTAGAAAATATCTATTGATAGGCCATCATTGACATCATTGTCAGCTAATAAAAGTAATTGTATAATTATTATCATAATTTCAAGTATTACAGAATTTTTGCAAATTAAAAATTATATATTAAACATTTTGATTTTTATTTTTTGATGGAAAATCTTTTATTATACTATTTCTTTTACACATTTACACATTAGTGTATTTTATTATATTCAACATACATATAAAATTGAAATTCAAAAACAATATTTATTTGGTTCTTTTGCTTTGGTTCCATTTTGCATGGTCACGACCAAATACGACCAATACTCAATATTACTACGCGCATACCTACGTTCTATGAATTAAAGTGACGTCATCTTAGTTAATCAATACTTCTGATGTAACCTAAATCGAAATATATAGTAAAAAAAAGAAATTAAATATAACTATCAATAACGTGGTGAGAAATCACTTTATTATATCCTTTAAATAGAGTTCTTACTTCGGGTGTAGGATATTAAAAGAGTACAATATGAATCATTGTTTGTGAAGTACGAAAGCATATTCATTTCTATTTTTTAGGGGATTACTGGAATTATGTTACATAAATTATGTTGGGAGAAGAAAAAATCTTAAATGTATCTATCTGCTCTCAGTCCGTATTATTTGTTATTGATTAGCAAAAAAAAAAATTCTTTGGGTGGAAAAAAGCTTTTGTAAGTGGGCAAGCTAAGGTCCTATTATCTACGTATGTGATCTATAATAATTAATTATACTTCAAAATTACAACTTATATTAATTAATGATTAGGACTGTAACAGTGTCGACATTTTACTGTTGTATGAGAGAACAAAAAAAATATATCTGTTAATTTTAATATTTCTATAACTATTCTTTTAATTTTATTAAGCAAAGCAAAAAATTAATATAACATACTCGTATATAAATTTTAATTAAACCAGGTCAAATATTTTAAGCATAAATGAATGCCCACTTGCCATTTGCGATGTTAATGAGCTTTTGATAGTAATTAGAAACCGTAGGAAATGTAGAGCACGCTTAGTATGGTGGGAAAATTATGTTTTTGTGTTAATTTTTCTATCTTAGAACATAATATTTACTAAGCTATAAGCTATAACATATACGTAAATACGCTAATAAAACAAGTCATTGTGGATTTTAGAATTGTAAATAAATAAATAACAAAAGCCCCCTATGAAATATACCTAGTAAACAAATAACAATATAAACTAGTTTCCTGCATATACAAAATTTTTCTAATAGGAAAATGTATTGGTACTTGTAATAGGAAATGTACTAAAGAAATTAAATCATTTATATATGAAGATGAACCCAAAGTTCTTTAAATTTCCCTTTGATTATCTAAAATCAAAATACTTGTTTGATTTTAACCCTGCTAAAGGCTATGTTCTGTCTAAAGCAGAAAGTTAAAAAAAAGATTAAGCATCGAAGCCATCTTAAAAACCAGTATACGAACTCGCGTAACGAGAGTTTTGTTAAAATTGAACGACAAATATAATCGTTCGATTTTTTTTGTAGTTTAGCCATAAATTACCAGTTCTCGGCCTTTTTCTTTAGTACTGTCTCACGCAGATTTGAGTATTTTTTTCTTTTCAGGCACGTAATCCTAAAAAATATCTTACGCTAAAGAAATATTACAACAAAATAAAAATCATTACCTGACTCGGTGACGTATCTCTCCGTCGACCGTCCAACGGCGCCACCGCAGCATCAGCACAAACGTCGTCTGTACTCGCGTCGCGTCCCATACTGCACACTGGTACACTCTCGCATTCCTCTTCACCACTACCCTCGCCGGTGTCATCACCTACCGTTAGTACTTCGATTTGATTGCCTAATTCTGGGAAAAAAAATAGAATAAACGCGTGTATTTTTCCATTTGATTTGTTAAAACTGAGAACAGAGTGAACTAATCTGACAAATACTTATTGACTCAACACAAAAAGCTTGCATCTTGTTTGACTGCAGAAATTAATTAAGTGATGTGAACATGACGTCAAATATTGTACATATAATGTTACAGGAAAAAATACACATTAAAGTTCATAATTATGTTATTATTAGTATGTAGGTACACATCGTCTCGTTTCATCACGTCTCATACAAACTCGCATTTCTCTTCACCACTACCCATGCCTGTGTTAATACATACTTCAATTAGTTACCTTACCTTATTAATTTCGTTTGATTACTTAATTTAGGAAAGGAATTAAAATAAACGCCTCTATTTTTTCTACTGACTTGTTGAAACTAAGAACACAAAGAAACTGACAAAATATATCGATTTAGTACAAAAATCTCGCATTTGGTTTGGCTGCAGATATTAATAAATGTTGTAAAAACGACGTTAAATATTGTAAATATATTGTTTCAGGAAAAATTACACATTGCAACTAATATGGTGTATTCATATAACATGTGAATGTGAATAGACACCGTAACCTACAGTTAGAAATTTCGATTCGAGTTCCTAATTCTGGAAAATATGCTTCAAGTATTTTTATATTTTTTTGAAACAGAGTGAATGAATCTAACCAATACAGAAATCTGACGTTTTGATTTTGACCACAGAATTTTAATATTTTCAAAGACAAGTTACATTAATTAACTTAAATATCCTATATCTTATAAAACAAAGTCGCTTTTCGTGTCTGTCTGAACTTTCTAACTCTTCTTCTTCTAAACCACCCAACGGATTTTAAAGCGGTTTTCACCATTAGGTCGAGTATTTCTCAGGGAAGGTTTATATATAGTTTATTATTTGTACATTCTTATGTAAATTAACATAAATACGATAAATATGTATAAAGTCCTACCCGTTGAGACACTTTCGCGCATGCGCTGCTTTAATGGTAAGTACTACATGAAAAAATGTACTGGAGTATTGTTCCTCTTAATAAGATCTACAAAAAAGTCAGCGAGAGCATATTCGTATCTTCTAAGAATAACGTGTAGTGATCATATTTCTGTCTAAAAATTGTAATTTCAATATATTTTTTATTGTGAGGGATATTTTTCCATAATGGTATTAATCCTTATCCTTTAAAATACTTTATTAATTTTCTACGTTAAACGAAGATAAAATTAGCTTTTTACACTATTTCGAAATTGCGAATAGTTTTACAGAAAAACGCATTTAATTGTTGACACATCCCGCCGTTGACACATCAGCTGTATGTTACTCAAGTTTCGCTTATCCCTTAGTCTCAGCATATAAATAAGTATATTAGTTACGTTTTTCATTTTAATAAGTACTTTAGAAGTTGTTACAATATCAAACAATCCTTGCTGCGAAACGGCTCGCCACTCGCCATGCGTCCCGCGACGTTTTGCTTAAACAAGCGCGTCTGCCCGCCTGCCTTACACGCATCGGTGGTTCAGTGGTAGAATGCTCGCCTGCCACGCGGGCGGCCCGGGTTCGATTCCCGGCCGATGCATTCTATTTAATTTTCCTCACAGGCAGCCACGTTTCAGGGACAGAATACCCTCTTCAGCATTAACCACAAGCTCGAAAAAAAAAACCCGTCTGCCTTTATAGCAACGAAGAATTAGATGCATTTGCACGTATTGGATAATTGGAGTTGATTGTATTATTTCAGCACGATATATTTGGTTTCATATTTTTTATAGTAGTTATTAGTAGGTAGGTTTTTGTTCATAATTTCTTCCGTTTAAAAATAGTAATTTAACTATCTAAAAATAGTCATTTAAATATATTTTAATAAAAACTTAAAATGATTAGTAGCAAAGATTTAAAATTACAGTGCCTACTAAAAAATCCTTGGTGTGTAAAACTATTGGAAAATCCTTATTGAAACTACGAAAATGCGGGTTGTATTAAGGTTTAATTAATTTTCACATTATCTTAAGTGCTTTGCAAACATACATTATATGAATAATCCAGTAGTAAAAGCGGGCGAAGCCGCAAGGGGGTCGCTAGTTTTATTTAAAAAAAAGACATTATACCAGTGAATAAGAAACAATAGAACACTTTTAAACTTGGGTAGTATAAAGACATTAATCTTGAAATGCATCCTTTGTTTCTATTACAATGTGGAACACAGATTTTACCTTAATAATTTTACCTCACTCAAACCATCTAAACGACATGTCTTTCAAAATAACGCATTTAGTGTATGACGTACACTAAAGGAAAAGAATTATAACAAGAAAAAATTACATATATAAAAAGTATGTTACTGTTAAAATTGTTTTTAAACATTAAATGTTGAACTTGCAAGACTCAG
The DNA here is from genome assembly GCA_016802625.1 of Heliconius numata. Classification (NCBI taxonomy): domain Eukaryota; kingdom Metazoa; phylum Arthropoda; class Insecta; order Lepidoptera; family Nymphalidae; genus Heliconius; species Heliconius numata. Next base: position 4,255,313 of record JAEBDU010013289.1, on the reverse strand, counting down.
TTTCGCGTAAATTAAAATATCTTACACGAAAAATCAAGTGTAAATATTTTATTTAATTAATAGAGCAATATATAAATAAAGCTGCCGTGGCGCAATCGTAGTGTCTGATTTGACAACGCGATGTCAGTGGGTTTAATTCCCGCTCAGGAGAATTACTTTTACTTCCTTGCTCTAGTAACAACACAAAAATCGGTATTGAGTTCCCGAGTGCAATGCAATGTCTCAAAGTAGTAAAGCGATTGAGTGAGGCACTCTTTGTTTATATCTTCTGTGGAAGATAAAGTGAAAATAAAGCATCACATAGAATGTTGTATGCAGATGTCTTTGCTGCTATTAATTTTTTTTACCTTTAATTTTATTTCGCAAATAATCGGAAGCTAGTGTCAAGATTCCCTGCTTACCACCCAAATTTCAGTCATTGTATGTTGTATGGTGGATCTCCGTAGCAACAACAAATGAATTGTTATACTTTTATTTTAATTTATAATAAAATTTTATCATTAATGTGTTTACTATAATATGTAGACTTATAGAAAATACAAAAATAGATAGCGTTCTAAATATGAACATAAATATTATTTTATGTTTAATAAAACTATTACTATTCATTCCTAAGTTCATCAACATAACATTTCATTTCTAAACAATCTCATTCCAAAATACAATATCACATTCCAGCAAAGTAATGAGTCACGGTGAAACTAGGTATATAATATATTAGTCATGTAAGTCCACTCGAGCCACAAATTCATATTATTTTACAACTGCTTTTTATTTAATAAAGCTGATAAAAGTGTGTCATGTTTATATGTTGAGTAGTCAATTTATTTAAAATATGGTTTTTGGTTATAGCTTAAGTATATTAAATATAAGTTTAGTACGATACATCTACATGTAAAATTTAAATGAAGTATAATATATGGAATAATGAAAACATAATCAAAAAATCAAGTTATAATGAACAAAAAAATAAAAACTTACCATCATAAGTTGACACTCTATTTGTTTGGAGGGGAATAACTTGGTCAGGGTTCACAGGCGACATAAGAAATTGCATCGGACCATCATAGCCTGTTATGGGAAAATTAAAAGAAACGCATAACAAAAATAGGACGAAAATTCATGCTAAATGAAATAAATTAAATAATAGCACAATCCAAACGTATATATTTCTGTTGTTACCATGAAGTTCACGAGATCGACTTCCAGATACAGGACGTTTTGCTGAAGCCACTCTTAAATCGTTAGCTTGAACCATTCCTGAGTTTTGTCGTTTCTGCTTCATCTTTTGTTCTAACAACTGACGCTGAAATTATAACGAAAATTGGCACTTGATGATGATATTTCTTATAAATCACAACTGGTTTCTATGTTATACACTATAATTTTATATCGAAATAGTTTAAAATATTTAATGTAATAATCGAAATCACTCACTTGCTGTTCGATCTTTTGATCCCGAATATTTACTGAAGCCATGTCTTTTTATTCTTTTACCATACAGAGATCTATTGTTTGTTCACTAAATAATACTTATCGCTTATAATATAGTTTTATTTCAAAATTCGATACAAATATTGGTAATTTTTAAGCTCATTTTTTGTTTATAAATCATCTTGCCTACCGTTGCCGTGAGAACTAAATGTTGCCATTTTACAAAATTTGTGCACTATCCCACTGACAAATATCAAATTTGAAAATTTAAAAAAATATGTTGTTAATGTTTTAATTTATATTAAAGACATGTTAGAGCATAGTATACAGTAAAAAATTTAGCAAATTAAATAACATACATATAAAGAAGAGTATTAGTGTTAAAAACAATAGCCTAAAATATCATCGCTTTGTTAGGTACCTACCTACATATTAACAAGTAGTGTGTTTTCAACTTTTCATTTATTATCCTACAACTTATGGAAGACATTAATAGTTGTCATAAAATCTCAGTTATAGGTGGCAATGTATTAAGTTTTTAATTATTTTTGCACACTAATCACATCTGCTTATTGTTGTAAGCAATATAGTGTGGGTGTCAATAAAATGCGACGTTAACCAATGTGGTTTTATCAATTATCCAATCAATTTTATGGAGACGGATAGTTACTCGAAATTTATTAGTTTAAGGATAACATTTAATTTTTTTTATATTGAATAGGCTTGCGTTTGACCGCATCAAGTTTGGTGAGCGTTGATGCGATCTATGGTAGAAGGACAAATTTAATGAGTAAAAACTAAATTTGAAATTCTTTAATATAATAGAATATTATATCATATCTACAGTCGTAGTGCAGAAGTACAACGTGTAGACTGTAGTATTGTAGTAACAACGTGTAGACTGTAAGCGCTACGGTTGTGGGTTCATTTCCCAATAAAGGGACTTAATATTTGCTCTGGTGTGTTATGAGCTCAGCGCTGAATTCCGCTATTCAACAAATAAAATGCTTTCAGCATTCGGCAGAAAGTGGGGAACGGAGTGTCTTAACACTAGGTTTCCTTTTTACCTATCCTGCCGCATGCGGGATACATCCTGACGTTAAAAAACAAAACAAGAAATAGAGCATACGTAATGTCTCGAAAAGTCAACGGAAAATAGAAAATGTAGTCTTTTAACAATAGATTAGGAAAAAGTGTAAAGAAGATGGGCATATTTTTTTCTAAAATTGTTCGATATAATACGCTACCGTTCTGTACGTGCTGAATACTGTTATATTTTTTAATGTGGTGATACAGGGTGGCAACATTTTAATTGACAATTTAATAATTTCAATTCTCACTTGACATTTGTCAATTTAGTTTTTCAAAATGGATCCATATCGGAGTATCATTAGATTTTTAAATCAAAAAACAATTAGTGCAGTTTTCAGTAGCAAAGTTTCAAAAAACTCATGCAGGTTTATTCATAGATTTGATAATTGCAGGCATTGTCTTGATAGTCCTCTCGTATCTAGTGCTGTAAATGGTCGGAAAAATTTGATCTGTAAGTTTTCATGCTGATATTACATCACCGGCTCTAATTTATTTTATTTTAAAGCAAATACTTTTGTTCGTTTACAATTTTACTTATTACTAATATAGAGATGAACAAATTTATACTTAATAGAATTGTTCTAGAACTAACTTTGTAACATAACCTCAAATAATTGTAGTTAGCGGATTTAGTTCGAGACCCCGATATTTTCACACTACAAGTAAACTGAGCGCTAGAGTTGACTACTATCAAGTACTTGGAGTGTCCAAAAATGCCTCAGCCAAAGACATAAAGAAAGCTTATTATCAATTAGCTAAGAAGTATCACCCAGATGCAAACAAATCTGATCCCGAGGCGCCGAAAAAGTTCCAGGAAGTCTCGGAAGCTTATGAAGTAAGATTACATTCTATAATTGAATTATTTAGTTTGATTTCTGATTCAAAATTATATAAGTCAAAAGTAAGATATTGGTAATTCATACTTATACTGCACCACAACTGTAGATATGATATATATATCAGTAATATATATATTCGCAAATAAAAAATGTGTAATATAATAAATATCAAAATAAATATCTATTATTTGGGATGTGACGATGCACAGCATCTGTGAGAGGGCGCTGTATACTTCCCTTTGGTTATCCAATGATGTTCACTTCCGGTTGCTGTTGTCGACCAATCAGCGATCGCCGGAAGTCACGTGGTCTCAGGTGGTAGGGCGCCGGAACGTATAAAAGGCGACACTACGCTTCTTACCTCATAGCGTCGTTATTTCCCATCAGAGTAACATTGTTTAAAAAGTGAAAGTGCTGTGGTAAGTGTAGTGTTGGAGGTGGAATTTCTTCACATCGTGAACCGGATTTCTATATCGGGCCTACTCCTGGGAAGGCCTCCAGCAAAGATGTTCATCCTCATCAGAGAATTTGTTTTTGTGAAATTCAAAGGTAAAAAATGGACAACGGGTGAGTCATTTGAACCTCTTGTTTAACAAGTATCTACATGCATGTAATACTGTTCTATTGCTTGGTATCATATATACCAATACAGTAGTGGATTCTGAGCTTCACCGAACACGGCTGTGTTATAACCTACAATAAGGTTAGGTTATCTCAGATTTTCAGCAGTTATGGCCCAATTTTATTCAGTTAACGGGCATTGCAAAAAGCAAGAGGACTCATCGCTTGTTTCACGCTCTTGGGAACGTTCTCAGCATAATATCATGCGATGTAAACGGAGTTTACTAAATAAATCGGTTTTCACCGAGTTTACTTAGTTGTATATTATCTATTAATATACTACCTTCGTTTAAATGCGATAAATTCGTTAGGAGCGTATCCTGAGCGAGTTATCAAATATATAAAAATAAAAAATTCTGTTCTCATCATATATATCGGGAATTTAATAGTTGCTAGTAGTCAAAACCAGATGGCGTTGCCCGTCACTCTGACGTGACACCGATGACAATCAGAAGTGGGATCGGAACAAGCTCCGGTCCCAGCCACCTTATTGTCCGTCATATAAAAAGTCTGTCTATTTTTAGATAATTTTTTTTTATTTATTTGTAATAGGATAATTACTAACGTTGTTGAAATGTTATATTCGCTGGGAGCGTATCCTAAGCGAGTTAACGAATAACAATGGATAAAACTGCGCGAGTTTCTTTTAGCTTCTTTGGACAATTGCAAGCGAATACTCGGAAGAATTAGACACAAGGATTCGAAGACAATTTCAAAGCCTCCTGGCAGGAAAAGTGTTTCAAAAATGTGTCTCAATCCTGGAGGAGAGAGGATAAAGGAATTGTGGATTACTTGCTTATTCGTGGTTACTGCCATCGCTATGAACGTCATAACATTTAGCAGTGGGCGTCATAGTATTTGGCAATCACGGGATCTTCTGTATGGCCTCTTCGACAAAGATTCTAGCCAGTCACCTTATCTTAGTTGCCTTAAGGGGGACTCGGACTATTACTTGACATAAGGTATGTCCAATTATTTAAAGTGCATTTATCCGTACATTAGAATTTAAAAAAGCTCGGTACTATTTTAATTAGAAATGCTCTCAATTGTACGGGAGGGGGGCAGTTATAAGGAGGCTGCCTCTGAGCGTATCGGAGGCAGTGGCTGATGGTTTGGGCTCCGTAGGCCCTTCCCGGTTTAATCGCGGGAATGCATCTAGCCATCTACCTCCATGCCACCAATAATCCTTTTCCAAGATTATTTGAAGCAGTTAGACCTTCGTCAACCGTACAGGCATCAAAATTGAGAAGCATGCGTTGAGTATAAAACTCTAGCACATTTAATGATACATTAGCAAATCTCAGGTATCGGTGCATACCGGATATCGGTAGTTTAGAGTGAGAACCCGCCGACTGGTAACACAAGCCCAGAACTTAGTACAAGGGTATTGCCATGATTATTAATAACTTTATTTAAACAGATACAGATACACTATATCTTTCTGTATACATTGTGTTGAGAAATACGGAGGCTGCCTCTGGGTATATCGGAGACGGGTGTAGATGGTTTGGGGCTCTGAAAACTCTTTTCGACTTAATAAAAAGAAACAATGTGTCTAAAACTAAATTAAAGTCCACATAAGTATTATAAAAAGTCACCGAAGGTTTCTTCGGCTAATTTGGCATTGTCCTCGTGCCAGTGAGTGCACATCCCCATGAGTACCTCGGCAAAAGTATTTAATACCTGACGTACTATATATTAGAAACTGTGTATACCTGTTGTGTATCCCAGTAACCATCAGAATTGAAGCTGATGTAGTGGAAGAAATCTGTAATCCAGCAGAAAATGCGGAGGCAACACATAGGTTAATATTTGGAAAAAGTAAAATTTGCATCTAAATAGAAGGAAATGTTGGTAAGAAGCAGGAGAAAGTAGAAAAGAAAGCAGTTAAATAATTCAGAAGGCAAATCAAGACCAAATTAGTCTCCAAGAATTACAGACGACAACCTTTTATTACTAAGTTATTGGATACCATAAAGTATGATACACAATAATGCAAAAAGACTATCAAGAAGTTTCATTCATTTTTTGTAACTTTGGTTCCAGAGCTGGGAAAAGCTAATGAAAATAATATCTTCATGGAACATGAGGGCTGTGTAAAGGTAGTTGTGCTAATTATTACTGTCAACAGTCTTGTTATATGTCTGCATTTAGACCTTGGGCGATATCCACGTGCGTAACGTAGGTATTCCGCTGCATATTGCCATGAGTTTTGCATAATCTGAACCTGGCTAGCGAGGTGTACACGTAGTCGCAACTCCAATATGGCGGAGAGCATGATGGATATCTACGATATCAAGTCCGGGGAAATCGGACGTTTGAATTGAGTACATCTGTATTTAAATCGTATAAATTTTGACACTGTAAAGTTACTTCTAAAGGCGAATTTCAGAGAGTGAACTATTGTAGTTCTAAAATACAGCTAAGAAGCGATAATTGAAATATTATAACATTGATAACTTTATATGTCAATGTATAGTAGTATCAAATAACTTTATTACACTTCGAAGAATGATATAAGCATTAGTCGGCCTAAATTTTGGTTGAAAAACTAATGAGCTTATAAACTCACATTTTCTAACGCGTCGTATGTCGAGTCCAGTTTTCTTCAAAACTGTACCTAAGTAGCAGATAGGACATTCATATCATGAATTGTCGGTCGGGTCGCGGTTCTGGTGAGTATTCATTGATGCTTTTATGAAGTTATAATACTCAAAGCGTGTGACGATGGACTCAAGTCTTAAATTTTACAAAGGTGTTCAAAGGTTTGACCAGTTTAACTGTAAATTGGAAAAATTGGAACATATTATTGGGCTGAGTACATAGTATTTTGTAAAGCATTCTATTAAATGCTCTAGTGTTATTAATATGTTGTACTAATGGCATCAATTACAAGGTAAAAATTAACTCGGGTAACTACTTCATCATCATCATCAGCCTGTCCTCGTCCACTGCTGGACGTGGGCCTCTTCAATGGCGCGCCGCTGGGCTCGATCTTCGGCTCTCTGCATCCAGCCGTTGCCGCCACTTTGCGGACATCGTCACCCCATCTAGCGGGAGACGTCCTACATTACGCTTGCCAAGGCGTGGTGTCCACTCTAGAACGCGTCTCTACTTACTATAAATTTATTATAGTTGTTAAAAAAAGGAAGTATGGAGTTGGTTGCCGGTTCTATCTAGGACCTGCTGTCTGAGCCGGATTTAATTTTCAATAGACCGGACGACATTTTCATGGGCATTTCGATCCTTCTAATATCATATTTCGTTTAGAAATATTTCGGTGAAACAGGTGAGACCTGTTGAAAATTACGCTCTAGAGACGGTGGTGTCATCCTAAGAAAAATGTTTTTCGAGGTTCTACATTAAGAAACTAGCTAGACCACCGGAAACAGGCTACAAAAGGTAACAATTTTGTTGTGTAATTTAGAGGGGAGGCTACGCAAGGGCTTCATGAATAATAATCGATACTTATATAAACAGGTTAGTAAATTATTATCAAAAGAAGTGAGCACGTCTAGCCTTATTATTTAGACGGTTATGAGACCTTCCTTTCCTACTTATGCTTTGATAAGCATCCGGCCATACCCATGATGGCCATTCGCAACTCGCTAATGCGAGTTGCGAAACATCTTCTAAAATTTGTTTGTATGCAGATTATAAGTAAATCTAATAATTGAAGTTAGATTGTTTTGGCTCAGCTTCCGACAGAGCGATTATTAATTGAATTAAAAAATTAAGCAATTTACAATGCTTTGTTTGCTTATAAATAAAACAATGTTACTCATGTTTTTTGTGGTTTTACAGATCTATTTATCTGAATGTATCAGAATCAATTTATACAATCATTCTGATTTAGATCACATAGCGTCGTACGTGGTCACCAGGAGTTATAAACACGTCTCTCACAGATGCTGTGCATCGTCACATCCCAAATAATAGTACAAGTTTTACATAACAATAAAACTTGTATTATTGTGGAGAGACGATGCACAGCATCATTTTAAGGCTCCTGGTGAGAATCTGCTATGAGGTAAGAAGCGTAGTGTCGCCTTTTATACGTTCCGGCGCCCTACCACCTGAGACCACGTGACTTCCGGCGATCGCTGATTGGTCGAAAACAGCAACCGGAAGTGAACATCATTGGATAATCAAAGGGAAGTATACAGCGCCCTCTCACAGATGCTGTGCATCGTCTCTCCACAATAATACAAGTTTTATTGTTATGTAAAACTTGTACTATTACAGATCCTCTCCGATGAAAACAAACGCAAGCAATATGATACTTATGGTACAACATCCGAACAAATGGGCATGGGCAGTGCTCCTGGAGGCTCAGATGGGTTTTCCCACCAATGGCAGTATAAATCGACTATTGACCCTGAAGAACTTTTCCGTAAAATATTTGGTGATGCTGGTTTCAAAAGTGAGGCATTTAGTGACTTTGCTGAGAGTAAATTTGGTTTTGGTGCATCTCAAGAAGTAAGTCATTAAACTATTCTACCTATATTCTTAGTAATTATATAAAATTGGTTGTATTTTAACATTTTAATTAATTATTTCATTTAGCTTCAGACTTTTTCTTGTCTATATCAGAGTTGATATACAGAACATATTATTTAGGATCTATTATGCCTGAATTGGCGAACTCAATGATGCTTTGTATGCTAAAGTGGGACTAGTATCAAGAACCATTCCTGTTTACAATCATACAATATATGTATACAACTGCTATATTGTCCCATATTAAAATTATTATCATTTATTGAGCAAAATTTTAAATTGTAAGACTTAAATCAAATTATTATTTTATTAATTACTCATGGACCTTTTTTTTCAGTTCATAGTTAACTTAAGGTTTACTGAAGCAGCTCGTGGTGTCAACAAAGATATAAACATAAATGTGGTGGACACATGCCCTAAATGTTTGGGCTCCAGATGTGAACCAGGCACTAAGGCTATTAAATGTACTTATTGTAATGGGACCGGAATGGAAACATTTTCTAGAGGTGTGTTTTATTTTATTAATATTTAACCATTAAAGAAATAGTGAAAATCTTGATATGTGAAATCTGTGAAGCTATATAAAATATATGTTTGTGCTTTTTATTCTTTGTCCCACATAGAGCAGGCTGGGAGACCCTAGTGTTCCACTTTCCAGTTAAATTCAAAACATAATATACCGAGTTTTGGAAGGCATATTGAATCTTGCATTGCCATAAAAATGGAAATGATTTATTTTCTTTTGGGTGTGATTGAACCCACTAACACTACAATTATTGTCAAATACATTTCTATTGTGACTTAATGGCAACAAAATAAATAATAATTTAATAAAACTAAAAACTATGTTGTTGCGAGAATAGGTTCCCTCTGTTTATTCAACTAAATGTGGGATACACTATTCAGCTGAAAAAGACAAAACATATTATTTATATGTAAATGTAAACAAGATGATAGAGATGCTAGTAACAAATAACAAGTATACAACATATAACATTTTTGACGAAGTTTTATAAGAATATGGCTTAGAATCAGAGAGCTTGCTATTTGGATAGGTCGCTAAGAGCATGGGTTCAAATCCTGCTAAAATTTTTAGACTTTTTTGAAAAATAAATTCCACAAATTGTATATTTTAGGACCGTTTGTAATGAGATCTACATGTCGACATTGTCATGGTACAAGAATGATGATAAAATTTCCATGTGGCGAATGCGAAGGGAAAGGTCAATCGGTAAGTATTCATAATGTTTTACAATTGTACTAGTATTATGTTAATATCTTTACTTCTGTACTTATATTATAAGGCTGATAAGTGTATTGGATTGAACAAGCTAATCACTACTTTACACCATTCAAATTGTAAACAATTGAACAGTCTATTATCAAGAAAAGCTATATAGCCTATATTATATCATGTTAATGCATTCAATAATTTAACCACTGTACATGTAGTCAGAGTTACTTTCCGCATTTTTAAACTTTAAAACTATATTTCAGGTTCAAAGAAAAAAAGTAACAGTGCCGGTACCAGCAGGCGTAGAAGACGGCCAGACAGTTCGTATGGCAGTGGGAAATAATGAAATTTTCATTACATTTAAAGTTGAAAGCTCGGATTACTTTAAACGGGATGGTCCTGATGTACACACCGATTGTACTGTAAGCACTAATAAATTTAAACTAATTGGTAGTAAACTTTCAATTATTTTGTAGTAACATTAAATTACTTAGTAGTAATTGTAAATTATTTCGATTAAATATTTATTTAAATTTATATTTCCATTTCTTTGCTTTGGCTAAACGCGGCGTTGAGGCTTCGCAATGCTTCCAGAATTCGGCGGAAATTGAGGAACAGCGTGAGGCTAATTTAATTGTTTATTTATAATTATATGTTAATTTTGAAAGATTCTATTTATATGTCTTTTCTTTGTTAATTAGTCATTGTGTATATAAATAACTATGTGTACTAAATATTTTACATAGCTAGTGAATTCCTTATTTTATTTTTAGATTTCTGTGTCGCAAGCACTGTTGGGAGGTACAGTAAGGGTACAGGGCATCTACGAAGATCATACAATACAGGTATTATGAATTATAATTCTTTTTTTCTCTAACTTTATTTAAATTAATATAAGAAAAAATATTTTGCAATATTATTTTGACTGGCCTTGCCTTCGGATTTGCTTAAAAATTAAGATTAACAGGAAATTTGGTTAAACTTTTTTAGAAGAACCTTTTTTTAAGACATAAAGTTAGCAAAAAATTACTATGATTTTATGGTTTTATCTCTATATATTTATGTTATACAGATAATGCCAGGCACTTCATCTCACGCCACAATCCGTCTGTCGAGAAAAGGAATGAAGCGTGTCAGCCAACATGGTTACGGAGATCACTATGTGCATGTTAAAATACAGGTGAATTATACTTTTCTTATCAAACATAATAGTAATTTTGACGAGGACGGTTGTGGGTTCGATTCCTGCTCGGGAAATAAATTATTTTTGTAAATTGTTTTAAGTTGTGGTAAACAATAAAATCCAAATGTACGATTTTGAAGTGCATATTTTAAACAATAATAAAATTTTAAATAGCATTTTAACTTATCCAATATTTTTAATTTTATAACGGCATTATGTTTTTAAATATTATTTTTGTAATAAATATTAAACTCGTAAAAATATTATATGAAATGAGATGTTAAATATTAACAAAAATATATTTTACTAGGTACCAAAATCACTGAGTGACAAACAAAAAGCTCTAATATATGCATACGCAGAAATGGAGGAAGACACTCCCGGACAAATACACGGAGTGTCATACGACAGAGATGGTAAGAAAACTTAACTTTTATATGTATATATATATTTTTTATAGTAGTTTGTAGTGGTAACACGTTCACAGCGGCCCCGAAATCGGAGAATTTTAAGCTAGTGCTGTTTGAAGTCGAATCGATCCCAAATCTTCTGGCCTTTAATATATGTATATAGTAAATGTCTATATACGCACGACCACAGCACTGGCTTATTGTCTACATGCTACCCTGAGATCGATTCCACATAACAATATATTTTTTTCATTAAACATATTTACAGCAAATTTTATTCACATTAAGTTTGTACTGGTTTAATCTAGTTATTTCTAGATGTATACTGGAATTTATCAGTTTTAACTATATAAATTTGGATAACCTGCGTTGAGCTAGAAATTGAGGAGTAAATATTTTCATTTAATTTATGTACATTTTTTTTTAAATGAATTTTTTATGTGTCTATTGAGCTAAACTGACTTTTATAATCAATTAGTATTTAAAAAAAATATTTAACTTCCGACGTATTATTATAAAAATGAATTCAGTTAATTATACAAAAAATAATTAATATTAATATTTTATATTATACAATAAATAAAATGTATTTTTATTTTATAACGTAAAGAGAATAGAGTGCTGTGTAATAATTTTGTTGAAATATTTATATTGGGCGTCATGAAATTAATAGAATTTTATAGAAAATAAATTACTCCACTTTACTTATTATTATTGAAAATTAATAGCAATAAAAGTTCACAAGTTAGACGGAAACATTTGCCTTTTGTTACAAAATTTTTATTTTTCATAAATATCAATATTTCATTTTTCAAAAATCATTATTTTACAGAGAAAAATACTAAAGCATCTAGTGACCAAAAAATTCACGAAGCTAACCGCGAACAGTTTAGCGGTGACCAGCAATGGACCTTCCTAGACAGCTTAATCGATAGTTTCAATAAAAACAAACTTAATTTTGTATTCGGTTTTACAATGACCACATTGTTTTGTTTCTTCTACATATTAAGTGATCCGCACAGTAAAATCGATGTTAATAGATTTTTTGATAAATACGAGAAATCAGATGATGAATTACTAAAGTCAGATTTGCCGTTAGGTTATTCTAATGCTATGCGTAAAAGAAGGGAGGAGAATCCTGAATTGTATGAAGCGTAATTTTTTCGTTAGTGTACCTATATGATGGTATGTAGATTCGATTTGTTTTGTTCAAATAATATTTATGGTGGAAAGTGGTATATGGCCACTGGGTTGTTTGTTTCGTTTAGTGCTGTAGTATAAAATAATGTTTTCTTTGTTGTGTGACATTTTGTTGTCCCGTGGGATTCGAACTGATGACTGTTGCGCTTAAAAACCAGCATCTAGATTTTCTATATAAGAAAAATCTTTATTCTTTACTAATTATATTTATCAAAGATTTAGAATAAATTTTATTCAAATAGAATAGCTTTATTTAAAGCTGGAGATTTATCATAACAAGGTTATCTACTTACAATCTTGTATAAAAAATACGACTACGTATTAATTTATACATTTATTTATGCTAAAATTTGGAGATCAAATATTAGTATTTTTTGAGTTCAGATATGAAAATAGTACAGATACTTTATTCTCTTTTTTTCACTTATTTAGCGTTATTGCTTATTTCGAACTTTGTCTTCACAGACAAAAATATTTATCTGTACTAAAATTATCAATATTTCCAATTTTCATCTATAAAATCATGACATTATTATACCAATTCTATGCATTCAGATTTTTCAATTAACGTTAGCAATGAAAACATAAAATCGCATTGCTAAAGAATACTTGCCTCAATCGTAGCACAAAATTAGATCTCACAATGTATATGTGTACGAGTTAAAGCATATTTCATATCCTACAAATTGCGATTTTCAGGGTTTCGTACCTCAAAAGGTAAAAACGGAACCTTTATAGGATCATTTTTTTCGTCCTAAATAAGATTTACATTTGACGTTTATAGAAAAAACTTTACCTAGTAATATTTAATTTTGCAAGCCCAAAAAGATTATTTAAATTATTATTTTATATAATTATATTTATTTAATGAATTATATTTTGATTCAGATCAATTATAAGGTACACAATAAAATGTGTTAAATTAAATATTACTTGTATTTTTGGGTAAATTAATATATTCATTAAAAAAAAATAAGTAGCCTCACGCTTACTTAATGTTAACAAGCTTTTTTTTTGTAAAACAAATGTATTTGAATATCAAAACTTAAATATAGTATAAACGTCAAACGTAAATCCCCATAATGTAAATATTTCTAAATATTTTAAGCATTTAATGCATTGTTTAATATTTTTTATTATTTTAGTGATTGTAGTATGATGGTTGTGTATATAATGTGAATGTTAAATTTGGATAATATACAAATAGTACAAATGTTTGTTGTTTTATTTGTTATCCTGCTGCCCTTATACCATCATGCTATAATCCTTACTAGTTTGATATTAAATAGCAACCTAAAAATTGGTAAAAAAGGTCCTGAAAACTTTGCATTGTCTAATAGTATAGTAGTACTAGAACTAGAAGTACATTTTAATAATATATGAATATTAACACAAAAAACACGAAAGGTGAATAATAACTGTCAAAAAAGACTTTATAAGACTATATTAAAGACGTTATAAAAACAAAGTAGGGGAGAGCGGGGCCAAAAGTTCCGATTTTTTTTTAACCTCAAATATTGCTACGAATACTTGATTTCAGTATTTATACAATATAATCAAATTCAACTTACATACTTAGACTTGCAATTAAAACAGTAATTTGGGGTATTCTTCGTAAGACTTTTTTATTATGAATTTTTTTATGACTGAAGTCGGAAAGTAACAACTTACCCCGATTTGGGGCAAGTTGTTAACAGACCGGGGTAAATTGTTACCATTTTTTTTTAAGCTATTATTTGCAAAATAAAAAACAATAAATAATCGAACAAAGCCTGTTTATTTAAGGAATAATCAACAGTATCATAATAATCACCAGGCGCAAAAGCAAATCTTTTTTTAAACGACTTCTGTAAGAAAAGGAGTTATCAATTCGACTGTTTCTTTTTTTATGTATGTTACTTCATAACTTTTGATTAGGTGAACCGATTTTGATTATTTTTTTTATTTGAAAGGTAGTGCTTCCCATGTGGGAATCAATTTTTTTTTGTTGTTCTATTTTTGACAATGGTATCTATGAGAAAATCACATAAGTATTAAATTTGTATTGTTACGTGTGCGACAAAATGACGAATAACTCAATATTACGCCAACCGATTTTGTTGATTCTTTTCTTATTTGAAAGGATACAATTCAAGGATAGTTTGATGAAAGTTTGGTTAGGTTCCGATTATAAAATCCGGTCAAAATTGAGAAAATTTGTTTTTATTTTGGTAAATTTTAATTATACTGGAATAGTTACAAGGGAAAACTTTGTTAAAATTATTGTCAAAAGTAAGATTTCACATCGTTGCATTTCTTTTCAACCAAGCTCAAAAAAGATGTTTTCATTTTCAACCGACTTCAAAAAAGGGAGAGAGGATTTTTTATGTATTTTCTTGTCAATATACCAAAATGTTAGTTTCCACAAAAATAATACCTAATTTAGTCAAGTTTTACGTATCACAATAGATGCCACTCGTTAACAACCACTACCACCACATTTTGAATCTTAACTACGTTGTTTAATAAGTTCTTTAACCTACAGTTTGTAAACTTTTGGAGGCGCCTTATTAGCCTGATAAAGTACCTTTCTTTTAAATTATGTTAACAACATATTTTCTAGCTTAAGTTATGTTTGTTATCTTACTTATTTATTAATAAAGAATTTTAAAAACAAAACAAAAACTACCACCACAACCAACACTCGTTTAAGAAGTATCCTTTTAAGGTTACTTATCACTTAAAATCGTAAAAAGAATTAATTTCGAACAAAAAAAAAACCAAACCGAAAAACAACGAACTAAAAAGTAAAAGATAATTTTATATAAAATAAAACTTATTTTGATTTTGTTAAACCAAAATAATAAACAAAGATTTTATAGCTTTAGCTTTTCGCGCTCAATATGTATATATGTAATTCTTTGGTAACAGTTTTTATCTTATTCCTGCAATCTTTGAAAACTACATCTGCTGCTTTTTGCATCAACTCATTAGACACAACCTCGAGTTGATTTTCGAGCATAAGTTCGCATGTTACTAAATTACAATATTTTTTAGTATGAAAAATTACAATATTTACATCCCATTATGGGTACAAATGAATTGGCGAAAGTTTTTCCGAGGTCACAATATGCCCCAAAAAAAGGGAACATCTAGCCCCAAAAACACGTGTTGAAAAAAAATATTAAATATAAATAAGATTAGGAAACATAAATAATTTACAACTAGTGTTCTGAAATAGTAGATAATATATGTAAAAAAAACACTAACATACTCGAGGCTAATCGTTAATTTTTGTGAGACAGACCAAAAATATCAAATGCGAAAATATATACAATCGTGCACCAACGACACCCGTGTGCTATTCCATTGGTTTCGGGTACCACTGGATTGTTCAATATGATGGACATGGGTGCGCTATCACATTGCATTTCACTATATGTTTACTAAATATTCCTATCACTTTTCCTCGCGAAATTATTTTCATCGGAACAACTTACCTCGGTAACTTTTAGCCCCGCTCTCCCCTACTTTTATACGAAAAATATTACAGTATACTTAGTTTACTTTTTGCATATTTGAGTATAATCTAATTCTTAATTTTGCTCTATAGGTGAGAAAATTTAAATCGAAACTTCAGCTTTTCTGTAAGTTTTTATTTTTTACTTTAGTTAATCATCCCTTTTATATGTACATAAATTGTAATAACAATCATAAATGTTTTTAAGTTAGTAACAAGCTATTTTGTCATTATTTTTGATAGATAAATTATGTAAGTAATGTTAAACACTCAATAAGTCCTAAATTGTTACTCAAAGTGATCAATTTAATATATTTTTATATATCAAAATTTTACTGTACAAGTACAATATTAAAAAAATAACATTTAAATAACGTCACATGGGTTACTTTTAACTGTCGCTCAAACTAAACGTATGTGCCAACATGAATTTCAGATCAATCCGTTACGTTATACTCGGTTTATAATTTAGTTGCAAAATTCAATATTTTATATGTAACCAAGTTAGTAACTAACACTAATGAAATCAATAAAACAACCTTTTTTCTAAATCTTTAATGTTTATAAAACGATTGATTTCATAAAAAAATATTTTTTCAATAACTACTTGTTAGTATTATTATTTTATATTTGTTTGTTTTTTAATTAAAATAATAATCATATTATTTTGGGATTGTTCGTTTGTCTAAAAGGAAAATCCTAGTTGAGGGCGGCGGCGCGGTGGCACAAGCGTTTATAATTGTAAACGCGGTTGTGGGTTTGGTTACCACTTGGAAATTATTTAATATTTTCATTTCCTCTCTCTGGTAACAAGATGAAGCGCGGCGCTGAGTTCCGCCACCAGACATACAATGTCTTGATTTTTTTTCGGGAAACCCTTCCTACTGTCTACCTTGCCATAGTATGTTACATATTTCAATCATTAGTACGTATATATCATAATTAAAAATAGTCACTCATCAGACATACCAATCCATTTTCCATCCACACTACTTACTTATAATGATAGTATTCTGTTATTTATCTAATTAATAGATGTTAGATTTCATACAATCACTTTCTCTTCTTTTTTCTCGTTCTTTTTGTATTATTTTATCATCTCATTTCCCTAATTATTTAGAGATACATTGGGTTGTGCAATACATTTTGTCTTACATGTTAATATTTTCAATGAATAGTTTGTTTCTCTTTTTTGCGTTAATCTCTCTTTGAACGTTATCATTTTTTTAAATGACCTCAAAATCGATACAGACGTTGGTCACCAAAATTGCCAGTACTATGATAATTTACAGTCAGGACTTTTTTTAAAAAACTTTGACATTAAAATATTTCTGGCCAAGTAAAAGTCAAACTTCTACTACAGGAATTCTGGCACGAAACACAAATAGCCCAAAAGTTAATTAATGCGTGAACACGCACTCCATAAATTCCACAATCACAAACTTTCATCGTTTGCCAGGTTCATGTTATTGACAGTGACATATTATTAGTTTAAATTATAACATTAATTACAAACTGTACATTTTAGTTAATTACTAGGGATGTTTGCAGTTAATTTGATATTTGAGATTTATTAGTTCATATATTATAATAGAATAATTCACAAGATGATAATGATGCCAGTATTTCGTAATTTAATTGTAAGAACAATACTAAAATATTAAAATGTCTTAAATGTAACGTTTTGATATATGTAATAAAATAATATAGAATATTAGGTCCTGATAGCCGTTTTTGCTAATTGTACCTAATGTGAAACTAAACACGGCGAAAGCGAGTTAATTAAGCTCGTGGGTATATACGAGTATGTATTTATAATTTAATGTTGTCTTTGGTTTATATAGAGTTAGCCTAGCGTTGTATTGATTGTTTAATAGCCAAATTTCCAGTGGCGTAGCTAGGGTATTTGCTGCCCGGTGCGGCTTAGGGGACTTGATGCCCCTTTCCTGATGATGAGTTCTAAAAAAAAAAAAAAACAAATTGACCGTCGACTTTGATGCCCCCTTTCCTTTTGATGCCCGGTGCGGCTTAGAGGACTTGATGCCCTTTAAAATGGTCTAAGGTGTAAAAAAACAAAGAAAAACAAACTAATCGTCAACTTTGATGCCCCTTTTCTTTTGATGCCCGGTGCGACCGCACCGCTCGCACCCCCTAGCTACGCCACTGCAAATTTCCTTCATTTTCGGTTTAAAATGTGTCCATGGACGTATCTGGAGATCGAAGGGGGACCTGGACTTTAGTTTTGAACAGATATGTTTGTGTTAACGTTGGTTTTGCAATTTTCCGGGGCAAATTTATTGTTAGTAAATATTTCTGGGATGGGTCCATTCCTACGCCCATGAATGTGTGTATAACAAATAATATATATAATAATTCTTTTAATATTCATCAAATAATCCTATATCTTTTATACATTTATTTTTATATTTTTTTACACAGGTAATAAAGTTTCAATATCGGATCCGCAAAACTTGGTCGACGCTGTAAAAGAAGCACTTAAAGATAAGAAAAACATACCGAGCGGTGTCCCCGAGAGTGAAGACGACGTGAAGGAATCTAAACGCAGCAAGGGATAGATTTTATGTTGTATGTTAGTAAATGAGCTCTAACAATTGTATGGAAAAGTAAGAAATTTGATCTTTTTTCTTTTGAAAATGAGAATTATTATTGTAAAATTAATGCATTGTGTGATTGGTGTTGCCATATTCGCTTCATTATAATCGCTACAGTAACTGAATTATAGAGCAATAATATATTTTACTAGCGGACGCGCGCAGCTTCGCTTGCGTATTTAGCGGTGAATTCTAATAACCCATGAAACATGTGTTCAATGAAATATTTTTAAAGTCTAAATTTCAAATTTTATAAAAATCGGTGGCGATTTAAAGATTTTTCCATACAAACTTTCAACCCCTTATTTGCACCCTTAGGGGTAGAATTCTAGAAAACGATGAAACACGTGTTCAATTAAATACTTTTAAAAATCTAAATTTCAAATTTTATAAAAATCGGTACCGATTTAAATTTTTTTCCATACAAACTTTAAACCCCTATTTCACCTCTTTAGGGTTAAAATTTTTCAAAATCCCTTCTTAGTGGATGTCCAGATAACGAAAGAAAACATCTGTCCAAATTTCATGTTTCTACCATGAGCGGTTACGGCTGTGCGTGCGTCTTACCTCAGTCAGTGAGGACAAGTCCTTTTATATATATAGATAATCTGTTAGAGCTCCATATCTAATAAAGGGAACTAGACTAAACGATTTATGGCGGCTTTGCGATAACGTTCGGTTTTACATAGCACATGTAGTTAAAATATTCCAATTTTAGGTTAATTTCTTCATAATGAAAGGGAAATCGAATATGTATGGGATACGCATAAAATATTATAATTATTTTATATACAATACTGTGATATGATTTCAAATAATTTTCGCACATTCATTTGTTTTACGTCAATCGATAAGAGTCGATTTTTAAATAAAGCCTACAAAAATCGATTGTATTGTGTGATCTTAGAATGTGCTCAAACCATATTGAAATAAAACATTACACTGTTACGTTATTTTTTTGTTAAATGATGTTACTTTAGTAAAAATATCTTTTTCCCAAAGCATTAACCTAGCTGTATATAGCCGTTGACTAGTTTGTAGAATGGTAATAAAAAAATACTTAAAATAGCTGTTTCATTTTGTACTATCCTATTTGAGTTCAGAGATAGTAATTTCACACACATACATTCAGATCTTACATCAAAGTGAGTTAAAACAGACCATTTTTATTTTTTTTTATTCCGCTCAAAGCATGATTGGTAGACATTGAGAGATTGGAGACAATCTGGAAACTTGATACAGAAGACACTCCGTTCTACATTAAGACACTTCCGTTCCCCACTTTCCACAGAATTCTAGAGGCACTGCGTATTGAGAGGCGGAACTCAACTCTGCGCTTTGCTTTACTAGAGCGACCAAATTTATTTTTAATACTAAATATAGTTTTTTTTTTAAATATGTAGAAGCCAAAATTGCCAAAGATCTTATTACGAAAAATATGTCAGCTTTACTAATGAATAGAAATGTACAACAAATAATGTGAGGTAAAACAACCATTTCTATGCTAGGATGAGGAAGTTAATTAATTCGACGTACTACATCATCATCAATCAAAATGTTTTGGACTTAATAATTGGCTTACCCTATATTCATTAAATAGATTGATCAATCTTGTATTCAAATATTACTATAGTTTATACATTTCAGTAAAATAGTTTATCCATTTACACTAATGAAGATTATATTAATAATCGATGAAGAAACAGGCCTTCGTTTGACTGTACCTATACGCGATGGTTGTGGGTTTGATTCCCACTTTGGAAGAATATAATATTTTCTTTGTCTCGCTCTAAGACTAGACACAGCGTAACGTTCCGCCACAACCTATAGAGTCTCGAAGATTTAGTGGAAAGTGGAAAACGGAGTGTTTTCACTAAGTTCCTTATTTTTATATTGACTCTAAACGTAGGAAAAAGGCAAGACATTGTGTAAAATCAGCTTTCATGTCGACCATTCAGAATGCAATGTCTCTATTCCGAGCGGAAATTGAAGGAAATTGAATAGGTTGAATCACAAGACAGCGAAGACGTGGAAATATAAACGTAAATAAATATTTTACTTCCTCGAGTGGGGATCGAACTCACAACCGTCGCGTTACAATCACACCCTTTTGCCACTGCGCCCCGACAGCCTCTCACATTGTAGACGTGATATATAGAGATAACTAACTGAGTAGCAATTTCTAAGCTGCATTTTGTTAAGAAAAGCGAAAAGTGCCTCATGTTTTATAACGAAATTCAGTCGAGTGAAATTTTAGTTCACAACTACAAGCAGTCAAGCGTCAGAGATAATACGAATTAATCATTTTTTTAAAATATAAAGTGCATTGATAAAATATTTTGTTGTTTTTTTATTTTTTTTTCCCACATTTTCTGTATTTTTGGGGATAAGTGGGCTATAACTCAGTTCGTTACCTTTCGCTCAAGTCGAAATATGTATAAGATGCTGGATTAAAATAATATATATATATTTTTAGCTTTACATTGCATCTACAGCAGGGTAGAGAGGGAACCGAGTGTTAAGACAATTCCCCCTTACCGCCGCACATTTTAGATATTGCGTGTGACTGAACTCAACGACGCGCATTGTCTTGTTATCAGAGCGAAGAAATGAAAATAATAATTCAATCCCTCGAATGGGTATCGAATCCACAACCGTCGCGTATGCAGTCAGACACCATACCGCTGTACCACAACGCCCGCAAACAAACAAGAACCTACAACCACCTCTCATAATTACCATAAGAAACGACGACGACTAAAATAAAGCACAGCTTATTTTCCATACTGTTCGCAATACTAACCACAATCGTTAAGAGACTATCGCCACTCTGCGCTAATTAAAACTGTTAATTAGTCATCTTGTTTATTCAACCAAGATTGCAAGCTGTTCCTATTAACGCTATGCTGGTTTTCATTCACTTTAATGAAATTGAAAGGTTTTCCTTTAGTCGTTATAATTAAATAGACCTGTGAAGAGGAAAGGAACACCGATAAAAGACTTGGTGCTTTGTATAAGTGTAGGTAGTAAGTGTTTTTAATCTTCACTTTCTTTTATATGGGTGTTTAATATATTTCTCAGTGGATTATTTATATTTAAAAAATATTATAGTTTCCGTTTGTTATAGTTTTTATTTTTTTTTATATTTCCGAACCTAAAGGTTTAAACCTCATGCAGCAGTCAATATACCAAAAGAGTTCGTATTTTTTGATAGCAAAAAATTCCATTACTGAAATACGTACGGCAGTTAACGAATAAAAGTATCGACAGGTGTGGAAAGCGTCGTTCCAAACGAATATGAACCATTGTAGATAAAACACAATTTGCGCCCTCATGGCGATGTTTGAGAATGGCTGTATAACGTGATGATAGTAGATTCAAATTTTACAAAAATATTTCTATTTAATCGGCACAAAAGTTATATACAATTTTTATTTGTGATTTTCTTTTAACTTTTAACATTTTCGTATAACATAATATACGAATTATATATCTTATAAAAACTACTACTTATTTTTAATTCTTAGTTAATACTAAAGTTATTAGAGGCCGTCCTGGCGCAATGGCGTCTGACAGTAAACGACGATTGTGCGTTCTATTCTCAGTCTGGGGACTGAGTTATTTTTATTTTTCCGCTCTGTTAACGAAAATGGAAAACAGAACATTAGTTTTCCTCTGCCTACCCTGTTGTATGCGACATATAGCGTGCAGCTAGAAAAATAATAAAAATATTACTTTCGATGCGGTCAAATCCAAGTCAATATTTCAAATTTGATTTCCTTCAATAAAGGTATTCATGCTACCGCTACCTACAGGGTGGTGTGGCTTGAAGGAACGTGTAATGAAGTCAGCTTAAAAGTTTTAAAACCAATATCCATTGCAACTGTACGAGCTCTGTATTTGAAAAGCTTTTAGTTGGTAATATGTAGCTACTGCTATAGTTACTAGTTTGTCTGATGAAATTTTTGTTTGTATAGGGTGAAAATTTTGTTTTATCATCATTTATACCTTAATACTATATATATGTTTTATATCATTTATACCTTAATACTATATATATTCCTGACTTCCAAAATTGAACTATTATTTGGACTTTAATATAAAATTACAACAAGTATTTTAGTTTAATATTAATTTCGTAGTTACAGGTCTAAGAAAAAAAACATACGGTATATTTTTTTATTATATTGATGATTTAATTGTGAGTTGGTTAACATCAGTTTTACGCTGTGTCTCGCAAACAGCAGTATAGGCAGTGGGAACCTAGTGTTAAGACACTCCGTTCCTCACTTTCTGCCGAATTCTGGAGGCATTGCGTGTGGCAGAACTGAACACCAGAGCGAAGAAATGGAAATTTAAACGTAAATAAATATTTCACTTCCTCGAGTGGGGATCGAACTCGAACAACTGTTTTATAGAATTATTTTCTTTGAAGTTAAATAAAATGAGCTTTATAAAAGGATGTAGAGTTTCGTTATCTAACTTTAGTGTATGAGATGAGCGTAAAATGCAATTGAGAGGTGTTATCTAAGTTCTTCTCAGTTTCTAATTTAGATTTTAACTCTAATTTATATTTTATTACTTCAATAGTTTAATCAGTTTTCTAACAGAACTCATTATGACTATATGTAAAATTTTAAAAAATAAACATTTTTTAGAAATATGAAATAATTTATTGCCTCTACTGGAGATCGAACCCACAACTATCCGGCCTACAGTTGGAGGAAAGTCTCTTCCACTGCGTCATGATTGCCTTATGAATATCAATAAGTAAGTAAGAACCTTTCGTCCGTCACCTCAGATTGCGTGGGTTCACAGAAAATAAGGAAAATTGGTTCGAAGTACCCCAAGGTATGAATAGTAAATTTGAAAATTACACTTTTTATTGGATGTTGACCTTTTGTGAACCTTCGGTGTAATATCGTTTTCATATTCTTCATGAAAATATTGTTCAAGTTAGATAAACAGAGAAATATTTGTTATTAAAGCTAGGTGGCACAGTGGGACAGTGTCTGGTTTAAAAAGATGATTGTTGTGGGTTCGATTCCCATTTGGGAATTATAATTATATTTTTTACTTTCATTTCCTTGCTCTGGTAAGACTAAACGTGACATTCATTTTCAATTTACAATTTCTTAAATTCAGGAGGAACGAGATAAGTTTTGACACTAAGTTCAAACTTTTATTTAGAAAAAAAAAACGTTAGAAACATTTAGTATACCTAGTTGCTTTTTTAAATTACAGTAAATATATTAATTTCAAATGGAATTTTTAATTTTTGTAACAAGGATGAATTTTAGATGTTAAAATACGAATTTGAAGTAAAAAAATACGAATTTTTGAAGTTTGAAAAAAGTTGAGGCTTAAAACAACGAATTGAACGAAAATGATGAATTTATAATAAAAATATGTAAGTAGAAGAAAAATATGAATTTAAAGTGTAAAATTGCGACTTTATTTATTTATTTTTTTATTTTTACTAAAATGTTAAAAGTGGTAAATGTTTTAGTTTTATTTGAGTTATATTACGTCAGAAGTTGTTTCTAAAGAGTAACAAATGTGCAACAATTTTATATTCTAAAGTTGTTGTAAAGTACTGTACTTTGTCTAGGACTTAGACTCCATCAAGTGAGGAAATTTTTACTACTATTCATTTATAGCTTAGAAAAATTTTTGGTAAAGTGGTGGTTGGTTCAAATACCAGTGGAGGGAAAAAATATATTTCGCCATTGCTCACTTCCTTCATAATTTTATTATTTAACAGAAAAACTGAAGACAAAATAAAGTTGAGGAAAAAATAATAGGTATTGTTAGAAGCGAATTTTGTATTAAAAAATGTAAAATCCTTCTGATCGTGATAGTTGGTCGTTTATCTTCATTTACTTCAAGTAAAAGACAGAAAGAAGGGATGGTTAGTTGTAGTAAAAATTAATTAAAAGTTTGAACATAAATTCTCCGTTACAAAATATCTTTTGTAAATAACTATTTAGGTCGTCATGGTGAATGTGACGATTGCATGTTCAATTCCCACTCGGGGTTATAAACTGTATTCATTTCCTGGATAATGCTAACTTAGTACTTAACTTCCAGAAATCTTAATCTCCTGTTTTTTTCTTATATTAGTATAGATATGTATATGACAAAAAAATGTACTTGAATTTTAAGCCATTGCCTGCATCGGAATCATCTGCACCTCGATTATGGCGTTATGTTACTTATTTATTAAAATATTTTTTTCGCAGGTACAGTTTGAAAACAATAATAAATACTAAATTCATAGAAACAATATTAAATTCAAATACTTTCCATAAATTTATATACTGGTCACCAATATACGAAAGATAGAGGAGGATAATCATAAGTCGTTTTCGAATCGTTGTGAAATCGGCTTACGACGACGAGGTATCACCATATCACCCAAGTTAAGCCAATCTGCTGTCGATGGTTGTACGCGGAGCTTTTGGGTTTCGCTGTTGCGATATTTTATACAGAATTTGGTGACATATAAATGTGGTCGATGTATATTCTTAGGAATATATCAATAAAAACATATTATATTTTTTAAAAATTACTTTATCTATTTCAAACCTAAGTGCTAGGCGGTGAATCTTAAACCCTAACTTGGTCTACCAAGACTAAAGGACAGAAGAATATTTTAAATAACAATATTTCCTTGATCAGAAGATCAGAAATCAAATTCATAACCATCGTTAATACAATTATTATGATACCATACAAGATATTTTTAGCTGGGCAATGAATAGGTATGTCATTGCGTTGCTAACCTGCCTTTTTTTATTAATTATTAATTAATAAGTAAAGCTAACATTTTCGTATAATTCATTATTAATTTGAATATAATTTTAAAACAAACGAGTCCATAGTTATTGTATAAAATTATTAATATTTATAATTTATATGAAAATTTTAATGTTATGTTTTGCAAGCAGTTTTTATTAAATAGGTGTCATAACAAATAACTACCAACTATGAAATCTATCTTTAATTACACCTGAGTTAACTAACTTTAATAAACCGACCCCAACAAAAGTTCACAGCTCTCCTGAATCCTAAATTTATTTTCCCTTCCAATTCAAAATTGCGAACAAATTATACGTTATCAACTTTGTTTTATTATCCCAAATACTTTGTATTTAAAATATTCTGTGAAAAGGATCGCTGTGAAGGGTTGCTGTTGAATTTTGTTTGTAGAATATTTTAAATAGAAACTAAAATTTGATTTTATTTATTTTTACCCTCACACATATATATTTTTCGGGGCTACTAGAGAGAAAGAAAGCCTAGTGATCTGGAACTTCATTATTAAGTATTTTGTAAAGTATCTCAAGAGCGGGATGCCAGTTTAAACTCTTTATCAAATATGTATCAATCTATTATTAATACTCACATATAACAAGAACGAAAAAATATTGTAATGCTTCAATTTAATTCAGTTCACTCCAGTTTTGAATTATACTATTTTATTTATTCTAATGAAAAGAAATAATTATATTTTATTACAAAAGAAAACAGCTTGTTTTTAAATGACAAGTCTACAATAAAACTTTTGTATAATTTTTATTTGATAAACATTATTACCTGTAAATTTTAATGTATGTAAATTAAATTCACATATAAAATTAGCAATCCACGTGGTATCAAAAGGCTGAAATTGATTCAGCGGAAAACAAGTGTTGCGTAAAATTAGAAAATTACACGTCCCTACCAGAATAATTATCACCCAAAAATTATAATTTAATACCCAAATTGAGATTTTATATGAAATATATTACCTATTATTTTATGTAAAAGGTATTATAATGAGGTTGTTTAATATTTTCCTTATATTAATTTAGGATTTAATTAGTAAGTTGGTTCTTGTTACTGATACGTATTTATTATGCGACGTAATTCACAGCTGAAGCTTTTTTTAGTAGAAAATAATAAATATTTAAAAGGAAAATGTTTCATTCCTCTGAGTGGGAATCGAACCTGAGGGTTCGCGTGCGTTTACAGTTACACCTTTGTGCCACCGGGCACATAATAATAATTTTCACAACAAATTGGATTTCAAGTCTTGAAATTGACGTTCTCGTGGACTAGTGTCAACTACGTTAATACTGTCTGGCTACGAAATACGACGACTAAAGTTAGCTACGAGTGACTTAGGGAATATTTAAATATAAATATTCGAAGACTAGTAGTAATATTGGTTTCCGTACCTCAAAAGTATCGTCTGTCAAGTCTGTCGAGGTATCAAGCTGAAATTATTCTGGCACACACAAAATCAAGCTGCTAAGCCATCAGAGTCAAAACATACGAGCATTTTTCGCATCGTTTTTGCTGCATTTTGAATAAAATTCGCCAATACATAGATATTTATCATGGACCTACAGTTATGAAATTTGTGACGAAATGAGAACTGATCTATCCAATATCATTCCAAACACTGAAATTTGATAGGTATTTTGTGGAAAAAAATAATGTCAAACTGATATTTCTAGTTCGTTTTATACAAAATGACTGCATAAGCCCACAAACTTAAGTTTGTCTATTTTTATAAGTTTTCTCAATTCTGAAATTGGTACGGAACCCTCGGTGGCCGAGTCCGACTCTTACGTGACCGGCTGCTTTATCTATTTTAAGCATATTAATATATTTTTTGAGAAACTTAATTTAGAATAGAATTTATCTTAAAAAATTTACATACCTTTGTTCTACTGTTGTGTTAAGCTTTAAATTTAAAGTAAAATATATGTATGTACGTTAGTTTTTCACAGGAAAATTTGAATTTTGTTCAAAAATTTTAAATTTAAATTGCCTGTGAAAGGCGAAAGCCAATACGCTTTGACTTCGCTCACATAGAGGCGATACACAATGAATAAGCTTGCAAAGTATTGTTACGAGTTTCTTTTGCCTTTTTGTTAGCTTTTAACCCGACGGCTATCCGGCTAACAGATGGTTGCATTTTAAAGAATTATTTTCGTTATAATATATACTGTTTGAAGTGAAGTGTATTACTAAATAAAATAAAAAGAAAATTTTCATAGCAAAATTAATTGTTTTTGTTGTTAACTTAAAAAGATGATAAATAGGGCCGTCGTGGCGCACAAGCGTGTGACTGTAAACGCTGCGATTGTAGGTTCGATTCCCACTCGGGGTGACATATTAAATATTTTCATTTCCTCGCTCCGGTAACGAGGGAAAGCGCGGCGTTGAGTTCCGCCACTTAACTTGCATTGCCTTGATGATTCAACTTCCGTTGATTGATGAGAGGGGAACGTAAGTGCGATGTCCCATTTAAAAATGGGAATGGAGTGTCTTAACACTAGGTTCCTTCTACACTACTATATGCGGAAAACATTATGTAATATATTTTTTAATGAACTGTTTATCTATTTATGAGTTATTTGTAATATGGAATAATATAAATATGTTTTAAATTTTTATGTACCTATATGTAGAATATCCAGCAAAAGCTGACGCGCGGTATTAGGGACGATAGTAAAGACAGGATTTATATGATACGATAAGAAGGCTTATATGTAGTTTGTTTTACTTTTGCGACAAGAGTTTATACCCATAAAGGTAGTGAGTTTTAGTTGTTAGGTTCCTTAGATAAAAGTTACGAATGTAAGCATATATTTTTATTGATATATTATGTGGATACATCATTTCTTACAGACTTCAT
Organism: Heliconius numata; assembly: GCA_016802625.1. NCBI lineage: Eukaryota > Metazoa > Arthropoda > Insecta > Lepidoptera > Nymphalidae > Heliconius > Heliconius numata. Next base: position 4,226,998 of record JAEBDU010013289.1, on the reverse strand, counting down.
TTCAATATAAGTGCCAATACCAAATAATTTATTATATATAAAACTAGAAGTAGAAAAACCTTTTAAATATAAAATTTTACAACTAAACTGTAATAAAAGTAAGTTCGTGAGTTACACGTGATAAAATCTCCACTAGACACTGTTCAAATTGCTCTGTCAACGCTATTAAATTGGTGAAGTTCGTGCTGCACTTCCTCGCCGAGCTTCGATTTAATCTACTATTTATTGATAAAGTTTTATTGTTACACTGTGACCGGATATGGGAATCCTCTATGAGAATTTGCTCTACTGAAATTAAATTACTTTAAGAACTTTTAACTACCTATGCTGTCTGTATGGTGCAAGCGTAGCATGTGACTGTGGACGCGGCGGTTTAAGATTCAATTCTCACTCAGGGTAACGAAATATTTCTATTTCCTGGCTATAGCCACAGGACGAAGAACGGCGTTGAGTTCTACTAATCAACACGCAATGTCTTGAAAAAAAAGTGGAAAATGGAGAACGAAGTAACACTAGGTTTCCTCTGTCTACCTCGCTATATGGTGGACACAATGAGAAGCTAAAAAACAAAAATTGTATAAAATTAATCTAATAACGTAAAGCTTTTCAAATACTAGTAATAAATTCTAATAATGATAATGGGAAAAATTTAAAATTTCCAAAGCATAAAAATAATTATAAAACATCGATCTAGATATGATTGTTAATTTGAAAGCACGTCTTTCAAGTATTATGAATATATATTAATTGCTATTTACATTCTTGTAAAAAAAATCTGAGCAGTTAAAATTAAGTTCTACAATTACTAATCTTCAAAGTAAACGAATATTGATTTAATCAAAATCGTTACAGCCATGTAACAGTTTGTATTCTTCAAGCTCATATTGAGACACGCTGTTCTCGTAAACTTAAAGCACTCTTTATACGACGCCATTAAAAACAAACTTATCTCTTAACGCGAATACCTCAATTACCATTACATAAGTTGGGTACAATTTCCAAGCAATAAAACTAAGAGCCTACCTTCTCATTTTGTTCAAAAGTAAACCGTAGGACGTTAAGAACGCTTTTTTGCGTCACCCTAATTTATTTTTTAGGCAAATTGTATGAGCAAATACTAAAAGTGAGCTGAAATGTATTAAGGTTAATAGTAGTTTGTTTTAGGGGAGCTTGTTTTTTTCATAAGTTATGTTTATTTTGTATGGGAGCTTACTTGTTTGTTTTTAATTAAATGATGCGGTCTTCGTGGTGTTGTGGAAAGACGATCAACTATTAAAGAAATGGTTTTGAGTTCGATACATACTCAAGTGAATGATTTTATATTAAAATTATATTGATTTTCTCGCTGTGTCGCATAATGGAGTTAAGTTCCAACACACAAAAATTGAAAATTGGGCGGAAAATGGGGAACAGAGTATCTTAACACTAAGTTCTCATCGGTCTATCCCGTTATACTAAAAAAGTGTGTGTTTTTTTAATTAAACAATACAGATTGATGGATGAATCTATTAACTATGAGTACTTACTATTTGTATATATTATCTATATTCATATGGTTTCTTATTACGGTTTAATTGTTCTTCATAGTATTTCAGAGCGAGCGTAAATAGGACATGTTGTGGGTTCGATTTTCACTAAAAGAAATAAAATATTTAACATTTTCATTCGCAATTGAGTCCCGCCACTCAACACGCAATGTCTTAAGACTAGGCTCTAGCGTGAAGCTGAACAAAATAAATATATATAACAGTTAACTAATTGTAAACTAAGAACGTACGAGCAAAAGATGAGTTTTCGCATACTAACGATCAGTTAACGAAGTATATGTAACGCGGCTGACGGGGACACGCCTACCGTTTTATCTCACGTACCCATAGTAAATACGACGGCTCGTATATTCCGTGTATGTGTTTTCGCGTTAAGTTTAAAGTTAAGCAATGGATCTTGAAATGAATGAGAATTTTCAATATTAACATGTATTTTTGTGAATTAAGGCATTTTTTGCCTAAAAAGAGTCTGCCACTCTGTACGCATTGTACAGAGTGGGCTAAAGCTTTTTTCTTTTTGGAGAGCTTTATAGGTTAATTTTTGTGCTTAGTAATAGAAGTTAGTTATTTCTTAATTAATATTTAAAGTTTAGTAATTTTTTTATTATAGTTTTTTGTTGGTTTAATTTTTTTTTTTATATTTATTATAGTGAACTCTGTTATGACGTAGGCATTACTTGTTACTATTGTTTATACAGTAACTATAAACTTGTGTACTACAAAACCTAAAATAGATTCGTTGGTTTTCAAAATATATTTCCAAATATGAAAAACGTGACAGAACACGTTTGTTAAACCACAACCACTATTTTAAATTTCCAATTACTCCAGCGACGTAAAAGGCATAAAAATTGAAATCGAAATGTACGTGTCTTCCAACTCGATAATGGAATGGAACCACGGCACGAATCCTTTCAGTTTTTGTTTGAGCATCGCCAATACAATTGTGGTGTTATTCCACCTCGTTTACACGTTGCCTTTTGACGAATAAACTTTGGTTTGGATTATTTTTGATATAAGTTTCTGAATGTATAAGTTATAAGATAATTTAAATTATATCTTTGTAATTTAGTGTAGACATTTAATTACTTAATATTTAATATTTACAAACTTTAAGTTCAAATTTATTTCTGTTCAAACTAAAAATAAACAAACTGATGACCATTTAAAAGAAAATTGTATTTGCATATTTAAAACTTGTATATGTTACTTATTTATCTTTATTAAAATCATACAAACTGAAACAAATTATTATTATATAATATTCATAATATGTATTTGAAATATAATAATAATAAACGTTCATTTCCGTTGTTCATTTAGTTATTGTTTCACTTGTACTAGTTTGTATTGTCTGAGAGTCAAAGCTAGTTGCAGAGTTGTCTTAATTTTGCAAATAGACTAATCTACTTTGTTGCAATTCTAGTAACTAACGTTTAACAAAGACATTTCTCTTATTGTCTGTACTAAAATCAAATCTATTAGTGTAATTATGTCTATACTAACATTAAAGTTGAATAGTAAGTTTGTTTGAACTAATTTCAATAATTAATGGTTGGAATTTCAATATTATTTTTATGTTGGATAGTCCATCCCTCAAAAAAAGACTAAATAGAACTCTTAGTCATTTCCTTTTCATTATGTCAGCGAAGGTGCCGATAAAAGCCAGAGTAAGCAGAATGATATTACTTCTATAATTGTAGCGAAACGAGTTCTCCCGGAGAACGGAGTATGTTGACACTCTGTCTACAAAAAGGCAGAAAAAAGACAATTATTATTAGGTAACGATTTTAATTTTTTCCTAGTCATTTTAGCTTTTTTTACTTGAGTAGGCTTTTAGGCTATAATAAGATGGCTGATTAAAAGTATTTGCGAGCACCCTGTCATCTCGTGATTAAACCATTTATTAGACTTATACAGGCTTTTGACGACATACCCTCCGAAGCGTGGAGAGTGTTGATAGCCTTTTCAAGACCTAAAAAAGTGTTATATTATTTAAAAAATAATTAGGTTCTCTATGAATTAATCAAATTATTACGATCATATTTTAACGTCACGCTCGAAATATGAAAGTTTGATAATTTTATGCAACTTAGAATCGTAAGTCCAATTTCTTAATAGAAAATGTACGTCTACCTATAGCAATGAGGCCATAGTGGCGCAATGATACTATGCCTGGATGTAGGTTCGACACCTATTTAGGGGAATTAATTATTTTCATCTCCCCGCTAATTAGTAAGTTAAAGCGAGGCGTTGAGTTCCGCCATTTAACACGCAATGTCTCAAAATATAGTGTTCCTCAGAAATTCTAAAATATATAATTATTTACGACTCGCATGTTATTTGAGTAGCTATACGAGTAGCTGACCGAGGGAGAACTATAAATATAAATCATACTTACTTTGTATAAGGATCTATTTTATTGCAGTATATTTTTTCCTTGTATAATATAAAAACTTTTTATGGTATGATTTACATTAGCAATATAATCTTTTATATGACATCTAGTATTCATTTGGTTAACTGGGTCACACATCTATAATAGTATTATGGGAAGTTCTTTTGTTAGGATATTTTTTATCCCGACAATAGTAGAGGAAACTTTTCATTAACACTAGGTTAATACGATCCCGAATTTCTGGCGAATTTTTCAGGTATTGCGTGTTCAATAGTGGATCTCTACATCAGAGTGACGAAAATGCAAATATAAAATATTTTTTAAAATGGACATCGAACCCACAACCGGTCTCGTTGACAGCCCCCCCCCCCCTACCACCACCACCACCACCACGACCACGGCTGGCCTCTATATATATAATAACAACAATATGGAGTGTAATAAATTCCGGGTCGGAAAACTGTAATTGTTTGATCAACAACCCTTTAGCGAAGTTACTTCAACCCTTGTTTAAGTTACCCGTGAGTGACAGACGGTTACGAGGTTTCCATGTTCTCACCCTCGCTCTGATGACTTTTATATGACATTTTTAAAGGTAAATTAAATTTTCAAATCTTTTTTTATAATTAATTTCAGCTATATTTGGGTAAATAGAAAGCATAAGTCACTATGCCAATGAATTATGTTTGATTTTTTAATAAATAAAAAGAATGATTTACAATACCTTTTTTACAGATTTTTTATTGTCAAATTAGATTCCGTTCATATTTTTAATTTTGTATGTTCTTGATTAAAGTAAAATAAAGACCATTAATAGCTAACAGAAATATGAACAGATATAAGTTTGGTGAGATAATTTAGATCATAGATTGGATGGAAAAAGACCTCCAAAATATCACTTTATAATAAAGTTTACTGTTTTAAAGTTTACCTATAAAATTACAACATTTTTAAATTTTTGTAAGAAACTTGAAACATATTTTCTCAAAATTATAGCTTTTAGAGTTTAAAAGTGTTTCTTAAGTTTTGTGAAAAATCGAAACTAACGTGTATTTTACCAAAATTTTCGTTTTTAAAGTAAAAGTTTCCATTCACAAGCTTTGAAAATATAAAAGGAAGTAAAAATCCAAGCTACTTCGAAACTAAATATTTTCAAGATTCAATCTGATTTGGACTTCGCGTCGCTGTCACAAAACTCCGAAGGGACCTCCCTGAATAATATGGAAGTAGATAGTAAGCGATGTTTATTACAACTTAAAACCTTTTGTTGTAAGAGTATATAGTTCGTGATATTTATTAAAGATTTGGATATTTTTTTGGGTGTCTTAAACACTTAAAACATGAACCTTAATTATTATTTATAGTGAGCCCGTCATGGCGTATGTGGGTGCGATCCCAGCTTGGCGGAATTTTATTTCATTTTAGTATATTTATTTAATTTAATTTTAGTTATGTTTTCTCAAACACGTTATCAGGAATGTTATGTTGCTTTTTTATAGCTTCTCACTGTGTCCTGCACATGGAAGGGTAGGCAGATGGAACCTGAGAACCTGGTGTTAATATGCTCCGTTCCCATTAAGACACTTCTGTTCCCTATTTTTTGAGGCATTAAGTCTTAGGCGACTCTTTACCTGAGCAAGGAAATTAAAAATATTCAACCCTCAACCGTCGCGTTTACAGTCACACCCATATACCACCATGCCAAGACGGCTTCTATCCCTATCTCTATAATGCTGTTAGAATAAAGGAAAATTTAGATATTAGTTCCGTAACTATCTAAATCGATCTTTCACCTACACTGTCCATTCATCGTGTCGCCTTTTCTTCCCAACCTAAGCTCCCGTCAGCAATTTATTAGAATTGTAAATCAGGATGGACGCCTGAATGATACTTTTTCTTATGTTGACTTTCCTTATGAGTTAGTACGCAACACGCATGTTTGATCAGCAGAAATTAATATTTGCGTGGCCTGGGGTAGCCGAGACAATAAAGTATATACATATCTATATATAGACTAATGTAATATATTACTGACATAGTGCAAGTGTGTCTAAATTATTATTAATATTAAAGTAAACGCGACACGTTGTAGGTTCGATTCCCACTCGAGGAAATGAAATTTTTAATATTTTCATTTCTTCGCTGGTGTAGAGGCCAAGCTTGGTGTTGAGTGTGCTACTCAACACGCAATTTGTAAAAATTGTCAGCGCAGAGTTTAGAATCATTAAGTATTTTAAGATGAATATGAACAACCGTATGTCGTTAGTATAGAGTAGGGGAGAGCGGGGCTAAAAGTTACCGAGGTAAGTTGTTCCGATGGAAATAATTTCGCGGGGAAAAGTGATAGGAATATTTAGTAAACATATAGTGAAATGCAATGTGATAGCGCACCCATGTCCAGCATATTGAACAATCCAGTGGCACCCGAAACCAATGGAATAGCACACGTGTGTCGCTGGTGCACGTTTGTAAATATTTTCGCATTTGATATTTTTGGTCTGCCTCACAAATTTTAACGATTAGCCTCGAGTATTTTAGTGTTTCTTTTACATATATTATCTACTATTTCGGAACACTATTTGTAGATTATTTGTGTTTTTCCTAATCTTATTTATATTAAAAATTTTTTCAACACGTGTTTTTGGGGCTAGATGTTCCCTTTTTTTGGGGCATGTTGTGACCTCGGAAAACTTTCGCTAATTCATTTGTACCCATAATGGGATGTAAATATTGTAATTTTTCATACTAAAAAGTATTGTAATTTAGTAACATGCGGACTTATGCTCGAAAATCAACTCGAGGTTATGTGTCATATGAGTTGATGCAAAAAGCAGCGGAGGTAGTTTTGAAAGATTGCAAGAATAAGATAAAAACTATTACCAAAGGATTACATATACATATTGAGCGCGAAAAGATAAAGCTATAAAATCTTTGTTTATTATTTTGGTTTAACAAAATCAAAATAAGTTTTATTTTATATAAAATTATCTATTTTTTAGTTCGTTGTTTTTCGGTTCAGTTTTTTTTTGTTCAAAATTAATTCTTTTTACTATTTTAAGTGATAAGTAACCTTAAAAAGATACTTTTTAAATGAGTGTTGGTTGTGGTGGTAGTGGTTGTTAACGAGTGGCATCTGTTGTGATATGTAAAACTTGACTCAATTAGGTATTATTTTTATGGAAACTAACATTTTGGTATATTGACAAGAAAATACATAAAAAAATATTCGGGCGAATTGGGAACCTCTCCCTTTTTTGAAGTCGGTTGAAAATGAAAACATATTTTTTGAGGTTGGTTGAAAAGAAATGCAAAGATGGGGAATCTTACTTCTGACAATAATTTTAACAAAGTTTTCCCTTGTAACTATTCCAGTATAATTAAAATTTACCAAAATAAAAACAAATTTTCTCAATTTTGACTAAATTTTATAATCGGAACCTAACCAAATTTTCATCAAACTATCCTTGAAGTGTATCCTTTTAAATAAGAAAAAAATCATTGGAATCGGTTAGCGTGATATTGAGTTATTCGTCATTTTGTCGCACACATACCAATATATGTTTAATACTTATGTGATTTTCTCATAGATACCATTGTCAAAAATAGAATTTAAAAAAATTGGTTCCCACATGGGAAGCACTACCTTTCAAATAAAAAAAATCATCAAAATCGGTTCACCTAATCAAAAGTTATGAAGTAACATACTTACATAAAAAAAACAGTCAAATTGATAATCTCCTTTTCTTACAGAAGTCGGTTAAAAAAGATTTGCTTTTGCGCCTGGTGATTATTATGATACTGTTGGTTATTCCTTAAATAAACAGGCTTTGTTCGATTATTTATTGTTTTTTATTGTGCAAATAATAGCTTTAAAAAATATGGTAACAATTTACCCCGGTCTGTTAACAACTTGCCCCAAATCGGGGTAAGTTGTTACTTTCCGACTTCAGTCACAAAAAAATTCATAATAAAAAAGTCTTACAAAGAATACCCCAAATTACTGTTTTAATTGCAAGTCTAGATATGTAAGTTCAATTTGATTATATTGTATAAATACTGAAATCAAGTATTCGTAGCAATATTTGAGGTTAAAAAAAAATCGGAACTTTTGGCCCCGCTCTCCCCTACTAGTGGAAATATGTCTGATTATACACCAGACGGTTAGGGGTTCGATTACCCACTCGGAGGCACGTTCAAGGTATGCTAAAAGCAAATTCAATTCGGTTTTGCAAACTAACTCGCCAAATTTCTAAAACTAACAGAAAACTAATAAACGAAGTGATTTATCACTGAGCTCTCCATGTTTACCGCTAAATAGTTATACAAAAGGCAGGAAATGTAAAGAAATAATAAGTATAAATATATCCATCCATAAGCTTACAAAGTAACAAAATAGTATATAAAAAATGGATTATAAATCATATATTTGAAGACTTCGCCGCAAGATGGGAGGGAACTATGAATGAGAATTGCAAATGGGTCTTTAAGCCTCGAAGCTTACGTAAGCTGTGGTGCATCACAGCTATTTATAACTTAAGAACTGGTTGAATTCATTGAATTGTGCTCGTGATAGTGTACTCATCGTTTATAAATAGTTGTTCTATATTAGGAGTTGCTATTTCCATTTGAGGGCACTAAAGAAGAGACGCGACATTTGGCAATTTTCACTCGAGGAAATGAACTATTTTATATTTTCCAGCATCGAACCCACAACCAACGTTTGTAAACTATTTCTAATATTTATTACACGTTGTCATCACCTACATCGTACCCATATTATTAGTGTTTTTTTTTATTGTTCCCTACGCACTTATTTTACAAATTACAATATTTTACTTGATGTTTGTTACAGTGATCTTTGATGCAAGTGATGTTTCAGCGTTAGGCAGAAGAATTGCGTGACAAATTGCTCCTTTATAAAAAAAAAGAGCACCAAAATAGTCAAGGGTTTTATTCCCACTCGAAAAAATGAAATAATATTTACGTTTTTTATCTTTGACAGCGACGCAAACGCTGAGTTCCGTCACTCAACACCCAATGCCTCCGGAATTGAAAGTGGTACTAGAGCGGGGTAATGCATACTAATACGTAAAGGCGACATAATTAACAACAGAAATCCCAATGTGTTTTTATTAACACCTGAACTGGAACACAGTATGTTTGTACATATGTACTCGTATATAGACACGACCTAATTGCAATATCCGAGTGCTTACAAACATGACTGACGGTGATTGTTTACTTAAAACAATTCATGTGAAAGTTCCTGCAAATAATGTAATTCATGTTAGTTTATTTTTCTTGATTTTGTTTTATTTCTATTTACAGAATGTTGTGTGTATTGAGGTCGTCCGCCGCGGCAGACACTTGTCTGACTGTAAATACGACGGTTGTGGGTCCCACTCGGGAGTATGGAATCTTTTAATTTTCTTGTTCTGGCAATCTAGAGTGTTGAGTGGTGGAACTCAACGCCGCGCTTTGCCTCGATCCCACAGCTAGGACAAGAAAATATAAATAGGGGAGAGCGGGGCTAAAAGTTACCGAGGTAAGTTGTTCCGATGGAAATAATTTCGCGGAGAAAAGTGATAGGAATATTTAGTAAACATATAGTGAAATGCAATGTGATAGCGCACCCATGGCCAGCATATTGAACAATCCAGTGACACCCGAAACCAATGGAATAGCACACGGGTGTCGTTGGTGCACGATTGTAAATATTTTTGCATTTCATATTTTTGGTCTATCTCACAAATTTTAACGATTAGCCTCGAGTATGTTAGTGTTTTTTTTTACATTATATTACCTACTATTTCGGAACACTATTTGTAAATTATTTATGTTTTCTATATCTTATCTATATTTAATTTTTTTTCAACACGTGTTTTTGGGGCTAGATGTTCCCTTTTTTTGGGGCATGTTGTGACCTGTTATTGTGACGAAAAACTTTCACCAATTCATTTGTACCAATAATGGGATGTAAATATTGTAATTTTTCATACTAAAAAATATTGTAATTTAGTAACTTGCGGACTTATGCTCGGAAATCAACTCGAGGTTATGTGTCATATGAGTTGATGCAAAAAGCAGGGGATGTAGTTTTCAAAGATTACAGGAATAAGATAAAAACTGTTACCAAAGAATTACATATACATATTAAGTGCGAAAACCTAAAGGTATAAAATTTTTGTTTATTATTTTGGTTTAACAAAATCAAAATAAGTTTTATTTTATGTAAAATTATCTTTTACTTTTTAGTTCCGTTGTTTTTCGGTTCGGTTTTTTTTTTCAAAATTAATTCTTTTTACGATTTTAAGTGATAAGTAACCTTAAAAGGATACTTCTTAAACTAGTGTTGGTTGTGGTGGTAGTGGTTGTTAACGAGTGGCATCTGTTGTGATATGTAAAACTTGACTCAATTAGGTATTATTAACAAGAAAATACATAAAAAATATTCGGACGAATTGGGAACCTCTCCCTTTTTTGAAGTCGGTTGAAAATGAAAACTTTTTTGTTTCGTTTAACGTTGAAAAGAAATGCAACGATGGGGAATCTTACTTCTGACAATAATTTTAACAAAGTTTTCCCTTGTAACTATTCCAGTATAATTAATATATACCAAAATAAAAACAATTTTTCTCAATTTTGACCGGATTTTATAATCAGAACCTAACCAAACTTTCATCAAACTATTCTCGAAGTGTATCCTTTCAAATAAGAAAAGAATCATTAGAATCGGTTGGCGTGATATTGAGTTATTCGTCATTTTGTCGCACACGTACCAATACAAATTCAATACTTATGTGATATTCTCATAGATACCATTGTCAAAAATAGACCAAAAAAAAACTGGTTCCCACATGGGAAGCACTGCCTTTCAAATAAAAAAAAATCATCAAAATCGGTTCACCTAATCAAAAGTTATGAAGTAACATACATAAAAAAAAGAAACGGTCGAATTGATAATCTCCTTTTCTTACAGATGTCGGTTAAAAAAGATTTGCTTTTGCGCCTGGTAATTATTATGATACTGTTGATTATTCCTTAAATAAACAGGCTTTGTTCGATTATTTATTGTTTTTTATTTTGTAAATAATAGCTTTAAAAATATGGTAACAATTTACCCCGGTCTGTTAACAACTTGCCCCAAGTCGGGGTAAGTTGTTACTTTCCGACTTCAGTCATAAAAAAAATCATAATAAAAAAGTCTTACAAAGAATACCCCAAATTACTATTTTAATTGCAAGTCTAGATATGTAAGTTGAATTTGTTTATATTGTATAAATACTATAATCAAGTATTCGTAGCAATATTTGAGGTTAAAAAAAAATCGGAACTTTTGGCCCCGCTCTCCCCTAATTTCATTTCCTCGAAGGAGTTGCACTATATTGTGCGTTAATTAAACATATGGGCATACAGACTAACAATAAATCTGTCGTTACTAATTCTACGTACAATTAAGTAGTTAAACTAACTTTTGGATCTGAAAGGGTTACAACTTAATCCTTGAGGCGAAGTCCTTTTAGACAAGAAGGATTTAACAATATAATTGTAGCTATTCCAGTGTTAAATACATGGATCCCATGATTGTTTTTCCACCGTCACACCAATTGATCGATAATACCATAATGATGGGTCTGTATTGTCTTTTTTATTTATTACTATCTGTACCATGCGAGCGTTGGTGAACAACCAACTGAAAACGCGCCATCTCTTAGAATATTGGTCGCAACAACTCTGAAACCTTCGTGGCCACAACAACTTTGCTAAAGATCATCATGACCAAATGTATAGTTTACGATTCTATAATGGACATACAGACAAACAATCATATATAATATTTCATTCCTCTATTCATCATATTTAATATTTCATTTCTCTAAGTGGGATTCGATCTCACAACCGTCGCCCTTTCAATCGCACGCTTGTGCCTCTGCGATACAACGGCATCAAAAAACATATTCTTTTGACGAATTTCACGTAAGCTGAAAGCTGATTATATATTTTGCTGATAATTATCGATGGTCTACCAACGGTACACATTGGTTTTATGCCAGAATGTAGATTTTTTTAAGGATACAGTATTACTACTGTAGTGTTTGTATATATTAAATAAATAATATGTAGCATTGTCTCATGTACACCAGTAGAGGGGGGGAGTGTTGTCGCGGACGCGGTGCAGGTCGGACGTGCTCCTGCGCTGCTGCCGATCTGGTATAGTGGTGAGCCAGTGATAGTGATTCCAATGTTCTTTAAGTGTATGAAGTGTCTGTGGTCCCATACACTACAAGTGGCGACGAGAATAAAGGTATGTAAGCTTAGTAATAGTAAGAAACGGAAAAAACGCAATGAGGGAAGGAATCAGTCAAATGATTTGTAGAAAAACTTTACAAAAGTAACTAAAATTACTAATTTGCTGTCGTTCTTACTTGTAAATATAATTGACAAATAACGAAGAACTATAAATATTTTTAATGTATTCATAAAATGTACCTAACCTATAAGTATTCATGTGAGTAAATTAATTTCTATAGCCCTAAATTTATAATAACATAGATTGTTTAAGAATTCAAGATTAGAAAGTTAATTTATTGATTAAGCAGTTCTTATCTATAAAACACATTATAAAATTTGCAATATATTGAAATTCAGTTCAATCGTAAAGTACATGGAATTGGCGGGTAAGATGTAAAAAAATTTTATATAAACATATAATGTTTTTTATTAAACGCAGCATGTTGTGTTACTTTAATATTAATTATCATATTTTTATTAATTCTATACCAAGTTCCATATTACTAATGTAATTAGATTGATATTTTATTTTTATTTATTGTTTTTCAATTTCGCGCCAAAATGTTCAACCACAGAATAAAAAACTATTAACAACGTTACTTTAATAAGAGGTTGCGTAATACGTTTCCCTACAACAATCAACATGCTTTTTTACTAAATTGGTTTTATAAAATGTTTCAAGTGAATGTTTCATTTCATTTTTAGTTGATATTAAAATTTTGGCAGAATATCTGTCTCCAAATACTAACATAGTTTGCCAAATGGTAGCAGTATCTAGTAATTAAATTATATTGGAGTTAGAAGAAACTTTAGTAATAATTTCAGACATAACATTTTTATATTTCATTTTTAAGTACAAATTTCGTTGAATTACATTTATTTTTGAAATGAAATTGTTAAACACAAAATGTTTATACTGTAGTTAAGTAAAGCGGTATAAGCGAACGAAATTTAAACTACATACGAGTATATCCTCTTTTAACAAGAGAGAATATTTCAGACAGTTTGTTACCTTGTTAAGACATCCTCTGAAAGTTATACTGATCCAAGAAGTTTTGACGCAAATAAAGAACTAAATAAGTTTCTTAAAGTTCTACATTTCCGGTTTACAGCCGGAGGATGAAACTTATGAGGTCGTGAACGTTCCTTAGTAAGAGCTTTTCTCATCCGACAAAGTGACCAAGTTATGGAAATAGCGTTAATGCTTCTCAGGAGTCTCGAGATTGTATAAAATTGTTTTATTATATTATGTTATATAATTTTCATCTCCGAGAAGGCGGTTATAGAAAATTATCACTGAAGATGGAGAAGTCTTGTTTTATGCAAAAGATAGCGGCTTCATAACTTATGGAAGACGAATGTCTTAATTGAATCTTTATTTTTATAAATATTTATCATTTCGATTAAACTTTTTTTACAGCTTCACGCTGTATCTCGCACATAGTTGGGTAGGCAGAAGGAACCTAGGAATATAATGTGAAGACACTCCGTTCCCATTAAATTGTCTTGACAGACGGACAACAAAGTGCATAATATAAAGCATTGATATACAATGATTTGCAGAAATTTCTCAATAATGTGAAAAAAAGTTAGACATGAATATGGTTGGGATTTTAACTTTGTTTTTTCTTTTTCCCGATTTGTGTGTTACTTAATCTTATATCCAAAGAAAGGAGCGATTTGGTTTGCATACCCTGTTATATACGGAATACAGTGTCAAACTAAAGATATATAAATAATATTGAAAAATAACAATAATTGGTATTAAAATATCCTTTACATATATAAAATGTTTGCTGCATGTCACTGCGACAGCGGGCCACGTAAAAAATGTTTTGGTATATCCAAAGCGGATTAATATCACTCGAATCAAAATTGCATAACGCGTGACTGATACGATACAGAATATTTAACAATTTTTCGGAAATAAAATCTGTTTTACTTTTACTAGCTGAATAAATACATAATCAATTAGCTTCACGCTGTATCCCGCACACAGATAGGTAGGCAGAGGGAACCTAGTGTTAAGCCACTACGTTCCCCACTTTCTGCCGAGTTCAGGAGGCAGCAGAACTCAACGCCGCGCTTTGCCTCAGCACCAGGGCGAAGAAATGGAAATATAAATTTAAATAAATACAAAAAAAAAAAAAATTACTTTAAAAATATTATTACTGAAAAATTACGAAGTAATATAATTTGTATACAAATACTAGATTATTTAAAACACAGTTATAATTTGATTCAAGTACAAGTTATCACGTACAGTGTGCGCTGAGGAGCGACATTTCAACGTTGAAGAGCTGATGTAATCTAATTTTCTTTCACACGGGACAAAGCGAGGGTCAAACTGAGTTATGTAAATAGATAGGCACATTTATACAAGTTGTATACCAACTTTTATATCTATATATCTATTTGTTTGTATGTTTTTAGGTTTATATGCCCTGATTAGATTTTTATATATTTGAGTCTTAATTATTGTTATGATAGTAATAAATAATGTTTTTGTTAAATTAATTAGTAGAAATCTCCCTACAGGAATGCTAACAATATAAATAAATTAGTATGAGCTTAGTGGTCAGACTGCCTGAATAGTTTTTAAGAGACACGGGTTTGAGTCCCACCACGCTCAAATTAGTAAATGTAATCTAGAAATAAATATTTTCTGTTTCATCACCAAGATCATCTTACCTTACGATTATCTGCTTAGCTTATGAACTTATATAGATCAAAAGCGTTTCAGAGGACACTCGTGTACTTAATCCCTGATTAATTCCTCTAGTTCACTTATAGCTCGAGCTAGATGCAGTTGACCTGTAAAGTCTTGTCACTCAAGTGAGAACGGGGTGAGTGGATTTGATCGTGCTGATGAGATACTAGCGACCTAAACGCGGCTTCGCCCGTTTTAACTTATTGCGTAGCCATTTATCCTATAAATAATATACAAAATGTTTAAATAAATTCTAGCCTATGTGCTATTCTGATGTATGACCTATATTATTGTAAAGTTTTATCTAAATTTGTTTAATAGTTACTGCGTGTAAGTGTAACAAATATTAATTTTCACAAACTTTGACATTTATAATTTTAGTAGGATGGTTAGGTATTAGTAGGATTTCTTTATCCTCTAAAGATTTTTTATATATATGGTCATAGAAAAAATATCCCCAAGGAATAATGAAATATATACTGTACCAATTCAAATAGTTTGTAAACAAAACAAAAACAAAAATCCTCAACCGATAGTAGTTTGTTGTTTTGGTCGAACGAAAATAGACAGTACAAATTGACAAAAGTTGAATTTTCACAATTCACGAATTCCCACAACGCTTGTATTTGTTCAATGGAATAGATAGAGCACAGAGTTTTTGAATTTTATATCTATTTTTAATATCTATACATGCACTTTCTACATATTTTTGATGACAGTTATGACAGCTTTACGCTTTTTCACGCATAGCCGCACACAGCAGGGTAGGCAGAGGGAACCTGGAAACATGTCGATAGGACCCTCTGTTCCTTTTAAATAATTCCGTTCCGTTGAGTGGTGGAACTCAACCCAGCACTTTTACTCTTTACCAGAGCGAGGAAATGTAAACATTAATATTTTATTTCCTTGAGTGGGAATCGAACCCACAATTGCCGTTGTTTTAGCTCTCGTATATGTCTTTGTGCCACGACTGGCATCTATAACAATTAAATAATATATAATATTTTTATTTGATAAATTGGAGTAAAAATCTACGTTGTGACGTTACCTAACATTTTCTTGCTTAGATGATATTCGATAATTTTTTGCATATTATTCCAATTACATAAGAATAAAAGATTCGTTTCTGCACAACGTTAAGAAAGACATGTCTGAAAATAGAAATTGTTAAAAAAAGAACTGTCATCACCATGTATTTTAAATATAAATAATTTTTTAACTTGAAATTTCATTACTAAACTTTCCATTTTCATTACATACATTCTGAAACTTACGCGCACTAAGTTTATTACTTCTGTATCTGTCGTACAGAATTTGGCGTTTCAAGAATAATACCACAATAAAACCGAATATGTCCTGGAGCTTGGCAAAATGGCCTCTACAGTTTATATGCGAAGGCAGGGCTTCCCAATCAATTTGAACCTAGGAATATATTTTTCTTACATTAACTGTATGATTATTTTGATAAATTATATACATTTACATATAACTTTTAGTAATATTTTAATATTTTGTATCTGATAGTTTCTTTTAGGAAACTTTGCGGGCCCTACTTTGCAGGACTCTGTCCTAGATATTCTAAAGGTCGCCATCATGACAAGACGGGGAGAAATAAAGTAAAATTGCTTGCCGCCCAAACACATTTCGCTGAATGATCTATTGAATATTTTCGTGTTTTATTAACAAAAATACATATAAGTATTAAGCAATATTTTAATATTATTATATATAAATATTATTATATATAATAATTATTATTATAATAATAATAAATGTTTTCTTATCGTGATGGGGTGGATTTAATAGGAATAGTAGAAACTTCAAATTATTTATCTTTTGTCATTAACACTTATTAAAACTAAGTGCAAATATTTAGTGAACTATAATTTGAATTCATTGTGGAGTAGTGCGATAATATTTGACTGTAATGGTAAACGCAATGGTTGTAGGTTTGATTCTAGCTCAGTCTAGACGAGATGGCGGAAAAAATTAAGGCAGTACATATGGAACCTAACGAACGTACGTAACGTAAACAACGATTTGTTATGCTCTTGAAACTAGGTAAGTCTAAGTCTCTAAGTCTTCCTGAGGTAAAAGCTCTTGGCAGACAGGCATACGAACGGACAGAAAACAGTGATCTTATAAGGGTTACTTTTTCCTTAAGAGGTATGGAATTCTAAAAATATATAAACCTGAAGATAAAGTCAGTTGAGTACAAAGCAAACGACCGTGGCATGCGGCCAATTAGGTGTTGGAGGCAGCTGAACCCTCCGACTAAAACCTAAATGTGTTTTTGGCACATATCCAAAGGCGCTTAAATAATAAAAGTGGATACTTATAGCTTAGATAACTAAAGACGTTGAACTGTTAGGGTTTTGATCATCAATATTATCGGCATATGGCAAGGACATAGGCTCTTCATTGCCCCGTTCTGATAGACAAAGAGGTAGAAAGTGGAGGACAGAGTGACTTAACACTGTTTTGTCACTACCCACTCACGTGTGGGACCAAAGCGTGCAATAACCCTTCATCAACAGACCTGTTAGCATCTATTTAGAAACCTGTTAGCGCTCAATAAATAGTTTTCAAGATACGCCTGTTTATTTATTGTTATTTTCTTAAACTCTGTTCGTTATAGTAATAATTGAAGAAATAAAAAAAACATATTAAAAAATAAACCTACATTTTTACAATAAAACCTATAAAATATAGACTCATATAATCTACTTGTATGAAGTGATAAAAACAAAGAAAAATCTGAACAATGGTATACAGGTTGGTAGGTAAAGAGATACAAGAGCATATTTGTATGTACATGAGAGGAAAAAATGTATGAAGTTATATTGGTATAATAACGAGGTAACCACTCAAAATGTACAATGAGATTTTAATAAATGGAACTTTATTTCTGTTTTTTAGTTGTTTGTCATCAATGTATAAGGGCCAGAGCCAGTCAGTTGAGGCAAGTCGTGGCGCAAGTGCAAGCATGCTATTTTATATGCGACAGGCTATGAGTTCGATTCCCACTCGAGGAATGGAAATATTTAATATTTTCATTTACTCGTTGATAATGAGAAAATAGCGCGACGTTGAGTTTCGAGTGAAAGATTAGTATGATTAAAACGGGCAAAGTTGCTAGGCATTATACAAATAAATTTATAAAACTCCTCTTTTTTTGATACTTTAAAAATCTGATACCACCATGGATGAGGATAAATTAACACCATAGCTTCGTGTTACATCCGGTTGAGTTATATTCCTTAGGGCTAGTTTTATTGCAGGTTATCTTGTTCTATGTTTTAAGAGATTAGCGATTTAAATAATTTCCTCAATTTTAGATTTTAGCATAAGCTGTATATTTTTTATTGTGTAATTTATAATGAATACTTAAATTAATTAAAAAAGAAATAGATTTTTTATTTATACATATTCTGTATGCTTCTCGTAGCTGATTTTGTTATTACCACGTTGGTTCTATTACTTAAGGTATATAATGTTTGGTTGGATAGTAAAGAACAGAGTAAATATTAATTTGAAATCGAAAGTAAATAATGTGTTTTCCAAAGTAAAGTAAATATATATTTATAAAACTTTTAAAAAGCTACTTTATTGCTTTTTTCTGAAGTGGTAGTAGCTTCTAAAGAAAATATTATTTAAATTGAAGATCTCTCTGTATGTGCATACAGTTTCCTTGCACCACACCACAAGACCTCATGCTATTTATAGTGGTTCACCGGAGGGCAGTAAAAACATATGATGCCTTCCTGCAATAGTTTACGACGCTATTATATACTTGATTACGCTAAAGTGCTTTCACAAGTTACTTAAAATGTTACAAAGTGCCAAGTAAGTTACTTTTTAGAATCTTATTACATTTTATACTTAAATTTGTCAAGTCAAGCCTGGGAAATCTTGTAATATAGGCTATATTTTAACTAGTGTTTTTATCCTGGCTTCGTCCGTGTAAATAAATGATATTAAAAAATAATATATAGTATAAAGTTGGATATATTTAAGTAGACAAATTTAGGAAGGCTCTTGCTACAATGTATGCAAACAACGAAAAGTGATTTAAAATAATTCATCAGACCAGATAATTAAGATCAAAATGCTTTTTTTTCTTTCAATTCCGGAAGAATGAATATTAGAATACGTAAAAGTTTCAGAAGGCAAACTATTCTTCTATTGAAAAAGACGGGATTTATTACTTTTTACTTTATCCCAGCTTTCGATTGCATTGTACATATGAAGTGTATACCGGTACTCTATTTTGAACAAAGCCCTTTCTATTTTGTTTCTCAGCTTCACGCTGTATCCCACATGTAGCAGGATAGGCAGAGGGGGCCTAGTGTTGAGACTCTCCGCTCCCCATTCTACATGTTGAGTGGAGGAACTTAATGCCGCGCTTTGCCTCGGTACCAATTCTAGGGAAATGAAAATATTAAATATTTGATTTCTTTGAGTGGGAATCGAACCCACAAACAGTCGCGCAGTCAGTTTACAGTCAGACGCCCGTGCTCTTGGGCCACGATTAGCCTCTTATAGACATAAAAACAAAAAAAAAATACTTTTTATTTTTTAATTATTTTTATTTTCATTATAAATCAGTATAAAACAAACGAAATTTTTATTTTTTAATTGCATTTAAGTAACGTAATTAGAGGAGAGAGAGTCTCCTGACTGCCAACCATACAACTTGAAACTCTTTAGGTTATTGAAATAACTTGGCAAAGTGCAATAAAGTTGGGAAAACGAATAGTCTAAAAGTGTTATTCAGATTGAAAATAATAGTGTCTAACATTTTAAAACGTCTTGCTGACAGGAAGAGAGTGCTCGCGTCTTTTGCGAGAGCTAAAATAAAAGAAAATCAATCATAGGAAAACTTTCATAATATAGCAACGTTGATGTATCTTCTGATTTTAAATAATTATTTATTTTTTTCATTTGATATTTGAGGTAAAAAAAACCAAAAAGTGAACTAAAAAGTAATAATATACAGTATATTATATTAATGTCATCCTAATTTAAATGAGACCGTCATTAGTAAATAGCTTGTTTTTTTAATGCTTTTTCTTCAATTACAAAAACAACGCTGTCAATACTTTGAATATAAACATAAAAGTTCCGCAACTTCGAAAGTACAACGTTTAAGTGGTTTTATTAGTTTTTAAAATTCTTTTCATTCTTTAGTTTCTCAAAAGATACAATACATTGAGGTTGTTTTAATTATTTTAGTTACGCTGTGTCATGAACTTCAATTCTTTACTTTCAAACTTTCTTATATAAAAGTTTAACTTGAAAATGTGAACACTCGGTGGAAGTAAAGGTTATATTTTTGTTTCTTTTCTGTAATCTAAATAAGAAAAAATAAAAAGACTAACAAGATCTTTATGGTGAAAACAGCAAAGTATAGTAACGGTCGTATTTTTAAATTTTTAAAGAAACAAAAAAAAAGACCAGTGCTTTTATTACTTCATTCCTTGTTGTGCACTTAGAAATAGGTTATTATGTTTTGGGTGGTACGCAAGCCAAGCAGCACAGCGCAAGTGCAAGCACAGTATGACGCGTAAACGTGATAGTTGGGGATACGATTTCCACTCGAAAGTTCAACTTTTTTTTCACAAGAAAAAGAACAGTATTTAGTTCAGCCACTCAACACGGAATGTGTCAAAAATTGGGCAATTCGTTAGGAACGGAGTGCTAACACTAGGTTCCCTTTGTCTGCCGGTCCCCCCTGATTCATGCGGGATACAGCGTGAAACTAACAAAAGTTTTATAATCAATTTCATTTTTATAGCTCTTTCTTAAAATTTCTTCGATTTTTCTGTTTAGTACTGAGACTTTAGAAACATTTTAGAGACATGAAATACGACACAGACATACGGAATTATATTTTATATGAAATAATCTTCAAGCTAGATAGAATTAATTAACCTATCAAACGTCTCTAAGGAGATATTGTGGCACAAAATCGTTCGTTTAATTCAGCCAGATCCGTTCAGGGCCCCCGAGGAAAATAACATGAACAATCATTTTGTAGGAAAGTTAGCATTTGTTACTACAACCCGGTGTTTGGGTACATCATAAAAATTTTATTTGACCTCGTTATTGTTAGTTGTTAGTATAATTTTATTGCTTTTTATATGGCAAGGAGGTTTATAATCAGCTGTAATATATTACGACAGTTAAACATTATCATAATAGAATATTGAATTATATAAACTTATTTAAGCCTTTTTTTGTGTACTGCATAAGATAACGTATAAGACATACCGTTTCTCACTTTTACGAGACGTTACTTGTTAAGTGACTGACCTTAACACTGTCCTATGTCTTATTACCAGAACGAAGAAATACTCGTATAACATATTTCATTTTCTTGAGTGAGAATCAAATCCACAACCTGTCGCGTTCACAGACTCATAGGTACTTGTGCTCCTAAACCACAACTGGCTTCAACAATTAAAAACTTGTTTATCCTTAATAACAATAAAATCGTTGTATCAAGTATTTTTAGGTCGTCGTGGTCAAAGGGTGAAATGTAACCGAAGTTTGGGTTTTCGAACCCAATTAGCTGGTGGCCATTTGGACGGCAAATGTGTGAAATTGTGTAGCACAATGTTTTAACGTCGTTTTGTATTGCACTTATATATGAGGGTATATTCCATTTTGGTTAAAATGGTTGTTTTCATTTCAATAAATGCATTATCATTGGCTTTATTTTAATTGAATTGTTGTTTCATGGAAGTTATCATTATAATGTGTTTCACCGCGAATAAAATTAATGAAAGCAGAATGTATCAGTGTTGTGTATGGATTAAATATATATTTTAACAAGAATAAAATATATTGCTTTTATTTAATTTCATTTATTTATTTTTCTTTATTTTATATTTTGTAGTAGATTTTCGGCTTTGTTCACCTCAATATTGTATCTTAAGTCTTTCATAATTATAGAGTTTCTAGGCTTAATTATGCCTGTCTCAAAGAGTAAATGTGTGACTTTGATGTATGTATATGAAATATTTCATTAAATACAATCGAACCCACAAACTGTCGCGATTAAGTCACATGCTTGTTCCTCTGCACCACCACTGACCTCTTAATTAATTATTTAAAGCTTAAATTCAACTTATTTTTCATTCAAATAATAACTAACTTTATTCCCAAAGCGAAATAAAATTATAGAATTTGCACGTTAAATTATTCACTAGCGAAAACTACTTTGTAAAGTCAGTGGAATTCGTTAAAGCGTCGTTTTTATTCATACATTGGGTTATAAAAATGTCGTGCATTCTAATGAAAACAAAGAAAATGGCTGTTTAAGCGGTGAGGTGAACTTAAACGGCAAATAAAAGGATCTCAGAACACAAAGAAAGTAAATTGAAGTGTAGAAGCTCTTAGCATATTTTCTTTTATACCACTGCATTGTATGACAATATTTAGTAGTATTCTTACCCTATTCACGAGTCGATGAGATGAAAGGTAAACAAATTAAAAAAAAGGATATTTTATAGGTCACGATTGATGAAGCTTAACATAGTATTTTAAGTAAAACACTTCATCATTAAGTAATATTATTATAATATATTGATGTAGGCACAATCCTTATCTATAATTGTCTGCAGTTTGATAGAGCAAGTGGAGGACGGAGAGTCTTCACACTAGAATCTGTCTGTCTAACTTGCTTTGCGGAAAAGAAATTAAAAAATATGATAAGGATTTTTTGTACCAACAATAGTGGCATCTTCAAAATATATGTAGGTACACCTTTAACACTACATAATAGCATAAATTCATCGTCATGCATTTTTTTCCACATATATCTTTTGGATATACCTGTATGTATGTTGCAGAATTTGCTTAGAAAGCGGTCGTCTGGGACTTATTTTGCATCGTTGTCCTCATATTGCTTAATGTTTTGTTAATAACCACCCGCTCGTGAATAGATTTCTGTTTTTAGCTTCAGAATTCCAGTTTTGCAAGTGAATGAATCTACATATGTATTTTAGAAAATATATATAAGGAAAAAAAGTGTACGGACTGACATTCTGTGAAATATCATTTTCAAATAAAAAAACTAACAATAAACAGGACAGATACCTGCTTGAGCTAAATACCAATTCACGACACCGAGCGTGGGTGGGAATTAGTAAGAGAAAAATATTGATTGAACCTTTCTCAAATGAACCAATGAAGGTAAAGACTTACGACAATATAATCTTGTTACTTTATAAAGAAAATTATATGAAACTCCTGTATTGAAATTGAAATTTAATCTTGTTTTTCGGATTGGCGCTTCCACGAGGACGCTTGGTCCTTTGTAGAACTAATCCTGTAAGCGCTAACCGCTACGATAATTTCCATTATCTTGGCTAATATAATTCAAGTTCCCTTTCTGCTGGAAATCATTATTTCTGGTTGATACCATCTCAATTTGACACTTCTGTGTACTTAATGTTTCTGAAGTGGGAGATTTAATTCCTGTATAATTTGTAATATTTTTGGTCAACTATTATTTTTATAAAAATTATGAATAATATATAATTTAAATATAACGCTCATTTGGAATAATGACTTAATTGCACATTTTTATAAAAAGTTACATATGTATTCGCTGTATACAAAAAGGGCAAATACGTTATTGCTGGACCAAATGAGCAGTATCTGTATCTATAGGTACTACTAAATTGTGTCGCCTACATACAAAGATTCATTGCAGAGTGCTAAAACTGTAAAGTGACGTTACAGTAGAGTTTCTAACTTTGATTTGCATCATTTCTCTCAGGTGACTCAACACGGAATGCTTCAAAATTCTTGCGGTGGATAGTGTCTTGACATTGAGTTCATTGAGTTCTCTCTTCTTTTCCCTCTGTCTGCGGGATAAAGCGTGAAATTATCAAACTCACACAGTGATCCTTCCTCTTTCACGAAAAGTAAAATACACGTTTGAGTGAATAATGAGGAAAACGGCCATCAACTTCCGGCTTTTCCGGAAGTACTACAAAAAAGCTTTATGAGAACGTTCTGCTTGAATAAAATTTATATACCGACCACTTTGAAATAGTAACTGAAATCTAAAATTTTATTACAAAGGCCCCAATTCGCTGTTGGACTATGTATCCCATATACTTGAAAGTTGATAGTTATACTCCGGGGAATTAAAAGTAAATTAATTACTTTGGTTTCAGGGATTAGACAGGAATATTCTTTAATCTTTTCGTAAAAGTTTAATTACAATCAGTAAATTACATAAGAAACTTCATATTGTAAAGTGAAAGCTGTAGTCCGAACTACTCGATTTTAATTACAAAGTGAACATCGCTAAGATGGAACTTATTAGATTTCTTCGTAGATTGGTTTCTTACTCAAATTTATACCCTTTTGCTTTATCTCCATTTTTATTAACTCTGTCAAGACACTCTATTCTCTGTTTTCCAGCCAAATAGAACGAGTTGAACTAGTCTATTATGGTACTAACTCAGGAATAGGTCCTGAAAATTAAGTTATCTTATTTTAATATATCTATTAGTTCCGGAGACGTGACGTGTAGAAAAATACATTTTTTGTTTTATTTTATACGGCTTCGCCCGCTGGTAGTACGCAATTATTATTTGCTAATCTGAATTTCGTGTTCTAAAAACATTATGATTTAAAAGATATCACTTACACTGAAAATTAAAGTTTCATTTTGTATTAATTTAGTCGAACATAATACTTTACATTGATATATCTTTCTTTTTATATCTTTCAATATGTATCTTTTTTATTTGTGAACCGACTACAATAGAGCAAACACTAAGTGTTAATTGAAATTTTCGAATATGACACTGAAAACTGTATTTCACTTGGTCAAGCCGTTCCTGAGATAACATTTTAAAAATCATTGTTTTGGGTTCTAATGATAAATGGGTTGGGTGGGTTAAAATGATAAATGTCCAAAGTTTCTCATATATATCTTCCATGTACAGAGGGTGAGTGTTTGAAAAGAAAGTGTATATTTACTAGCTATTAACATAATAAAATATTTTCACCCAGCATTTTCGTACCTTTGTCGTGTAGAGAATTCTCGTTCACAAATTGCTGGGGTTTCGTCGTCTCCTTCATTATAATAATATGCCACAGCGTAGCAGCTCAATTGCTATTTTAAAGCGTTATTCGCACACTTAAGATTGTAATAAACACTTTATTATTTCATATTAAAAAAACAGATGCACGATTTACGATTTTTTTAAATAAAATATATAAGGTCTTACACTCGCTTCTTGAAGATAATTTAAATTATTTACATAAATAAACATTATTTCATTTTAATTAACCTATGGCAATTAAAATGCATAAACAAAATCTACATATACTTTAACAACTGTTTCTCTTTTAAACCTAGCAGTACCTACGACTCCTAAATAAAAGATATCGCTGTAATAATTCCCTTGGGGTTAGCCAGCTAAATAGGAGGCACGTGTCGCCATCACAATAACTCAATCTTGCGTTATGGGATATAAAAGCCCCCATGGCCGAAAAGCTTATGCTACCGTTTTGTCAAAATTACTAAGAGGTCACGTGTGAGGCTTGTTTGTCAGATTTTTTTATGTCACGTTTATTAAGATGTTGGTGGTTAGTTTTGTATGTAACGGTGTGATGACGGTTAACGGTACAATAAGGAATTTGACATTTTTAAATAGTAATATTACCTTTTTATTTAAAATTTTCAGAAAATCTGCAATGGAGTGTCTTAGCACTAGGTTCTCTCTGCCAACCCTGCTGTGTGCGAGATAAAGTGTGAAGCTATTTTTTTATATATTGGTTGTTAATTAATATAGCTGTCATGATGCAAATAATGCTAGCATGTGGAGAAACTTTCTATTAAAATCTAGGTTTTTCTACTAGGTATTTTTATCTTAAATTTAATTGAATTACAATAAAGGAAGAAAAATATTTTAGAAAAAAGTATAAAATTTGAATGTAGCGGAACTTAACCGGTTTTGGTTTTGCCTTAGAAAACCTTATCAGGTAGAAAGTAGAAAATGAAATAATTTGTCATTAGGTTCTACATAAATTGCCAAGAACGAATAAAGAGCAAGTTAATTGGTTGCTTCTATCAAAGAGAACATATCAAATAATGTACATGTGTATGTTTGTATCGCTTCATTGAACTAATTGATAAATTGACACCATTTTCCACTTTCATATCAATTATCTCGTTGCTCCATTTTCAATTTCTTTCTTATCAATTATAAAGAAATATAAAGTATCAGAAATATAAGTAGGTATATTTGATATGTGCATTTTAGGCTTTTGAATCATTTGAAAATCATGTTTTATTGCAGAATCGATAGTCCAAGATTATATTTATACATACAAATAAATACCTCTCAAGTTATCAACATTGCGGAATCAGCGTCTAAAAGCTTTTAATTAAAATTTACTACCTACTTACTAACGAAAAATTCGTTACCGACTAAATATAATAAGTATAAACTTCTTGGATTCTGAAGACAGCGTCAAATTGTATAAATATTTTATTTTCATCTCTATTTATATTTTATGAAATATTCTTTTACTTGGTTTCTTTAATATCCGTATTTCAAAAATAAGTGTGTTGTTCTACCATAACGAGAGAATGAAAATAATTTATTCCCCGAGAATGTAATGAACCCACACCTACCGCGTTTATTGTCATTTCACAGTGAGAGATTCTTATTTTTGAGTAAATTTTACAAGATTGTTCACGTAAACACGTCCCACAAATATGTTGTATGATAACGCAGAACAGTCAGTTCCATCGATAGCAAATGCACCAAAAGCTCAGCTGTGGTTTGAAATGTACAATTTTGAAATGCAAACAAGAGAATGAATCGTAAAATAAGGACTTTTAGAACACAGAATTATTCAAATAAAACTTTATCTACGAACGTTAGGTTTTAGACGAGTTTGAGTTTGGGAGTACGTTTCGTATACTAAGCAGGTATATCTAGTTGTAAAAGCTATCAGAAAAATTTGCTATTTTTAAAGTTGAATTTAAAAGTTTGTTATTCTACGTGACTGACTTGGTTTTATCTGTGAGTTTTCAGCATAATTAAAGAATTGAAGATAGAAGAAACATAATATGCCATTCAGTACCTCGCTATTGTTTATAAAAAACACATTCTGGAGATTTAAACGGAACTCTTGTTTCGAAATCTAATCCATCCTTTTTACAGGGTACCTACATGAGCAGGGAAACAAGTATTGAAATACATTGTTTTCCACCTTTCATTGAACTTTTCGACATATTGTGCAATGCGCTATATCTTTCTAGACTATGAAAAAAAAGTAAATTGTTCTTTTATAGTTTAAAACCTATGAGACCTCTTTATGCAAATCAAAAAGTAAAATATAGTTCGGAAAAATAAATAGAGCGGAAAGAGCATATTTATTCCATTTGATTGTGGCTGAAAGGTGGAAAAATATCTATTGAGAACGCAACTACGTTAGGTAAACTCTTTTAGGGTTGACCAGCAAAAGCTAGAAATATTTATATTTACTTTTTATGTGAATGAGATAAACACTTTATACTACCTTTATATATCTTCAGTAATTTTATTAAAAAACTTACCTTTTTTTAGTTTGAAGCTATATTCTGTACATATCAGAGGAGGCAGAGGGAATTTGGGAACCTAATGTTAAGTTCGTTCCCATTAAGACATTTCCGTTACTCCCTTTCCGACGAATTTGCAGTGCATTTAACTTGAGGCATTGCATGTTAAGTGGCAGAACTCAATGATGAGCTTGGCCTCGTAACCAGAGTGAGGAAATGAAAATATTAAATATTTCATTATTATTTTTATTTTGTGCTTAAATTAAGTTATATTGTATAATTAAATTATTTATAAAACAATAAGTACTAACCCTACAAACAACTTCATCAACAGTTTGGAATACAATGAAACAACCAACCTTAGAAGTTCTCTAAAAATAACCTGAAAACGTGTAACTCGAGAACTGTTTATAATTTTCCTACATTTCGTTGTTGCTTATTGTTTGGTTTAATTAAAACCCTTGTTATATACTGATTTTTGTTTTTAATAACTTCGGTTAGAGCCGTGTATTTGAGATTAATTTCGATATTTCCTTTTTGGGATGTTTGCAAAAGTTTTCCAATATTATACGGATGGAATTTTCCATAATATTTGTGGCGTATATGGTATTTGAAAAGTTAATAATACGGGTCTCGACACGTCAAGCTTGCTTTTTAATAGGATATACAAAATATTTCAATATCCTTTTTATTACTGGATTTATATCCTCATTTTAAGTATCATGTTGACGCTATGAGAGTAATGGAAGACTTTATTTTGTGCCTTATCTTTATTTCGAAAGTAAAGATTTTCAATTTTAAAATGTCAGTATAAGTAAGTACTTATGACATATTTGTTACAATAAATAAATATATTATATGCAATTTATAAATCAGAAATCGATCTTTTCACTAATAATTTGCTGGAATATTACAGAGTTCAAAACATTCCATAATATGCATTTATTGAAGATTATATTTAACATTTTTCTCTTATTAACATGGCAATTACAGTCTTTAGTAAACAATTTAAATAATTAATTATAATTTTCTGCACTCTACATCATAATTTATTTACTGTCCTCGTCGTAGTACAATTAGTGCAGTTTGTAAGTACGAGTAAACTACAGCGCCAAGCTAAACTCAGTCAGGTCTCAGGTTTGCTTTGAATCAGTTATTATATAATTTTGTAACAAGTTTCGGGTTGGTTGAAATTTACTTAACTAAATATCAAGTTTATTGCGAAATGAAATGATTACATGATGCTTAATACTAGGGCTTCCAACCTAGCAGCTCGTATATCCCAGTATTTACGGGAATCCACGTCTAGAAAATTGTATTATTAACGAGGTCCTGTGTATACTTCTTTCCAGTTCCGCAAATCCCGCATCCTTAATCCGGGAACTCGGAAAGCAAATGATGCGGGATCACGACGCGGCTTCCCTTTCCGCCGCATTCTGGAGGCATTGCGTGTTGAGTAGCGGAATTTAACGCCGCTCAACATCGTTCGCGCTCGTTCGCGCGATCGCTTTCAAGAAATGACAATATTAAATATTTCATTTCCTCGAGCGGGAATCGAACCCACAACCTGCCGCGTTTACGATTGTCGCACAACTGATCCTGCTAGCTATAATAAATTATTTTCTATATTATTTTTTCTTGTGGATTCGATAAATCCTTATTTTAGATATATTCATTACTCTCCCACCAATACGGCTTCTCTTAGACATATGATGTTTTTGTCCGAAAATCATTGTTCCCTTTTTCAATACAACAAAAGAACACCCTTCAATTTTAATCCTGCCTAAGCCTTGATATTGTCTAAGCAATGACATATAGCTTCGTGGCTTAAATGTCAATTATTTTCGAATATGACCGATTTTCTATTGCAAAATCTTGGTTTTAATCCATAAATGCGTCTATTACCGCCACAAATAAACTCAACACAAAGTGCTTAATTACTTGTATTTCCAATATAGATAAGGGTTTACTATATATACTCGTATATATATACACTCGTACATATATATGTTTACCTTTTCTTCTTTCTTTAATTTTTGATATGAGTATATTCGATAAATAAGAATCTTTCAATTTTTACTTATCAAATATACTCATATCAGGGGCCGTACCAGTGACACAAGTGTGCGTTTGTATATACAACGGTTGTTACGTGTACGAGGAAAATATTTAATATTTTCATTTCCACGCTATGGGTCAATGCGCGGCGTTGAGTTCTGCCACTTAAGGCACAATGCTTCGAAAAATTGGCAGAAAATGGGGAACGGAAGTTTCTTAAGGGGAATGTCTTTACATACTGTTTTCAGGTTCCCTCTGTCTACCATGCTATGTGTGGGATACAGCGTAAAGCTAAAAGAAATATATAATCATAAAATCATGTAAGACTGCTAACAAAACATTGCTTTTGTACAAACTCTTAACTTTTTCTTGTTAATGTCCACTACCGGTCCCGGTGGACGGTAAATCATAATTGACGTAGGTTGAAATGGACAAACATCGTGTGCGCCTATAAATTTCAATGACTTCGTTTCCAAACATACGTATATCACACTAGTTGTTTATTTTCTGAACGTACCTGTTAGGTATTTCCCTTTTATACAAGCTGGGAACTTAATGTTAAGAAGTGTTACTCCGTTCCCATTAAGATACTTCCATTTCTCACTTTTTGCCGAATTTAAAGGTTTTGTGTATTAAATGCCGGGACTCGACGCCGCGCTTTGCCTAGTTACCAACGAGAAAGTGAAAATATTAAATATTTAATTTCCCACCTGTGGAAATCAAACCTACAACCGTCGCGCTTACAGTCGCACGCTTTTAACCCTACACCACCACGGCCCCAAAATTAAGTTCTTTTAGCTTTAAGCTGCACTCCGAGCATAGCTGGGTAGGCAGATGCAGCCTGGGAACCTCATGTTAAGTTAATTTGTTTCCATTAAGACACTTCTGTTCTCTTTTTTATGCCGAATTTTCAAACTCTCTTTGCGTGTTACGTGACGAAACTTAACGCCGCAGAATTACGTTAATAAAAACTATATTCACGGACAGTCAAGGTGGGACTTAGCGTGTTAAATCCTAGTCGAAATTATTTATTTTGGCCGAGTTTTATTGACTTTCTAACGAGCAACGACGTCCCGCTAAGTGGAACGTTGCCGGAATAAACAATTTAGCCTTCCCTTAGCAAAGGAATAGCAAATAGATTTAATCAAAGAAAATATAGGAAGAGCGGAGGAAACTGAATTATTTATATTTTGATCACTCAAGAAATATATAATTATTACAACATTATTTATAGGTAGCCTTTATTTGAGCTTCACCTGTTATTACCTATATAGCAAGGTACAGAAAGAGAGGAATCTAGTGACATGACACTGTGCTCTTCACCCGAATTCGTATACTTGTATAGCTCAACGCTTTATAAGAAATTAATACATCTGTATAATAATTGGTATAGTATAATGTAGATCGTACTATGTTTTGTCGTCGCGGGTGACTTTTTCGAAGTCTATGATATAACGTTATCTGGGAGTTTATTTATTTTAAAAAATAATAATTAAGAATCGATTTCGATTTTTTTTCGATTATTACAAAACGGGGGTTGGTAAGCGAAACGAGCGAGCGATATGCGGTGGCCCCCTATTTTTAGGGTACCTACTAGGTTTTTTTAAGGTCCTATAATTTACTAGTAGTTCAGTTAAGTTAACGTCTCAGACCTGAAAAGATGAGACTCAGATTTCTACTCCACTTTTAATCATCATGTGTCATAAATTGTTTGCTTCGCGGATTAAACTTCGTGTAGTGTTGACATTTTGAGATAAAACGAAGGCGAGGTTCGTATGCAAATTGTCTTTATTCGTATTCAAAACACGTCCCTGTGTGAATATAATTAGATATGGCGATTATAGAAAGGCGTCGCTTTTTAATTAATATAATTTTTGTAGACTCTTTCTAATGTAGTACCGATATTCTTTTGTTTGTTTAAATAATTTTTTTATGTAATATCTATATATTTATTAGGGCTTGTTATTGATTGAATATTTTACTCATATTAGGTGTTACTCTCTACGTTCTGTTTAAGAAGTATCTCACTTTAACTTATATTAGATCCATAACAGTATTTAATGTTTTTAAATATAAATAGCTTTCATATCATATCAAAGTCGCTTAAAATATTTTTTAAATTTAAAGTTATAGTAGGTACATTTATAAAAAAGTTTAATTATCGCTTCCTCTACCTTTATCAATGCGTACTTTCAAACTTAGGTTTATAAATATTAAATTAATTTTCAACAAAATTAGTTTATAATATGTTGGTACATACATGTCTTCCACTAGAGAAATGATACTCCAAAGTATCTAATTATACCAATTAATGCTAAAAAGGAATACCAAATTTAACGTTACGAGCTCGTTATAGCTCATATAAAGATATCGTGTTCTAAGACCCCTTGGAGTATTACACCAGCTATCACCATGTTAATGAATGTAGCAGTAACGACACAAATCGTCACAAGTCCTCTTGGGAAACATTTGTATGTGATATATTCGTTTCTTGAAATGCTACACTTTTTTTATACTAATCTGATTTACTTTCGCGTTCTTATAACATTATTACAGTGCACTGTCATCTACTTCCTTACATGTGCTCTCCGGGGATCCTCGTTCTTCTAACGTGACTTTTCTGAAGCTTATACTTTGAAAAAGCATTTAAATAACTTTAAATACAACACTTAGTAATTAGTTAAACTTTGAACATTAAACAAAAGTTGAACTTTTCAGTTCAACTTTGAACCTCTTTAGATCTACTAAAAGCTCATTATAATATGTTGGTTAGTTACCTCTAGTGCTAGTAAAATTATAAGTACATAATACGCTGAAAGGTACCGTGAGATTGCCAACTTTGAACGTGAACTGACATCAACGGAAAGTTTTAATGAAGATGTGTTACTGAAAGATGCGCTTAAGCGTAGGTAGCGGACTCGATTTTCGTGTTGAACAAACTTTAATTTTATAAAACGTTTTCGAAGTTTCCTTATGCTTTATAATATAAGTAGCTTATAAACAGCTTTTACATGCGGTTGTTCCTGCTTGGTTAAATAACATTTTTAGATGTATCGATCATATAGCAGGGTGGGCAGAGGACACCTGGAAATCTAGTATTAAGGTATTAATATTAAAATTAGTGTCTTAATATTTTTTTTTATATTAACATATGAAATACGTAATATAAATTTATACGAAATTCAGAAAATAATTCCACAAATACTTCAAACAAATCCACAGGTATTAAAATTTGGTCCCAACAATGAATTAGTGTCGCATCACGAATTCTGTCCTTATATTAAAACTTTGACGTTTCTGTGAAGATAGCTCAATGAACCTTTGTGCTTTATAATAAAGCTTTTCATTTCCTGAATTATTATTCAAATTGGTTTGCTTGTGAGCTTTAAAACAAGTAATGCCTGAAATTTCTTTGATTTTTAAGATTTTAGTGCCTTTTAATGATTTTACATTTAAAATGAAAATATTAAAGTAACTCACATTTTTTAATTAAGAAACTTGTAAAGTAAACCAAAAACAAAACTACGCAGCTATAAATATTGAGCTAAATTTATTAAAGTAAGTTAATTTATAAAAGTATCGAACACGAATATTAGTACAAGTTTTACATAACAATAAAACTTGTATTATTGTGGAGAGACGATGCACAGCATCTGTGAGAGGGCGCTGTATACTTCCCTTTGGTTATCCAATGATGTTCACTTCCGGTTGCTGTTTTCGACCAATCAGCGATCGCCGGAAGTCACGTGGTCTCAGGTGGTAGGGCGCCGGAACGTATAAAAGGCGACACTACGCTTCTTACCTCATAGCAGATTCTCACCAGGAGCCTTAAAATGATGCTGTGCATCGTCTCTCCACAATAATACAAGTTTTATTGTTATGTAAAACTTGTACTATTATTTGGGATGTGACGATGCACAGCATCTGTGAGAGACGTGTTTATAACTCCTGGTGACCACGTACGACGCTATGTGATCTAAATCAGAATGATTGTATAAATTGATTCAGATAAATAGATCTGTAAAACCACAAAAAAACATGAGTAACATTGTTTTATTTATAAGCAAACAAAGAATTGTAAATTGCTTAATTTTTTTTAATTCAATTAATAATCGCTCTGTCGGAAGCTGAGCCAAAACAATCTAACTTCAATTATTAGATTTACTTATAATCTGCATACAAACAAATTTTAGAAGATGTTTCGCAACTCGCTTCAGCGAGTGACCTTGCGTAACCTCCCCTCTAAATTACACAACAAAATTGTTACCTTTTGTAGCCTGTTTCCGGTGGTCTAGCTAGTTTCTTAATGTAGAACCTCGAAAAACATTTTTCTTAGGATGACACCACCGTCTCTAGAGCGTAATTTTCAACAGGTCTCACCTGTTTCACCGAAATATTTCTAAACGAAATATGATATTAGAAGTACGAGCAGGATCGAAATGCCCATGAAAATGTCGTCCGGTCTATTGAAAATTAAATCCGGCTCAGACAGCAGGTCCTAGATAGAACCGGCAACCAACTCCATACTTCCTTTTTTTAACAACTATAATAAATTTATAGTAAGTAGAGACGCGTTCTAGAGTGGACACCACGCCTTGGCAAGCGTAATGTAGGACGTCTTCCCGCTAGATGGGGTGACGATGTCCGCAAAGTGGCGGCAACGGCTGGATGCAGAGAGCCGAAGATCGAGCCCAGCGGCGCGCCATTGAAGAGGCCCACGTCCAGCAGTGGACGAGGACAGGCTGATGATGATGATGAAGTAGTTACCCGAGTTAATTTTTACCTTGTAATTGATGCCATTAGTACAACATATTAATAACACTAGGGCATTTAATAGAATGCTTTACAAAATACTATGTACTCATCCCAATAATATGTTCCAATTTTTCCAATTTAGAGTTAAACTGGTCAAACCTTTGAACACCTTTGTAAAATTTAAGACTTGAGTCCATCATCACACACTTTGAGTATTATAACTTCATAAAAGCATCAATGAATACTCACCAGAACCGCGACCCGACCGACAATTCATGATATGAATGTCCTATCTGCTACTTAGGTACAGTTTTGAAGAAAACTGGACTCGACATACGACGCGTTTGAAAATGTGAGTTTATAAGCTCATTAGTTTTTCAACCAGAATTTAGGCCGACTAATGCTTATATCATTCTTCGAAGTGTAATAAAGTTATAAGTAATTGATACTACTATACATTGACATATAAGTTATCAATTTTATAATATTTCCATTATCGCTTCTTAGCTGTATTTTAGAACTACAATAGTTCACTCTCTGAAATTCGCCTTTAGAAGTAACTTTACAGTGTCAAAATTTATACGACTTAAATACAGATGTACTCAATTCAAACGTCCGATTTCCCCGGACTTGATGTCGTAGACATCCAACATGCTCTCCGCCATATTGGAGTTGCGACTACGTGTACACCTCGCTAGCCACGTTCAGATTATGCGAAACTCATGGCAATAAGCAGCGGAATACCTACGTTACGCACGTGGATATCGCCCAAGGTCTATATGCAGTCATATATAACAAGACTGTTGACAGTAATAATTAGCACAACTACCTTTACACAACCCTCATGTTCCATGAATATATTATTTTCATTAGCTTTTCCCAGCTCTGGAACCAAAGTTACAAAAAATGAATGAAACTTCTTGATAGTCTTTTTGCATTATTGTGTATCATACTTTATGGTATCCAACAACTTAATAATAAAAGGTTGTCGTCTGTAATTCTTGGAGACTAATTTGGTCTTGATTTGCCTTCTGAATTATTTAACTGCTTTCTTTTCCACTTTCTCCTGCTTTTTACCAACATTTCCTTCTATTTAGATGCTACTTCTTCCAAATATTAACCTATGTGTTGCCTCCGCATTTTTTGCTGGATTACAGATTTCTTCCACTACATCAGCTTCAATTCTGATGGTTATTGGGATACACAACAGGTATACACAGTTTCTAATATATAGTACGTCAGGTATTAAATACTTTTGCCGAGGTACTGATGGGTATGTGCACTCACTGGCACGAGGATAATGCCAAATTAGCCGAAGAAACCTTCGGTGACTTTTTATAATACTTATGTGGACTTTAATTTAGTTTTAGACACATTGTTTCTTTTTAACCATTACTTAATCCATATATCAAACTTTTTATTCTTTTTTGATAAACCTTTCGTTATCTATTACAAAATTTCCTATTGATTTGCTTTATCAGTTGTCGAACGTGAGTCGAACTATTTTCTATTCTTGCTTTCTCGAACCGCTTGAAAATTCTTATTGGATAAAGCCAGAGATGATATGGAGAATGCTCATTATTAAGTCGAAAAGAGTTTTCAGAGCCCCAAACCATCTACACCCGTCTCCGATATACCCAGAGGCAGCCTCCGTATTTCTCAACACAATGTATACAGAAAGATACACTGTATCTGTATCTGTTTAAATAAAGTTATTAACAATCATGCAATACCCTTGTACTAAGTTCTGGGCTTGTGTTACCAGTCGGCGGGTTCTCACTCCAAACTACCGATATCCGGTATGCACCGATACCTGAGATTTGCTAATGTATAATTAAATGTGCTAGAGTTTTATACTCAACGCATGCTTCTCAATTTTGATGCATGTACGGTTGACGAAGATCTAACTGCTTCAAATAATCTTGGAAAAGGATTATTGGTGGCATGGAGGTAGATGGCTAGATGCATTCCCGCGATTAAACCGGGAAGGGCCTACGGAGCCCAAACCATCAGCCACTGCCTCCGATACGCTCAGAGGCAGCCTCCTTATAACTGCCCCCCTCCCGTACAATTGAGAGCATTTCTAATTAAAATAGTACCGAGCTTTTTTTAAATTCTAATGTACGGATAAATGCACTTTAAATAATTGGACATACCTTATGTCAAGTAATAGTCCGAGTCCCCCTTAAGGCAACTAAGATAAGGTGACTGGCTAGAATCTTTGCCGAAGAGGCCTTACAGAAGATCCCTTGATTGCCAAATACTATGACGCCCACTGCTAAATGTTATGACGTTCATAGCGATGGCAGTAACCACGAATAAGCAGGAAATCCACAATTCCTTTATCCTCTCTCCTCCAGGATTGAGACACATTTTTGAAACACTTTTCCTGCCAGGAGGCTTTGAAATTATCTTCGAATCCTTGTGTCTAATTCTTCCGAGTATTCGCTTGCAATTGTCAAAAGAAGCTAAAAGAAACTCGCGCAGATTTATCCATTGTTATTCGTTAACTCGCTTAGGATACGCTCCCAGCGAATATAACATCTCAACAACGTTAGTAATTATCCTATTACAAATAAATAAAAAAAAAGATTATCTAAAAATAGACAGACTTTTTATATATGTCCGACAATAAGGTGGCTGGGACCGGAGCTTGTTCCGATCCCACTTCTGATTGTCATCGGTGTCACGTCAGAGTGACGGGCAACGCCAACTGGTTTTGATAACTAGCAACTATTAAACAATCTGCTTCGCTGAGAACAGATTTTTTTTTTTTTTTATATATTTGATAACTCGCTCAGGATACGCTCCTAACGAATTTATCGCATTTAAACGAAGGTAGTATATTAATAGATAATATACAACTAAGTAAACTCGGTGAAAACCGATTTATTTAGTGAACTCCGTTTACATCGCATGATATTATGCTGAGAACGTTCCCAAGAGCGTGAAACAAGCGATGAGTCCTCTTGCTTTTTGCAATGCCCGTTAACTGAATAAAATTGGGCCATAACTGCTGAAAATCTGAGATAACCTAACCTAACCTTATTGTAGGTTATAACACAGCCGTGTTCGGTGAAGCTCAGAATCCACTACTGTATTGGTATATATGATACCAAGCAATAGAACAGTATTACATGCATGTAGATACTTGTTAAACAAGAGGTTCAAATGACTCACCCGTTGTCCATTTTTTACCTTTGAATTTCACAAAAACAAATTCTCTGATGAGGATGAACATCTTTGCTGGAGGCCTTCCCAGGAGTAGGCCCGATATAGAAATCCGGTTCACGATGTGAAGAAATTCCACCTCCAACACTACACTTACCACAGCACTTTCACTTTTAAACAATGTTACTCTGATGGGAAATAACGACGCTATGAGGTAAGAAGCGTAGTGTCGCCTTTTATACGTTCCGGCGCCCTACCACCTGAGACCACGTGACTTCCGGCGATCGCTGATTGGTCGAAAACAGCAACCGGAAGTGAACATCATTGGATAATAAAAGGGAAGTATACAGCGCCCTCTCACAGATGCTGTGCATCGTCACATCCTAAATAATATAAATTTACTGACAAAACTGCCTGAAGCAAATATACTGTAATAATACATAGGACTTTGTTTCATAATACAACGTGGTATGGCTGATATCTGTATAACACTTATTTTGATTAACTTCTAATAATAGAAAACTGAAATTCTCTATCATTGGAAATAAGTCATATATTTTAAGAAAGTAAAGGTCAAAAGTCTGAGCGGAAATAGTTTATTTTAATTCAAAACAGACTAAAAATGGCTTTACTTCAGTTGCAAATAGAGCTAGTGATTTATTGACACCATATTAATGCAAGATATCGTAGGTATAGTAATTTTAAGAGGCCAAATATTTTTATTAACGCCCCTTAAATAGAGACAAAAAAAATATGTAAAAAAAGGTTTTGTGAAAGAAAAGAGAACACAAACAACGTAGAACTGAAATACTCCGTTATTCACTTTGTGTATGAGTGCCGGAAGTTAGCGTCGCGTCTTGTGTTTACCAGTGTGGAGAAATAAAAATAATTAATTTATTATTAATAATTATTATATTAATAATTAATTTATTATATGTGTAATAATCGTGATAATCAGAGAAGTTATTCTAATTAATTTCCCCTTGAGAATAGAACCCACAATTATGCGTTGAAGGTTTTACATACGCTGATTCACTGCACCATTATGGAAAATTTAAAGATCAACAAATTTCAAACAATATTTAAAATGTAAAGATAATCCAGTGGTAAACAACTCTAACTCTATTATTCTCTTTTATACTACCGTTCAAATATAAATATATATAAACAATTTTTGTACTATTTTCTGTTTCCGACATCTCAAAGTATTTGATAAATATGTTGTTATTTAATATTTTATAAACCAAATAGTCTTTTGTTCCTTCCCTTTGTTGTTTATCCTCAATTGTTACCGGATAGCGAAATTGTTATCTCTTCGGCTGTACCCATTGTGAGGTTTATCATAAAAAGATATCGTATGAAAAATATTGATATTTTGAAAAAAACATTTTAGAAAGATATTTATATATTAAAACAGCCAGTAAACAACATTCAAAACGTTATGTACACAATTTTTATTAGATATATTCCTTGAAGTCCACAGGTTTGTATGAAGTTATCCATCCACTATATAACTATATCATTGATACTGTGTCCAAAACTCAATTGTGGTTCCTCTTTAATACGTCGGAGTAAATATCATATATACTATATACTTTCATCGCTTTTTACTTGACTGATAATAGGGAACGGAGTGTCTTAACATTAGGTTCCCTCGACCTACTTACTGGGTGCGGGATACAGCGTGAAGCTTATTTTTTAATTTATTTATTATTTACGTTTCCTCTATCTATTATGCAATATGTGGGATAAATAGAGCGTGATACTGTAAAAAATGGCTTACTATCTCTTTCAATCAACCTGAGTATGTACTTCTTTCTTCTTATTGTAACAATTTCACTCACACCTGTTATTGGATACTATCATAAATATTAATACGATATTTGACCTCGTTTGAGTTCATTTTTCACTCCGATGAACATTCCCTAATTGTTGGAATCATTGGTTCTTATTCCTTTAGGTTATGTATTTCGAAAATTTGGGCTCTAATAATTATTATTTGTTATATTTATTATAAGATTCTATTAATAATCGATACATTTATTATGTTACTTCAATTCTCATTTTTCGTCAGAAAAGATAAATGATTTATTAATAATAGTTGATTGATGGAAATCAATGCCATGGTAAAGAAAATAATTCATTACCTCGAGTGGGAATTGATGGCACTCATATCCAAAATATTTTCGTTTCCAGCATATAATTTCCAAATGGATGAATTTTTTAAATGGAATTTGAAACTGCACCTCGTACTGCTAATTCCTTATACTACATTTATTAAGATATAGCAACAAAGCCAAAACGAATAATAAATTTATTTTAACCATATTTTGACTTCATGTTACTTCAGTAGTGATAGTTTGCAAATAACTTTGAGGGTTTACGCGAGAGTTAGATTAAACTGCACTACGCTGTTTACATTTTCCTATAAATTATAGGGAAATTCGTATGTAAATCTGTACGTAATATATTCAGGACACGTTCAATATACGTATTAAATTCTTAGATCTAGTTCGAGACGACATAGGGTTATCTAAAAATAGACTTTCGTGTAAGTTTTATGTAAATTTTTACCTTTCAAAGCTTAATACTTCATATATATTATTGAATTTATTAATTCATAATCCATTTAAATATAATAAAAAAATCAATTCTTGCGTTGTATACTTTAGGTATATAATATAACAACCAATAAAAAATGAGACCAGTTGTAGCGCAGGGGGGCGGGTCGCAAGCATGAGACTGTAAACGCGACAGGTTGTGGGTTTGATTCGCACTCGAGGAAATGAAATATTAAATATTTCCACTTCTTCAAACAATACCTCCAGAAATCGGCGGTGAAAAGAAAAAAGTGGGGACAGGAGTTTCTCAACACTAGGCTTCCTATCTACAGCCTAAAGCATAAAGCCGAAAAAAAGTAATAACACAAAATAAGATTCTCATTAAAACAAGAAAAAAAAATCATATTTCAGTCATTTCAGGCGATTGTGAAAGTAGCCAGAAGATTTTCACCGGATATATTATCTGTCAATTACCTGCGAACACCCCCAGGAGGGTTGATATTAAGGAACAAAGGCGTTGGCCATCTATAAAAACATTTATCCTAGCCCACGGTACTTAATGACTCATTTGCTGAATAATAAAACTTTATTTTCTTTATATATAAATTATTTTGTTTTGTATTATATCTAATATCTAGTATTAAAAATCAAAACCCTAATCGTATTCACAATATCATTATCATTGAGTAATTTGCAAACCACACGTTGATGACGCCTGGATATTCATGTAAATACCGGGCTTAAACTTGTTTACATGCAATCAAGCGTTTTAGTATTGTTATATAAACTTTGTATGAAATTACTTATTAATCTAGAGCTAGAAATGGAACACAACTTTGGATCAATTTAATTTCTAAGTTGGCTTTTGATTCGATCGAATATGTGTAGGTGTAAACTGTTGGGGAATAGAATTAGCATAGTAAAGTAAAGTAAAATACTCTTTATTGTACACCAAACATGTATCACAATCAGGAGAGACAATATTGTTATGATAGTACAACAGGCGGCCTTATTGCTAAATGAGCAATCTCTTCCAGGCAACCTTGGGGTAGAGGAGATCATTAATTAAATGGGAAGAGGTGCACTGAGTATGTCATTATTATAGATACGACAGTACATACACTTATAAAAATAAACCTACACATATACATACACAAACACATACACATATACATACATATATATAAATACTAGCGGCCCGCTCGCGGTTTCACCCGCGTGAACTATGTTATTATTAATTTCTGTCTCCATGACTACGTCCTAGTGACGTCTATGCAAAATTTGAGTTTTAGCATTTGTAGCAACGAAGTTTCATACAAACTTTCGACCCCAAAAACTACCCCTTAGAAGTCGAATATTGCAAATTCCCGTCTTAGCGAGCACCTACGTCCTATAAGTAACTCCTATGCAAAATTTGAGATTCCTAGCACATGTAGTTTCTGAGATTTCGTGATGAGTGAGTGACTTTTCGATTATATGACCATAAATACATGAAAACAAGTATGTATTTGTATACATGAAAATATATAAATACATACTTAAACACATTATTTGGGTACATAAATATACAATAATTGCATTTGTTAATTATTCTTAGGATTATAGTGTCATATAATATTCCTTAAGTCTTTTTTTAAAGGTTAGTAATGATTTAGCTTGTCTAATTGTTACTGGTAGAGAGTTCCACAAGCGTACGGATTTGATTGAAAAAGAATTTGTGCAAAAGGAAGATGAGTGGGAAGGAATTTTTAGAGATAAGGTATTCTGGGAGCGGAGAGAGAGATCATGTGATTCACTTAAAAACTTGATTCGTTCTTTAAGATATGGAGGGGAAAACTGGTTGAAAAGAACGTTATACAGAAGACAGAGAACATGTGTATTCCGGCGAAGTCGAATTGGGAGCCACTTGAGCTTTGCACGGAATTCGGAAACATGGTCATATTTGCGGAGCATAATGTCTTGATAAGATTTTTTTTTGCTTCACGCTGTAAGGAAAAAGGGAAAAATATTAAGAGACTTAGTTCCCCAGTTTCCGAGGAATTATGGAGGCCTTGCGTGTTGACTGTTGAAATTCAACGCCATGCTTTGCCTCGACACTAGAGCGAAGAAATGGAAATATAAACATAAATAAATATTTCACTTCCTCGAGTAGGGATCGAACCCACTACTATCACGTTATAGTCACACCGTTTTGGCGCAGCGGCACAATCTAAAAAGTAGTAGAAAAATAAAAATTGAAATTTCAAAATTAAATTTAATAGATTATGCAATTCTAAAAGTTATAGTCATTTTAATCTTCTTTTTACTTATTCCAATGTTTATGACTAGACTTAAGCACACCGGTATTGGATCGTAAAACGTAAACCGAAAATACTGGCAGTAAAGTTAGATTTGAGTTTATTTAGGACAAATATATCTACATAAATACCCTGACCCTCGTAAAGTTGCATTTATTTAGTTGATATTAGTTTGAAAGCCTCACTTAGGAATAACCCATATAGGAAAAAAAGAAGCAAATAATATTAAAATAGATGAAATTCTTAGGTGTATATACTCGTATATGTATATGTAGAAAAAATATAATTATAATTTGTATTTTTCTATTTGGTTTCCTATTCGTCTTATGTGAGCTTATAACTTTCCGTTTAACCTACATTTTTGTTATAGAAAAGACGAGGCCAATGTGCGTCACCTGATGGTTAAATTCTCTAAGTACTTATGTACTACATATAGTTGATAATATTTTTTATAAAATGCAATGTTTCACTATATCACATTAAGTTTAATATAGACGGCAATTATTAGGCCTGACTTTAAACGCGATACGCAATCGGGATTTTGAATTTTCATTTCTTCATTCTTGTCAGTTCCGCCACTCCACACGAAATATAAATTAGGCTAAAAGAGGAGAATGGCATGTCTTACCACCAGGTTCTCTCTGCTATATGTAGGAAATTATAAAAAATACATTTCTCTCTGTGTAAGAAAAAAACGATAAAAAGCGATAAAAAGTACGATATAGTATAATAATATTTGTAGTTCAAAAATTAGAAAACTTAATCACCATTTTAATTAAATTTTCTTAGTTTCCAAAGGAGCAAATAACCGTTATGAATAGTACACGGTACATTTTGAAATTCATAGCAACGAGGCAACGTAAAGGGCAAAGGAAACAAATGCATATTTAATTTTATCACATTCTGTGAAAGAGTGTTTTTCCGAATTCCTTTAAAAAATGAGTCTCTTGAGTATTGTACCTAAAAATTATGTTTTAATCTTTATAAGTATTTTGTTGTAGAATTGAAATTGTATATTGCCTGTACATAAATAATTAAGTAACATAAATTTATTAACTGTATTACTTAATAAAAAATGACTAAAGGAGTCTTGGGAATAAAAATAATTAGTGAAAAGCTTGAAAACTGATCAGAGCATATTATTTTGTAGTCTTTTAGAAAGTGTTTAATTGTGATTTTTATTCGGGGAAGTGATATTTAAATTTTTTTCTTGATTTGCCTCGTTGATTTCACCATTAAATACGCAATGTCTGGAAGAATCGGTCGGCAAGTGAGAAACGAAGCCTGCCTACTTTAGGCAGAAGGAACTTACTATTAATTTGCTCCGTTTCTTACTTCATAATAATACAAGAAAACGGGTGACTGTTTTTAAAATATTCTATTTTTATTTTCTTAAGTAAAAAAAATAATTAAAAAACTTATTATAGTATGTAAGAAGTCCTTACACACTATAATAAGTACTGTACTCTTTCTACACTCGTAAGGTACAGTACGGTCAAGGACTCGTGGCCGCCCTGACGTTAGCTTTACAAAATCTATGCGCATTGTTCTCTCGGAAACAAAATATAATATAAGTAAGAAAATATCTAAAATTAAATCTGCGCAGCCATCTACAGCCAACTTCAGGGCATTCGTGACTTGTTGACCGTACTGTAACATAATATGTCGATCACGTTTGTGTAATAAAAGGGGCATGTTGACAATAAGGCGTCACTCTCGACATGTTTACAATTATTCGCTTAGGTTCCTTGCATTTTAAACTAATGTTCTACCATATTTTAGTTTGGTTGGAGCAACTATAGAATTATTTATAATATTTACCATAAGCTCTGATCACAGAACGAGAGAAGTTCAGAGCAGTGCCTGGGACGCAGCCTAAGTGTAGATTGCAGCCGCTTTGAATCGCGTATTCTTATACTTAGTTGTATGGAACCATATTTTTTGTAATCTGTTGAATGATTTTCGACAAAAAAATACAATGCGGGTCACATGAGACTGCGTAAACATACGAGTTTGACTGTAAACAATATGTACGCACAGTAATATCTATAATCGATGTTTCGGTATGTAAATATGAGCTTAAAAGCTTTAAACATATGAAGGCTGGTCATAGCGCAGGGGCACGAGCGAGTGACTGTAAACACGACAGATTGTGGGTTCAATTCCCGCTCTAGGAAATAAAACATTTAATATTTTAGTAGATTCGAGCTATCAAACACGCGATGCTCCTGAAATCTGTGGAAAGTGGGGAGCAAAGTGTCTTAACACTAGGCTCCCTCTGCCTACTCACATGTGTGATATAACTTGAAGCTGAAAAAAAAAGGTTTTAAGCTCTATATTCTGTAGGTATTACAAATCTTAAAATAGGTTTACTCTTTTATTAAAGACATATAGACGAAAGTTGTACCTATACAAAACTT
This sequence comes from Heliconius numata, assembly GCA_016802625.1. Classification (NCBI taxonomy): domain Eukaryota; kingdom Metazoa; phylum Arthropoda; class Insecta; order Lepidoptera; family Nymphalidae; genus Heliconius; species Heliconius numata. Next base: position 4,182,209 of record JAEBDU010013289.1, on the reverse strand, counting down.
TGTAATTCACAAAGTCCTTCTCGGTAATCAATTTACGTAATTCTATTTTATGACTCTTTGCACTACAGGACTTTTTAGATACGATCTAGCGATTTTCCTTTTGGACGTCTTCTAAGTATCGTTATGTGGTTTCTTTTTATATAAAGGTTATCTTTTCTTCCATAAAAACACCTTACTTTTTAGTATGGCCCCGTATTTTGTAATATTTGGGCTTTTAAGTTCCTTTTTGGAGATTATATTGTTGAAACCGGAACCTTTTTTACGAATGGCATATAAAAGGGTCTTTTAGGGTCCAATTAGTAAGTGTGTGGTGTGAGTGCACGTATCGTTTGTGGGTTCAATTTCTACTGAGAATATTTATCAATATTTTCTTATCATGATTTAAATAATGACAATTCACATTCTTATTGTGTGTCTAGTAGCATATTACTTAATTAAATTATTATTACATAATGTTATACCAGGATAGGTGAAAATAACAACAACTTTGTTCGTCCATAAACATTTATTAATATAATATATCATTTTCCATTATCCAATATAGTATTAATACAATTATGTTCCATTAAGAACGTATATAATAAGAAACTACATATAGATGATTCTACTAGGCTGCAATACCACATACCCCCTGTCCGAGAGACGCATAGAGTACGTTAAACATTCGTTTTATTATATAAGAATTATATTTTGACACATTAATATGTATTTTAAAACACTAAGTTGCCAATCGCAAATAAGTGACGTCATTTTACATAAAGGCTTATTATAGCGTCCTTCACCAAGTTTCTCTATACCAAGTCTCTTATATGACTAGAACATTTATTTTAAAAGTTACATTTATATTTTTCTATTTTGTATTCCGCTACTTCCTATTGACATAAGTTTACCACCAATTAGCAGCTACTGTTTCTACTTTAGCTTACTTAACTCTACATACATACATTGTAATAGAATAAGCTGCTTGAGGGAGAGGGTTCATGTCAAAATTAAACTGGAACTCAAATATCCAAGAACCCAGTGCATCAAGCAGTTTCTTGGTTCTGATTGGTCGAGCTTAATGTCGGAGCATACTGATTGGGCAATAAGGCTGGGTGATTGCCCAACCAGGTAGGCGGACACTCGACGCAATCAGATAGAACAAAAGACAGAAATAGAGTAAACTAAACGTCAACGAAACATTAGAGAGTTATAATTTAGTAAAATGGTCCAAAAATATCTCCAAACTAAAATCTACATCCCTGTCTTTCGAGTCAAATGTCTAGATATGAGGGGATAAATATTGAAGCTAACGCAACGGGTCCGGTAAAAATGCTGTGGTCATTTGGTGCAGCTAGGTGTTGGCTGCGAGGGATGTTAGAGGGTTGCTTTCACCCCCATTTCTGGAAGAGGCCCATTCGCTGACATCGGCAATTCGACCCCCAGAGGTTGCATCGGCAGGAGGACGAGTGGCAACAGTCTCCAGGACGATGATCACAGTTCCCCCCACGCCGGATGCACGCACGCCTGAAAACGTAGATCAGCGACGAACGTCTGAAACCACATCATCGAATACTAGCCTAAGTTTATGTCCGAGCTCCAGATTTTCTGGATATGTACCAATTTATTTAATGCTGTTATATATTGTAGGCCGAATACTTGTTAGATTTACTTGAGCCAAAAATAATCTTTTTTCTTAAGCTTGATGAGTTATTGTTATTTATAAATTTTACTTATTAATTTCAATCTTGCTTTAAATTAGCCATTATTTTTAAAATGTTAATATCTCGGATAGGTAGATACAGAATATTTATCTACTTCATATTTATCTAATACGAGTATATATTACAATTATACTAATATTTATTTAAGTAATATGATACTCACTTGCCCACATCTTGGAGAAGTTGCAGATCAGCAGGATCTTCTTCATAATCAGGTCCAGTTATTTCGATGTCTTCGTCACCTAAGTACAAAGAATATTTAAACTTTAATAAAAAAATATTTATACCATCGACGTGATATATATCAGATTATACTCGTAGTTGCGAGTTTGAATTATATTTAAGGAATGATTCTTTGAACCTAATTCTGGTCATACTAGCCCTAACTTTGAACCGCAAGACGTTTTACAATTTCTTCATGACTCTAGAGTGCAAATTACAAACCAATATGTTTTTTCTAAATTATTCTTACATTATATATTGTAAAATATATGAATGTTAGAAAATACTTTTATATAAATATTACAAAAGGTTATTCAAATTAGGGCAATTAGAGTGTGCAATAAATTATGAGATGCAGTTAACTTTAGCGTTAGAGCTAACGTGAATAGCACAAACTATAATTTATAAAATAACGTAATTATTCTGTTATATATTTTATAACATAAATAGAAAAAAATGTTTAAAGAGAATTACGTGGTTTACTGTCTCGGATTCTAGTCTTATTCGTGTTATTTGAAGGGGTATAAAAATATTTTGTATATACTCATTTAACGTACATTCTGGCACGACATAAATGCAATGCTTTAAAATTCTTTTCACTGATTCACAGACAACGCACTGCCGAATCTAGACTGGACTTAAATAACTGAAATTTAGCATTATAGTTCCTTGGTTAGTGTGAGGAAAGCACTAAGATAGAATTTCTTGAAATTGCTACGGTAACCTGAAAAAGCGAGATTTTCCATTTTACTCGTATATCTTAAATTTCACGGAAACATAATTGCGGGTGACGATAAGTAAAAATAAAATATAAAAATAAAGTATTATATTTATTTAGTAAGTTACATTAATGAAAACGTAAAATAACAATATATTCATTTACTTTTAGACGTTAATTATATTCTCAATACAATGCAATGGAATGAAAGCGGATCACGAAAGTTTATATCATACAATTGTATTATTCACTTCTGATATAATTTGAAAATGGAGTATTAACATTAAAATATATCTCTTACGCTATTGTGATTTAATAATATATTGTTTTCACCGAAATTCATAGCAAATACATATGTTTCTGATTGAGTGAATGCTGTTTATTCACTGAGTTTTCGATATATAGTATCTAATTTAAATTTTGTCGGGTTAGATCTTATTATTTATATAATAATTTAAAATAATGAACTATTTTATAAATAATATGTACAAAAAATAGTATATATAATTAGTAATAGCAAAAATTTTTTTGTTTAACAATATTATCAATAAATATAAAATAAACATACACAAACCTGGATCAATATACGAGGCGTATGAGTACTGGTTCGCAAGCAGTATAGCCGCTAGCGCCAGCAAGAGAGCGCTGGCGCGCGGCATCCTGCCCACCCGCCAACCGCTGCTTGCCTGTTGAATATTATATTATATTTATTAGCAGAGAGCCGCAGTGAGTTAAGCCACTCAATACACAATGCCTTAAAAATTCTGTGGGAAGTGGGGAACGGAAGAGTCTTAATGGGAACGGAAGTGTCCTTATATCAGGTTCCTATGGCATATTTGGCGTATTTATGATTTGGCATTAGAAATCTACAATGTTTGTATCTTACATTTTATAAGTATAAATGTAATTTATGAAATGTTATAACATGGTGCGGGTTCCGTTCCCACTTCATCAAAATTTTATAAGCTTTCTAAGATGCTTTTTGAAATTGATGATTGGGCAATACGTAAATTACTCTTATAACTAATTACTTACCTTAACTGCATATAAGATATGGAAGTTATCATGTCCTGTTGAATAGTTCTGTGTTGGTATTTTCATGATATATCTTCTAAAGTATAAATAATAATATTTTTTGTCCATTACTTTAATAATTTGAATCCCTTTAACTTAACTCATAATTCTCAAATTAAATTAAATTCGTAGGAAATTAAATGAAAAAGAATATGCTTAATTAATATTTTTGATGAAAAAGTTAAGGCAGTGTGGATTATAAGTCTAAGCTTTTTCAAAATTCATTATCGGACCGCGAACCCGCCTCCTGTAATGTTACACCTTTGATGGAAAGTGTATTAATTTAGTTTAAAAGAGAAGCTAAGCTTTGCTTGTATTTTTAATGATATACTATTTGGAACCATTTATCAATAGGTCATTTAACAAAATTGAATGTAATTAAATGTACAAAAAACGGCAAATATACAAAGCCGTGCTATTGCTATGTACTAATTATTCATATTTAATTAGCCTTATTAAATTCGCAACATTTGTATTACTTTCACACATCAACAGGTAAACTCTACTCTCGATCATGGACTATACGAGTAATACAAAGCCTTATAGTTCATTGAATTTTTTCAGTTCACTGAGATTAACGAAAAAAAATATAACATTTAATATCAAATCAATTATAAATTAGTTTTTATAATTTATGATAATTTTTGTAATGATAGCAAAAACCCAAATATCTATGTATACTCTCTTTCTCTCTCTAGGAAATATTTAGAAAAGGAGTCTTCACATATCGATAGACAGACAAACTAATGAATAATATAATTATATCAACATAATTTAAGAAATAAAAATAAGCTTGCTGTGCCCTTCTCTAGGCTCCATAAAGTGTCTCACTCATTCGTAGGTCAAAGTATACACTTTTATAACAAACTTCCAAACGACATGGTTAATTTATCACTGAACAAATTTAAAAAAGTGGTAAAGCACAGGCTCTGCCAAAAAGCATATTACTCTGTTAAAGATTATGTTCGCGATAAAGATGTTTGGAAATGAGTTGCTCTATTTCTAAGTTAAAATTGTTATTGTAATTTATAACAAATGTTGGCATTTAAAAAGAGTGGTCATGAGTTTCTTTGCCTGTATCTTCTCATGAGCTCAACCATTTGAACGGGCTTTTTTCAAGTCAAAATTGCACATTTTTTTTTGGTTATTTTGTTTTGTATTTTTTTCTACTTTTATGACATGTCCAAGTAAATGTTAAGCATTTTTATGGAATAAAGATATTTTGACTTTGACTTTGACTTTGATATTAAGGTACAGAAAGAATCCTAAAAATAAAAAAAATATACAGAATTCCCTTATAAATGATCTAATAAAAGCTTGAACTAATCAAACTAGTCTATACAAGTAGATCTTGATTATTGCATTCACACCGACTAGACTTGCGGTGGACGGTAAAGTTTTGCTCTGTCGGTCACAACTTGAAATTTAGTTAACGTATATTGTATATGTTAAACGCGAAATGTAACTACAAGTTATATTGAAGTTCTGTCTTCAACTCGCAAGAGTAAAACTGCATACTTGTATTTCCTCGAATAAATAGTCGGGTGGAGAGGACTAAGTGAGCTTCCACACTTGGTCTTTTCCGCCTGGCCTGTGCAGTTATCATATTTTAAGATTTAAATATTATTAAAATAAAAACCTCACTAAGTCATTTAATAATTAAAAAAATCAAACAGTTTACTTAATAAACTAAACAAAAAACTAAACAGAAACTTAGTAAACTTGTGATTTAAGTTATAAGTTTTGAATCTCCGAGTTAATTTAGTGTTTAAAATTTCCCAACATCTTGCTCTGCATCACTTCAAGCGTTGAAGCAATCAAACTTATTTAAAGGACTGCGGTGGAATACCGTCGTCAAGAGAACTTAATAAGAGGTACTCTCATCGGTACAAATTAAGTTGATAAAGATATAGATATAATACATATATACAATATATATATATATATATATATATATATATATATATATATATATATA